>OX439127.1:46448614-46518287 GCA_949318235.1 Ecdyonurus torrentis
AAAATAATAATCAATTATCATGCTTTGTAAAGAAAGAGGCTTAAAATTGAGTTGAGCCAAGTGCAATTTTGACAGCTCATGAAACACCTGCATAGTTTTTTTTTTTCTTTTGGTAAAGCAAAAATATAATTTATATTAATAATAATAATTTTCAATACAGATGCCTTTCAGCTGGCAACATAGCCCTTAGCGAAACTAAACTTTCAGCCTCTTTCATTTAAAAGTGGCATCTCCTTGATGGTAAGTTTATGAAGACTGTGAGTGTACACTAGCTATCTCAATTACAAAGTTAACATACAGTTACTTCTAGTTACTAGTTACATAGTTTTAATTATTGTTTCTTTATACCTTCTTAAATATTGTTGCATACTAACCTTCTTTGTCTCAGGATCATTCATCATTTTTGGTAAAATCATAATTAGAACCAAAGGAAGCACCATCATCAACACCTGAAACAATTTTTGTTTTATCATGACATAAAAATTATATGATTGTCGGAATTTAACATTCTTTTTTAGAGTTCTGGGTATGATGTTCTGCTGTGTATTTAACAGATTAAGAAAAATAGCTCACTAAATTCATGTGTACAAATTCATGAATAGGCAACCTGAGTTTTTCTCATAACATATAAGAAAAGTACTGAGCGATTGCAGGTTGCATATCTGTCCTGTTCAGAAACTTTTGTCCAGAGCTGTACTTACTAAAAAAAAAAAAAAAAAAAAAAAGCCCAAAGTTGCGTTCACATATTGCTAATTTTGTATAACAAAATTAGCAATACAGTACATTTTCACTGTTGAAATTTGCTATGCAAAAATTGGAATATGTGAATACAGCATTATGCATCATTCACATCGAGCGAAAATTTTCCATCCGTTGATGGACGTCAACAGAAACTGACAGGTACCCGAATTTGCTTATTCAACATGAGAAAGCGTACTGTGCAAGCAATACGCAAATTCCAAGCAAGTCCAAATCTATGTTTTTTATCTTATTACAGAGTAACCACAAGAATATTTTAGGTTAATAAACGATTAGCAAGTCGTTTAATTTAAATGAGAAAAAAAAATAATCCACCTTAATTTAAAAATTGAGCTCATATAAAAATAAAAAAGTTTTAACCATATAGGGCCTAATTTTAATCATAAATATAATGCAAATGAAATTTTTGCATACAATTTTCAATTGAGACTGGCGTGATGAAAGTCAATAAGGTTTTTCACTTCGTCACCTACAGAATTTTAAAAACCTTATAAAATAATAAGACCTAAAAAAAAAAAATGGTTCAAAACAATACACATAAAATTATAAAAGAAAGAACATGAAACATTACATTTAATGGAGCTCATCGCGGTTTTGGACTCAGGGAAAGCTAAGAGTCCCCTAATTTAACATTACGCTGATGGAGGAAAAACACGTATTTTGCGATTTTTGAGAAACTACTCCACCGATTCCGGAGATATTAGACACACTTTTGCACGTGTTTTTAGGTATATTATATCAAATGTCAAAGAATTTTTTAACCCAATAGCCTTTAATCTGTGATCAATAAGATAAAACAAAAACAAAAAACGCAGAACTCCTCAAAAAGTTAAATTTATTTTAAAAAGCTCGGTTCTTGCAAGTGGTCCATTATTGTTATTTTGTTAATTTTTCCTCACAAAGTAGTTTATGAGGGAGGGATGTGCGGGGAGCGAAGAAAGTAAAATAATTATAAGGTACTACTTTGTAGCGGTGTATTTTTATTGTTATCATTTTTATTAAGTTCAGGTTGCTGTACCCAAAAATGAAAATAAAAAAATTGTATCTAAAAAAACTAGCGTCACAATTGAACAGAGCATAAAAAAATGTTGGAAAATTTCCTTTGCTAATGAATCTACATATTTGAAATCCAATTTTGACCCACTTTGAATTTTTTACAGGATTTTAAGAAAATACTACAGATTAACTTTTAATGAAAAATAACTTTCAGATTTTTTCCAGAACGCATTTGCCGAGAAAAAAAAAATCACAAATTGACCCATTTTAATTTTAATATATAGGTATGCAATATCTTCAATAATTTTTTTCTTTGTAAAAATATCTTTAAAATTGTTTTAATTAAATCTCAAAGATTACGTTGGTATTTGTTTGAGAAGTTGATCAATTTAATTTTGCACACGGTGAGCCTGATATTTTGTACACGCTAAAGGGGGCTTATTTGCGGAAGATTTAATTTGAGCTGAAACTTCTGGAGTTTAGAGAATTAATGTTCTTTAGTTCACTTAAACTAAAACATGTCATAATTGAGTGTTACGACAAAAATGCTACCCTAAAGTAAGGCCTTAAAAAATAAAATGAATTGTATTATAGGTAAAAAAGAAATGCGCTGAAGCTGCGATTTTTTATTTCATTTTTTAAAGATCTTTTCTTCTTTGTCTTTTCTTTTTCTTTCCCTTTTCTTTTCTTTCTTTTTTATTTTTTTTCCTCTTTTTTTTCCGCCCACGTGGGCCGTTTTTTTTTTTGGGGGGGGGGGTCGCCCTCCCCCCCTCGCCCCCCCGGATCTGCCCTGCCCTTGGTCAGTATCTGCCAGTTTTAAAACCATGTGAAAGGTTCATTTTTTACATCATAAACAAAGTTGCAACAATACTGTAGCAACTTTGCTTACCCGTTTATGCGCCATGTGAATGCTACTTTACATAAAAATGTAAAAATAAAAGTAACTCTCATTCCTATGCTTACTTACCATTGGACTCATTAAGAAGTCTGTAACCCTCCACTGCTCCCTAGCTTGGAAGTAACGCAGTTTACTCAAAGCTTTCATCCGGAGGGGGTAGGGCATTTGTATTACCTGAGCAGTTTGAACATAGTTCACTTTACGTGCTCTATATTTGCCTTTTGTATTTATTTCGACACGGAGAGGCTCATAATAATAGTTAGGACTTGCCACCTCAACAATATATGACCCTGATGGTAGATTACTGATGATGAAGGAACCATCCTCCCTGAAAAACGAAGCACACACAAATTTGCTTTTAAATGTCATATAACAGAACTGCAGCCTGCAGTGGATCCAATATACACAAGAATATAAACAAATATGCGCAAGCACGTTGACCATTTTCTGAAGAAAGCGGCATTGCTTTGATTGGTACATTTAGAGACTGTTGAGTGCAGATATATGAAATATATAAAATGCATATTGATCTTGTTACGAGCAATATGTGTAACTCGTTTTTTGCCACGCAAAGCAATATGTGTAAGTTGTTATTTGTCACACATAGCAATATGTGCATCTTGTCGTTTCCAAATGTTATGTAGGTGACGCTCGACTTACACATATTGCTTTACGTGACAATAAACGAGATACACATTTTGCTATGGGTGACAAATAACGACTTACACATATTGCTTCGGTTGACAAAAAACAAGTTACACATATTGCTCATAACAACATGGATATGTATATTTATGTAGTACAGTATGTATGTATATTGCTATGTGTATATGTATGTACATACATCATATGTATGCACTACATATATGCACATATATATGTACAGGGTTATTTTACTATAAAAAAATGAATTTTTGGCATCTGGGAATACAGTCAGCTGGGGTGAAATTGAAAGCCAATCACAGAGCTGCGTTCAAAGTGCTCTGTGTCTAGCAAGATAGGGAAAAGTGAAAGCTTGCACATGATTGGAGTTTCAATTTCACCCCGCACTTTTAATTTCACCCCGGTTGACTGTATCGTGTATTAGATAGTTTTGCATCAACTGAAATCTTCATCTGATTGCATTGAACGGCCATAAGCCAATAGAAATTCATTTTTAACTAAAATGGCTGTACTGAAATGAAATGAATAACTTGCACCTTTAGTATTGCAATTCAATCTATTGTTAGGAAGTTTTTTATCTCCGTGAGTTACAATATGCATGTCCTAATACATACATATAATATGTATGTATGCATGCATGTACTGCACATATATGGTAGAGGGACCAGTTTTCGGTACCCTACTTTAAAAAATTGTTTACTCTAAAGGTATTCAATTCCAAGAGCTGAAGATTTTTTTTTTTTATTAATATTTACCTCCCCCACCTCCCTATTTTTGTTTCTAATCTCAACTGTACATAGGTGGTTTTCCCACAAACAAATATAAACTGCCGAATTCTGGGGGGCTGCCGAAAACAGGGGTGTCAACCATACTTATATATACATAAAATATACATAATGTATTTACATATACATTTTTATGTAGTACATAATTATGTATTATATGTTATGTGTACAGTTATATGTATGTATATTGCATTACATGTGCATATAGCTGCATTTGTTATGAAAATAATTGTCTGAAATTGAAATAAATGCGCACAATAATTCATGTATGTATACTTACTTAAGAAATCCTAAATATTCTCCACCATTGACTAATATTTTAGTTTCACTTTGCCAATTTTTAGAGCTATCAAAGTCTAGTGGAAACACACGTCCTTCAACACTATACATATCTTGGTATTCCTCGTCAATTGTTTGGTCTGCTGCAGTCACTAATGAACTGAGATTAATAAGAAAAACAAATAAAAAAGTATGCAGCATATTAAACATTTTAATTTTTACAGGTCCTGAACTCTGTACAAGTTACAAAAAAGTTTACTGTTCTAATTTTTTTTTTCCAGGAAACATTCGTCATACCGCAAACTCTGAGACAAAGTTTTGGTTGACCAAACTGCCGGCAGATGGCACTGCAATAGCGTACCTCAGATATTATAGTTAAGAAAAGACGCACACATTTTTTTATCGGGCCTATATATATTCTCTGGCGTCCGGCGAGCTGGGCAAGTTCGGATAATTTTATATGCGGAAAAAACAGATAACCGTTTATAAAAACGGTTAAAAATTACCACCATAAAAATAATATATATCAATTTAATATTTTATATATATATATATATATATATATATATATATATATATATATCCGGATTTCGGCAGCACTACCCACACAGCACTGAATGACCTTTAGATATCCTACGTATATCCCAAAATATATCCCATTTATCTCCGCTGAAGGTCCACAGAAAATCCAAATGTCCCGCCCGCTAGAATATACCATGTAGATCTATGGGATATATTAAAAAAAGTACATTTAATGTTAAATTAAATGCGATATGATAGAAAAAATTTGGGGGTTTCGGGGGGTGGGGGGTATATAGGCAATGTATTTTTTAACTTTGTTTTCAGTATTTTCCCAATTTTACATGGGCAAATAACAACCCCCAACTCCCCCCCCCCCCCCCCCCCAGGTCCGGGGAAGTGCTATTGGTGTGCGGTGTGCGTGCCCAAGTCCGAAAATATTAACGACTTGTCAAAGTTGTGTGATTTTATTTAACATGGGCAAACCCCCAACCCTCCCCCCCCCCCCAGGTCGGGGGAAGGGCTTTTGGTTTTTGCCCAAGTCAGAAAATATTCATGACTTAAAGTTGTGTGTCTTCCACTGAGACACGAAATTGAAGGATATAACATGGATATTCGGAGGATATTATTACCACAACTTTTCAGTCTGACTTAAAAAGTTAGAGATGGATTTTCAAAATTAAATTAAGTTAATTAATTATTAAAATTGTAGTTGTTTTATGATTTGAATTGTTTGCTTATAATTAAATGCACAAAACCCATACTTTATACTATTTTAAAATTAATTATTTAGCACGATATAAAAAAATTAGCATCATTTAAAATTCACAAATAAACGCTGCCCCCTGGTGGATATACCTATGGATATTTGGATATTTTTGGGATATCTGATGGATATAAAGAATTTAAAATATTAAAAGTGACTAAAAAAATCAAATAGCATGAAATATAACTTTTAGGTAAATAAATTCATAACATCATAAAATCTCTCAATAAAACTAATTTTGTGAGTGAAATTTTATATATCCACTCTTGCATATTCTATGGATATACCAGTGGATATAAAAAAATTGCCCCAAAATATATTTATTGATTAAAATTATAAATAAAACATAATATAATTGTCAGCTCATGAGAAAAACGGGTTGAAAATAAGTAGATAATTAATTTTGGATTTGTTTTTTTATATCCAAGCTAAATATCCCATAGACATTCAAGGTTCATATAAAATGGACGGGATATATTTTGGATATTGGGATATCCAATGAATATCTATTGGATAAACCGTGCTGTGTGGGTAATATATATATATATATATATATATATATATATAATATATATATATATTAGTGCTGCCGAAATCCGGATAAAATTAAAATCCGAATTTTGGAGAAAATTATCCGGATTCACTGATCCGTTTTAAATCCGGATCACGATCCGGATCAAATTATCTATTCATGTATCCGGATCGAGATCCGGATAGAAAATCGGATAACGGATAATTTTTTATCCGGATATCGAAATCCGGATTTTTTTCGCTTAATATTTATCATAATTATATATATGAAATCGTGATCTGGGTCATTAATGTAGAAAAAATTAAACGGATCACGATCTTGATCAAATTATCCGGATCAATATTATCCGAATATAATCCGGATCTCGATCCGGATCAAAATTATCCAGATTATATACGATCCGGATAAAATTAAAATCCGTATTTCGGATAGAAAGTTATCCGGATTCACTGATCCGTTTTAAATCCGGATCCAATATATCCGCCGCGCGGATCGTGATTCAGATATAAAATCGGATATAACGGATCAATAATTTTTTATCCGGATTTTTTTCGACACCTCTGACTGCAAGCAGTAGGGGAATAGGGAATAGGTATATTGAAAACAATATAGCACGTACGTACGTCACGTACGCACTATATTCAAAAAATCGCAAAAAAAAAAGTTGCCGCGCGATGTTTGTGAAACTTAAATAAAATGTAACCTACATTATGATTCAAACATGTGTTTGCCTATAATAACCTCCACCCACCCCTAAATAGACTTAACATCCGGTTGTTCTTCAAAAATTATAAAAAAATGCTGGTTTTAGGGTCCCAGTTCAACTGGTAATAGGATTTGGGGCTTGGAAGTTGGATTTTCAGAATCAGCGAGTTCGATTTGGTCTACGTAGACATCAACTTTGCCAAAATCTGACAAAAAGTTTTTTCGTAAAAAATAGGAAGGGTACCCCCTTGGTAATCTTGTCATTTTTATAAAAAAGAACGATCTTTTGCTATTTACTTCCGTTTAAAACGTCTCATGGCCATGAAACTTGAAACATTGTTGTTAAATATTTTTTTGGTTGCTTTCCAAAATTAACATTGACTTTATGTTGATTTGGCGTCGAGTTATTGCCAAAAACGCCAAAAATTTTCAAAAAATGATAAAAATTAGAACTTATTTGAAAATCGCAGTTTTCTCGACGCAAACAGTCACAAATACCTAGGTACTACCTTGCATAAAAATTTTGATGATCTGCCACTGTAACTTGCCGAAATATGGCGATTACTATTGCTTCCGTGTCGAAACGTGGCCAGAATGGGTGGTTTTGGTCAAAACTGAACAAAAATCATTTATCTCACGCACGTGTCAAAGGATACGTCCATAAATCGATTACAGCAGTCAGATTGCCGAAAATCGCCATAGCCGATTTTTGGCGCCACTTTGAACTTTAAAAAATCGGTTATACACCGTTTTTGGACGCATTTTTTATTTTTTTTTTTAGTAAGATGTCTTTATTTTCGGCATCGAATCCCCGCGGTCGTTTTCCGTGGACCCTGTGATTCTGTGTCGAAAAGTGCCGACGGATACACGCAGCGCGCTATTTTCGGAAATATTTTAAAAATTTATACATAGATATATATAAGTAACACACATATAGCGAGACATTTCTGAGACGTCTAGGCACTACCCGCGATGTATATACCCATCTCTATTCTATGTATATATATATATATATATATTATATATATATATACATATATACACACAAACAGCGGCCTTCATATTATAAAAGAGACTCGCGCGGGTCGAACAGAGGCGGTGTTTTATTATTTTTTTTTATTTATTTTTTTTTTTTTTGAGCAGATCGCGTATTTTTAGTAATGGAGAAGAAAAACTTTTAGACAGTGCTAAAGCGGCCATGCCCATATATGGCCAAAAACGATAAAAAAAAAAATAAAAAAAATTTATGTAGATAATTTATTTGACATATTTGACTGCATATAAGCGGCCATGCCTTCAAACAGTTCTGTGGCCCACCACATCGGATTTCGATCCGAGTAACGAGCGCGCGCAGCGTGTGAGGAAAATGGAGATTGGTAGGCCGTACGGACGCCTTGGCGTCATAGGCCTACCCATCTCCATTTGACGAACACGTGAGCACGTTCTCGGCTACCACTCTAAAACGTATAAGTGTATCGCTTTTGTAGTTATATTGGTTATGTGAAAGCAAAAAAAAAAAAAAAAAAAAAGTCCAAGAAATCGAGTTTTAAGATAGAGGGCAAAACACCTCTGTGCGGGTGTAAATTTATATAAAATGCAGTTGTCACTATTAATTGTTCTCAAAAGAGATCATGGCAAATGCCGTATCGTATAATAATATATATTTAAATTAAAAAATATATATTATAATTTGAAAATTCGAATAAAAAGGTTGAACTACCCCCAAGGGTTTTTTGGCATTTGTTAACAAACAAACTATATATTGCGTTCGCACGCGATATATCACGCAAGCGCGCGCGCGCGCTTAGCAGCAAAATTTATTTTTAGATGAAAATAAAAGTAATTCGAATTTTTTTAAGGCTATATCCGCTGAATATATATATATATATATATATATATATATATATATATATATAACCACACCCCTTGGGTGCAGGGAGGGATTTAAAACAATATTTTTGTGCAGGTACCGCGTGGTCACCATTGCACTTACGAGGTCGAAGTTACCCTAAAATTAACGTTTTTTTGTACTATCGATACCGGAGAGAATTTTAAGGGTGAACCATCCCCCGGCGAGAAATTATTATAAGTGTAGAAAATTTAATTGTCACGCGTTATATATAGATAAATTAAGATTCCACCAGTAAGAAGTTTCATCAAATACGGAAACTTTTCAAGTTTTGGGTGTTTTTCACCCCCAATAAACTACCCCCCAGGTATTGGTCAAAACTTTCACCCCAAATATACCAACTCCATTGTTTTTCTACCCCCCCCCCCCTCCCAAGGGTGATCTTTAATTCCCCCTCAAAAACTCGGTGACAAATATTGAAAAGTGTTCAATATAATTTCTATATTTAAATTTCGCGCGACTTCCCAAATGCCGATAAAGATTCAAGTCTAAATAAATAATAGGATCATTGCTTGACTTCGGCCATTTTTGCTCCGATTTGCTCTTCACAGAGTCAGCCAGAAAGTAACAATCTCGGAGGAATTAGAGACGACACGTTTGTCTCATTTGCGGAAATCCGAACCACCCTTTTTCCAGCTGACCAGTCAGTCAGCTGTTTTATAACTTGATGTGATTCGTGAATATTCGATTGTATTCGGGGTATTTCGGATTATTGCTTGCTAATGCTTAATCTCAGCTTATGCTTGCTTTTGCTTTCTTGCCTTGTGCTTACTCCATCTACTTTAACATTGATTGCTATCAACATTTGCCATGGTATTCATCGAAAGGTACGTAACTTACTATTTTGTTTTCTAATGCTATCAGACCGATTTGCCCGCTTGTTTATATTATTATTAATTATTTATTGCAGTACTAAGGATACATAGACCGCATCGGACAGTAACAGGCAAAGAACCCGGTTGTGCTCCCGGTTCCCGCGCATCCAGAAAGACAACTCTTCGTCCACTATACAATCATCTTCTAATACTATAACTATACTGTCCACCCTTGCGCTCCTGGCACAGGCAACAGCATCCATCGAGTTTGTCCTGGGTTCATCACGCATCCATCATTGTACTTTTTTGATCAGACATAAGAATTTTCTTTCAACGGAGGTGATCACTAGCAATATAGCTTTGGGGTACTGCTAAAGGGTGGCATTTTCTAAGTCTACCTTTGAACCCGGAATCTTCACTGAGCATCGCAGTACAATGACCATTGGAAGTAACCCAGGGAAAAAGTGAGTTTCAGTTAACAAAACGCATGGATCATCTCTTCATTCATGACTGTGTGTGCCGGATTCTGGTGGACTAATTTGGCTGCACTGCACTCTGCACTTGGAAGCAAAAATACACATTTACATATATAATGAACAGGTAGTTGGTGACCGGTAGACCTTCTTTTTGTGTTTTCTTTTCTATCATTCTTTTTCTACAGTACATAATGTATGTATGTATCATATTAATTCATCTGAAAAGCATAAACTTATATGTAGTACAGTATACAAGTTTGTGTACCATTAAAATTGTGTTATGGTAATTGTACATACTAATTAACAGCATACCACAATTACTAGATCAGCAAGCACTTGCATTAAAAAAAATGCATTTCTCCTTTTAGGGCTTTAAAGTTTTGAATCGAGACAGGAATATAACATATTTTTCAGGCCAAAATTGTCTTAAAGTTATAGGAAAGTATTTTAAAAATGCAATTGCGAATTGTCAATAATTACGGGCAATCATGCTGATAATTAAGTATGTACACTTACCATATACGTTTATGCGTACCATGCAAACTGCAGCATAGTTATTGTAGATTGGTATTTTACATACCGGTACGTAGAAGGTATGATTACATGAGTTTGATGAGTTACAGGTTACAGTCGCTTCCATTACAGCATGAATTGTGTTTATGTTTTCATAGTAGGTATAGAACTATTTGTACAGCTGCATTATATATATATATATATATATATATATATATATATATATCGTCGCTGTGGCGGCTAAAGTGCCGATCTGCAAAATCAACACAGGTCATTTTTCTATGTTTTTGTATTGATAATGAGCCTTGTTGATTTTGCAGATCCGCACTTTAGCCGCCACAGCGACGATATATAAATATATATATAACTTCATAACGTAACGTATATATATTTATATATATTTGCCTTATGATGTCCATACAATTCATTCTTAAAGAGACAAATTAATTGAAACTTTAAAAATATGTATGGTATACCGTATATATCCAGATAAGGCAGAAAGTAAGAAAAGTATCAGTCTGCACATCTGTCTATAAGGCAACTGCTAATTATATGCACCTCAGTTACGGTACTGTAATACTGGTATATATGCACTGAACAAACATTTCTATACAGACACTAAAGTATAAGTGAAAGGATGGAAATACCGGCAAGGGACTTACTACAGTAGAAGTTCTATGTAGAGGTCAATTTCTCACATGGCTCAGAGTTATAGTTAGTTATAAATGTTTATATAATTGCTTTTGTCATATCTTAAAGATATTATCAATCAAAGAAGAAAATTACTTGAGCACTTCACAGAGTCGAGTGTATGTCATTACGCTATGATGAAAGCTGTCAGTTGTGTAAACATTTTTAACTCTAACTGTACCACGCTAGACCTCCACCTCTCCATAGAACTTCTACTGTGGTAAGGCCCTTGCTGATATTCCCTTAAATTTTTTTTTTTTTTTTTAATCTTTGTTTTTTTATTTTTTTTATGCTCTTAAGTCTGTATATAAATATTTTCTTTATTATTGATTCTAACCTTGATGTTTTTTTCCTTAAATTGAGACACTAAGGTTAACATTTTTTATTTTATTGTCTTATGGAAATATTTATAAGGAGTATCCCTAATGTAATGTAATGGAATATATATTTTTTTTCACTCAGTAAGTATATCTATAATATACTTATGTACTGTACTCAACTCAAGCCCCAAGCTGCATTGAAAATGAAGGGTATAGGTGTAGAAGGTGGTGGACACTGCTTGCTTTTATTTTGAGTACATAGTGTAGTACGTATAGTGGAACTCTTAATTTGTAGGCTATGGGGATGGGGTACTGTATTATTAGCCATTAAATGAGAAATATTTCTAGATGCAGATGAATATTAATTTCTGCACACATTACCTGATATTTTGTAGTAAGACTTTTGCCCCTGCTGCTAGGTGTCTTTTACCTAGCATAGTTATTATATTGTCAGTCGGATATGAAAACCTCGGATTAGAAATTTTAGTGTTTTCGAAGTTTGAATCGTTATAATTCAAAAATAAAAAGTCACAAAAAATGTAAATCATTTTTTTCGTTTGGATTATATATCTGACGGTACATTTTATTAATTTCATATTTTTATTTCAAACAGTTTGTTCACAATTCATCAATTAGTAAACTGAAACACCCTGTTTTTGCAATAAAAAGTGACATTAAAATAATTTTTCCCATGCAACAGTAAGCAATAAAATTTTCAAATTAATATCATAGAGTCAAGAAATGTTACTTATTCTTAACTTACACTTCGATTTATTTATTTATTTTTTTTTTTATTTTTTTTTTTTTTGCAAGCAACCCCTTTGCTACAATTTGCAAAAAAAAAAAAAAAAAAAAAAAAAATCGCGTTCTATTAATGTTTTGAAGCTAAAAATTATTTTAGGGGTGCAATTTTGTATTCTTAAAAGATTTCTTTGCAATATACATAATTGTTTTTGAAATGAACTAAAATTTATGAATTAGTTAACTTATAACCCCTATTTACGCAAAAAGCAGTACATAAAATGCCTGATGACTGCAACCAGCAGTACATCAAATTTTTAAAATTTCATTTAATATAGAAATAAGATATTAATATTATTAGCAAAAGTTCATTTACCAGATTCAAAATTGCACCCCTAAAATAATTTTGAGCTTCAAAGCAATAAAAGAACGCGAGATCCGTTTTTTGCAAATTTTGGCAAAGGGGTTGCTTGCAAAAAAAAAAAAAAAAAAAAAAATTCAACTGTAAGTTAAGAATAAGTAACACTTCTTGACTCGATGATATTAATTTGAAGTTTTTATTGCCTACTGTTGCATGGGAAAAATAATTTTAATAACACTTTTTTGAACAGAGTGAGAAAACAGGGTGTTTTAGTTTACTAATTGATGAATTGTGAGCGAACTGTTTATAATAAAAATATGAAGTTAATAAAATATATTGGCAGATATATAATCCACATGACAAAAATTATTTAAAATTTTTGTTACTTTTTATTTTTGAATTATAACGATTCAAACTTCAAAAACACTCAAATTTCTAATCCGAGATTTTTATATCCGACTGACGATAGGCTATATTATGTTTTTGAGATGAGCGCAGGTTGGTGGTATGGTTACTAGTAAAATATATCATCCTCTTTAGTACCACTTTGGAGATTCGTCCACATAATATCCACCTTTCAGCTTTTTAATTTGCATAATAAAATATTTTAAATACACATTTACATTTTTCTGCCTGTCTTATAATAAAGTGCTGCTTGTTCTGTAAAAACATGTGTAGGTACATGCTTTTGTGATATATATGTAACGGTATACGTACTACTTTTATCATATTTTTACCAGATTCATGCCTCTTTGGTAAACTAAATACTTTATTTGACCTACAGGTAAAAAATTACCAATATTTATTTGTTCATTAAAAAAAAATCATTCATGATATTTCAGTCAATACTTCTTTATTTTAATTACAATTTCTATAATTTATTTATTATTATTATTTTGCATTTCACATGTTGCTGTCTTTTGCATTTTTATTTTATTCATAGTATGTCTATCTTACCATTTGTTTCAGGCCACCATACCCTAATCCACGCTGTCAAAAGTGCCTGGAAAAAGGCCATTGGACATTTGAATGCACAAATAAAAGGAAGATATTAGAACGACCATCAAGAACAGCTCAACTTCATAAACGATTGAAGAAAGCGGAATTATCTAGTCAGGCTGCACAATTACTTACGTAAGTATGAAAATAGATAGATAGATAAAAATATGATAGAATAACACATACAGTATTTGAATTATTTGGAAATGGACGTGGGATGCTTTGCATGACAGAAAATATTCTAACACGTTCCGAAATTAACGTGACAAGCATTTATAAATGGCAATGCAGCATGTACGTAATAATAATAATATTAATAGTAATAATTAATGTAAAGAATAGGGTAGGAGAAACCAATAAGCGCCTTACCACGATGAGGTCCGTAGCTTGGTGAAGATCTTGATGGCACAGGTTACACAAATATTTACAAGTTAATTAAGACATTTTGAGGGCTTCTTCTTCAGTTGCTTAGAGTGTAGTCTACACTCTAATCAACTGAAGAAGAGGGCTGTTGCCCTTGAAACGTCTTAGTTAACTTGTAAATATTTGTGTAACCTGTGCCATCAAGATCTTCACCAAGCTACAGACCTCATCGTGGTACGGCGCTTGTTGGTTTCTCCTATCCTATTCTTTGATGATATATTCAAAGCAAAATGGTTTTAACCTTTCCTTATTAATTATACATATAAAATTAATAGTACAGTAACTTTATTAAGGCGTTGTGAAGGTTTGACAACCCTATTGTACAAAACCTTGACCATGAATGAACACATGAAAAATATACATAAGCAAATCATTAAAATTTAACATATATAATAATATAAATTAGAGCAACAATGAATTCCGGAGTGCACCTTTTCGTCCCAATCCGACCCTGGGTACTAAGAATACAATTAAATGAATAAAGCAAATTATTTCCCCACTCAATAATAATAATAAGTTTAAAAAAAAATATTTAGAAAATAGTTGGTAGAGATTAGAGCACGTTGAATTGAAAATTAATAAAACGCGAAAATTCTCTAATTTACATAGTAAATTGGGACTAGGGATAAAATATTCTAGCTTGAGCTAGTTAAAAAGTAGACGTTAAAGGGATGGAGGTATAGTGTCAAAATAAAATACGATGTGCCTAGCATCTCACGTTCTCACACTACGTCAAAGACACAACATTATAAAACAGCATCAGACTTACTCTTTGCCTTAGACTGGTTTCGTCCTTTACCTAGGACTCATCAGTAAGGCTCGGCAGAGAGCTCTGTACAGCTAGAGATGGCTCACACCACATCTGCTAACTGAGCTGAGGAAGCAAGTGGCAGTCGCGTTTTTATACGCGATGCCCCCGCAGCTGCACGCGCTGATTGGTTAAAATCGCGCGCGCAAACTCGGCTTGCTGTTTAAAACCTCTCATCCTCACACTGTAATATAAAATCGTGTCTAAGAGGGGTGTAAGACAGGCAGCCAGCAAGCAATATGTGTCCTCCCTCACTTCCCAGAGTTCCCCAACTCTAGAAAGATCGCGAGAGCACTACGCCTACCGACTGCACAGCATCGTGATTCACGCTAGTTACATCGCTTTATATGTTGACACTGGGGTAGGAAAAGCAAAAAGATGATAGAGTAGGAGAGATAGAATAAATATTATGCGCTTTGGCATATAGTTTAATTAATTTAGTACGTTCTCTTATTGACGTTGGCAAGTAAAAGGGCCGAATAGTGCAGTCGGTAGGCATAGTGCTCTCGCGATCTTTCTAGAGTTGGGGAACTCTGGGAAGTGAGGGAGGACACATATTGCTTGCTGGCTGCCTGTCTTACACCCCTCTTAGACACGATTTTATATTACAGTGTGAGGATGAGAGGTTTTAAACAGCAAGCCGAGTTTGCGCGCGCGATTTTAACCAATCAGCGCGTGCAGCTGCGGGGGCATCGCGTATAAAAACGCGACTGCCACTTGCTTCCTCAGCTCAGTTAGCAGATGTGGTGTGAGCCATCTCTAGCTGTACAGAGCTCTCTGCCGAGCCTTACTGATGAGTCCTAGGTAAAGGACGAAACCGGTCTAAGGCAAAGAGTAAGTCTGATGCTGTTTTATAATGTTGTGTCTTTGACGTAGTGTGAGAACGTGAGATGCTAGGCACATCGTATTTTATTTTGACACTATACCTCCATCCCTTTAACGTCTACTTTTTAACTAGCTCAAGCTAGAATATTTGATCCCTAGTCCCAATTTACTATTTAAATTAGAGAATTTTCGCGTTTTATTAATTTTTCAATTCAACGTGCTCTAATCTCTACCAACTATTTTCTAAATATTTTTTTAAATTAATAATACTAACCGCGATGGTTTTTTCCTAATACGCCACTCAATAATAATAACAAAAAATATAAATAAATAAAGACAGGCGACTTTTCCTTTTGAAAGAAAGTGGGCTTCTGTAAAGAAGGGTGCTGTGGTCTAATGGAGTTGCCTTCCATATAACCTTAACTTCGACACAATTGATTGTGTAAACCAGCCTTAATGTACACTTTATTATTTCTTCTCTCGCCCCCCCCCCCCCCCCCCCAATCCCTTGCTGGTTTCCTTGCCATTTCATTTTAATTATTGTACTTACATCCAACTATGGGGGGTTCTTTTCCTTATTTTATGTGTACAATACAGTACAGTATATGATGTTTTTTTTGTTTTTTTTTTTTTAATTAGTTCTTGTATATTTTTTGTATATTATGCAATAGCCAATGCATATAAAAATAATTGAAAATTTATATTTACTTGGTTTAATTGACTATCTATTTGTTTTCAGTGTCAATGCAAGTGCATCAGGAATAGAAAAAGGTAATGGAAAGAAAAAATATGCTCCAAGTAGTTCGAGTTCTTCAGATTCTTCTTCTTCCTCTTCAACAACTTCATCTTCTTCATCTTCGTCATCAAGTTCAGATTCCAGTTCATCATCATCAGACTCCAGCTCAAGTGACAGCAGCAGTAGCAGCAGCAGCTCTAGCAGCTCTAGCAGCTCTGATAGTGACAGCTCAGATAGTGATTCTAGTTCATCGTCATCATCCACATCTTCTCTTTCAAGTGTAGATCACCATGCACAGTTAGAAAAATTTCTGCAGCAATCAGGATGTAATGCTGAAAAATTTTTGCAATCTGATTCTGATGGAGATTCTTATAACACATTAAATCTGGAACCAAAACAAATGGCAAGTGAAGTGTGTGTTGTAGCCAATAAAAAACAACGTAAAGAAACTAATGGTAAAACGAAGTCTCCCCCAAGGAAAAAGTCAAAAAAGCAAAAGAAAAAGTAACTTTAAAACTATAAAATATTATTTTGTCTGAACGTTTAATTTTAAATCTTCTTTAATATATAGGCCTATATTTTTTTTCACGTATTATTATTTTTATTTTTATAAATATGTATAAATATGTAAAGAAAATTTGATTGTGTTGTATTTTATTTGACAAATTTTACATATTTATGACATATTAGCATGTTGCTATTTTTATTATTCTTTTGATATGTCCTATATATTATTTTAACATATGTATGTAAAGAAAATTTGATTGTGTTGTATTTTATTTGACAAATTTTTACATATTTGACATATTAGCATGTTGCTATTTTTATTTTTATTTTAATATGTCCTATATAATATTTTAACATATGAAAACAAAGTTCTTTGTTGTAAGAATTAGAAGACAAAAATTAAAATCATGATTTTGAATTAAATTCAGGTAAACCTTTCAGTGTGAAAGAAACCAGCAATGGCCTTACCAAAGTGAAGAGTCCCATGGTTTGGTGAAAATCTTGCTAGTACAGATATAAAAAACAAACACATTAGAAATATTTTGGCAATAAACTCTAAGAGAGATGAAGTCAGTCCTTACAATAATTCTCCCTGAGTCTGTAAGGACTGATGAAGACATAACACACTCCATCTCTCTTAGAGTTTATTTCATTCATAGTTTCTCTCTTGAGTCTGTAAGGACAGATGAAGGCATAACACACTCCATCTCTCTTGGAGTTTATTTCATTCATAGTTTCTCTCTTGAGTCTGTAAGGACAGATGAAGGCATAACACACTCCATCTCTCTTGGAGTTTATTTCATTCATAGTTTCTCTCTTGAGTCTGTAAGGACAGATGAAGGCATAACACACTCCATCTCTCTTGAAGTTTATTGCCAAAATATTTCCAATTATTATTTTTTTGTTTTGTATCTGCTAGCAAGATTTTCACTGAACTATGGGACTCTTTACTATGGTAAGCCCCTTGCTGGTTTCTCCCATCCTTTTCTTTTAAATTTATCATACCTAACCGCAATGGTTTATTTCCTTAATACATCTCAAACCTTTTAGTGTACTAACAATTGTAAGTTAAAATAAACTTTTCTAGAAGTAAACAATCACAGTGCACAGATTTTTTACTCTCTTGTAGCAATGAGTTAAAAAGGTAGGAAAGTTATTGCAAGTAAAAATTTCATTTCATTGCAAAGAAAGAAAGAACAAGTAAAAAGTTTTTAACACAAATTGCAATATTTGAGAATGCTATGGAAATTTTATCATTGGAATTTAATTTTTCTTTGTGCAATGCACTCCATTGTGATAGTATATTTTACCATTTAAAAGCTTGTGTCAAATTTGCCATTATGAGAAAAATATGTGCTGTATTTGAATGGTAAAATATATTGTGACAATTGAGTGATCAGTGTATCGATGTTGTTGCTAACAAAATGTCTATCTCGTATTTTGTCACGGTAAGTAAAATGTCTATCTTGTTTTTTGTCACATAGCAAAATGTCTATCTCTATCCCAACCCTTGTGTAGATGGCGCTAGAGATAGACATTTTGCTTCGCGTGACAAAATACAAAATAGACATTTTGCTTGGCATGACAAAATACGAGATAATTTTATTCGCAACAACATCGTTATGATTTTAATGTGTAATGACAAAAGTTAATGTAATGTATGAATTAAGCTAAAAGTAATTAAAATTACTATCTCTGTGCTGTAATATATTATGTAAATATTGTATAATGTGGTAGGAAAAAATAAATATATTGTGTGATTCACATGCCTAATTTTTGTGCTTAGTTAACATTTTTATCTGAAAAATATTAAATAAATTTAATCAAAAAGCCAATAATCAGATATATATATATATATATATATATATATATATGTTTGAAAATTTGAATATCAAGCGAGGTGACATGATGATAAAAATTCATTGTAGTCTTACCTTCTATAAGACCCTGGGCTTTCACTCGCTGCTTGTTTTGACGATAAAAAATAACACACAACACCATAAAAAATTGTCACTTATATATAAGTTAATAAAAAGACTCAATTCACAGTTTTTTAAAAATTATATATACATAGCTATGTTATATTTACACCAAATTGTGTAATTATAATTATGTAATTATATTGGTGTAAATATAACATAGCTATGTATATATAATTTTTAAAAAACTGTGAATTGAGTCTTTTTATTAACTTATATATAAGTGACAATTTTTTATGGTGTTGTGTGTTATTTTTTATCGTCAAAACAAGCAGCGAGTGAAAGCCCAGGGTCTTATAGAAGGTAAGACTACAATGAATTTTTATCATATATATATATATATATATATATATATATTATATCGCCCTTGTTGCATCCAAAGGGCTTACTTTCATTTTTAGCCAGTACCACAAAGGGCGTACTTGCACTTGGTTTTACGTGTTGAGCTTATGGCAGATGCACGTGCAGCTTCGAATCTAGCCAAATGCAAGTACGCCCTTTGCGAAAAAGTATCCAAATGCAGGTACGCCCTTAGGATGCAACAAGGGCGATAATATATATTATATAAATTTATTTATTACAGTACCCCTGTATAATATGTTACAAAATTAAAAATAAAACTTATCATAGAAAATAGTAGGAGCGAGATTAGAGTACTTGTTGAATTGAAAATTAATAAAACACAATGAACCTCCAATTTATATTGTTAATTGGAACTTTGTATCAAATGTTCTAGCCTAGACTAGTGTTGGATATTTAAATAATAATAAAATAAAATTTAGTGCTTATCTTTGCTAGAACATTTGATTCCAAGTTCCAATTAGCCATAAATTAGAGAATCATTGTTTTTTATTAATTTTCAATTCAACGTACTCTAATCTCTTTTACTATTTTCTATAGTAAAGTTTTATTTTTAATTTTGTAACATTATATGTCAACGGTGATGTGTTTTTTCCCCTCAATTTTTATATTTTTTTACCATTGTTAATCTTATTTTGTCTCAACAGGAGCTAAAACAGCCATGTGAATCCACCTGAAATGAGTTTAATATAAATAAAAATTGTGATCAAATATTCAGCATTCAAAATGCACTCTTTATCATTATTCAATAAATTAGATACAGTCAGGGGGTGTAATATTAAACAAGCAATCATGAGCGCCATTACATTTTTTCCTACATCTTTATATACAGAAGTATTTTGAAAGCGCGTCACTCAGGTATGTTAAAAGTTGTACCCCGTGTTCAATGTTACACCTTACGACTACAGTAAACTCTCGATTTTGTGATAATATTGAGTCAGCAGTACTCCAGTATAGTAGACATTGCAATGTCAAAAATTTTCATTTTGTAAAATAAACCAAAAGGTCATTTGTTACTTTGCAAAGCATAAGAGGAAATCCTTGGATAAACCTATTTTGTGCTTCGTTTATGTATAATATTTTGATTGCATTTTTATGCATTTTTTTATAGCATTCTATGTGACAAAAAAAGTTTTTTTTTTCTTTCTTTTTTTTTTTACAGCTGGTACCAATATTAATTTGAAAAATGCTTTTTATAAAATTAAAAAAACAAAAACAAACAAACAAGAAAGGGCCTTACCATAGTGAAGAGATATCCTATAGTTTATTTTTTTATTTATTTCTTTTTTTAAGCTACTAATGGTATTATAGCTAATGAAAATGGATACCATATTCAATTGATTTGTGTTTACATCTGAAAAGGCTGATGAAGGCAAACATGCATGCACATATTCAAGTTTCTTTTCGAGTAGTGTACCAGAAGCTACCAATGTATTTATAAGATTCTGTCCTAGTATATTTTTTTTTATTGAACTGAAAGACATTTCATCTCTTCTCTTTGTTAAGACCCTTGTTGGTTTTCTCTAATTGATGTCTTTTAATATTATCCTAGCCAACTGCGATGGTTTATTTTCCTTAATTTATCTGAAATAAGTTATTTTGTTTTTATTCAAACATTATAATTTTGTAGTGATAAATAATTGACAAGGAAAGTTTAATGAACTGTGTGTTGTCGTAGGGAACAAAGTTCAGTTGCTTTTCTCAAAAGTAGAAGAGGAACAAAAATACTTGACTTGAGACTGCAAATTTCTTAAATAAAATTAAAAGAAAGCGCATATTATACCTTTATAATTTTTATGTATTTTTACTTTGTAACAAATTGGCAATGTATTTCAAATAAAAAAAATTGAAAAAATAAACTAATTGGTAATTTTAATACTGTTACTGCACTTAAAAGGTGCGCAGCAAAAAAAAAATCCTTTAAAATATATTTTGGCGTGGTAATCATTTTGTTGTACCGCAAGGAAATGAAAAACCTGCACAACTATAGACTGAAAAGCATCACTAAAATTGCAGGTTATTCATTTCATTTGGGTACAACCATTTTTAATTAGATGGCAATATATATAGGCCTATATATATATATATATATATATATATATATTATATATATATATATATATATATATATATATATATATATATATATATAGGATATAATAATATATTATACATACCGATATTATAATAAAAGTAAATATGAATTATTATAGGGAAACTCCATCCAATTCTACCTTCATCAAATAATGGCCTAAAACTAAATAAAAAAATGCAAATATTAATCCCCACACACACACACACACACACACATAATAATTTATTATATATATTCCAGTAATTTTAGTGTTTCAAACAAACATTCCCTAATATGTGGAAAGTATATTTATTATTGTATCTTTATTTATTTTTATTTTTTCTTTAACACTGAATTTAAGTTACTTAAAAACACTCGGGATTCGAAGAAAAAGAACATTAGAACATATTAAAAAGCATGAATAAAAATGTTGTATGCACGCAGTTTAATGAAAAATAATAATCTCTTGGATTGATGAATTATATAGCCTTTTCTTAAAAAGTCTCTTATCATAACAAATACAATTTTCTAGGAAAAACTCTTCGTGAGCACATTACGAAATGTTACAGTACGTGCGATATTTTAATTAAACAATATTTGTATCTTAGTAATTTGCATTTGTAATAAAAATATATAAGAAAATAAATAATGTACACGAGATTTTAAGTTGTTATCTTTTGCATTGGTAAAGCGCTCTATCGTAATAAAGCATTATACTGTATTGGTAAAGCATTATAAATGTTGTTACAATATATTAACAACTCTCTACAACATTACATGGGGTTCGCAGTCCTTAATTATTTCTGTAAGTTATATAAGGCTTATGTTTCTCTGCTCTCCAATGAACTCAGATTCATTCATTAGGCTACAAGAATTGAAATGGATATTTTAAGTCGTATTTCTTTCAACTGGGCATTGATAACGTACTGTATGTATTGTACAACAAAAGGCTGACACTGCAACAAATATTGGAAATCAAATTTAATGATATATATTTTTTTTTTTCGTGATTGAATTTTCATAACTTTTTGACATGCAATAGTGATAATTGAAACTTTAATTTCAGCTTTTAACGTTTTAGAGAGTTCAGTTTTTATACCCTAAAATTAAATTCCTCCTATATCGGCAAAAAAAAAAAAAAAAAGAAAAAGAAAAAGAAAGAAAGACAGAAAGAAAAAGAAAAAAGATTACAAGGTAATTTGATCCCTTGACGGTGGTGAAAAAATGTTAAACTTTAACCCGCATCTATCGTTCATATACCTTTATTAAAGCCCTTCCATATCCCCGCAAACTCATGATCATCCTGCGAAATATGCAACTCTTCCCTGATCTTTTACGTCATATTATAGTTACGGCTTTACTATAGAAAAGTTATAGCAGGTTGCATATCTCGCAGGATGAGCGCAAGTTTAAGGGGCTACCATGGGGCTTTGAATCATCATATTATGTGAGTTTATGAACATTTTTTCTCATTATCTAACATTGAAGAAGCCATGTTGTAACCCCTAAACTTCCTCTTCAATACAGGAAATAATATTTGAATTGTTCGTTGATTTATGCATAATATGTAATGTCCTCGGTTTGTATCTCAATTTTTGAATATTAGTCGAGCGATAGCTGCAGGACTCATTCCCAAAAAATATCTCTCCCAAAAATATGATAAATTTTATGTTCATGATTTATTTATTTATTGTTTCTCTTATATATATATTTTTTTTAGTATACATGAATATCCCGGCGTATTCATAGAGACACTTTTTTATATATTTTTTTTATATTATAATTTTGAAGAACTGCGTATTTGGTGTTAATCGCTTTCCATAATTTGAAAACTATATAACTCCATTATGCATGATATATACTTGCATAAATATGCGAACCATTAAATCAAGTTTTGTCAATTTGAATTTCCTTTTTTTTTTTTTTTTTTTTTTTGGTGTTCCTGACTGCCTCGTGAAGAAAGTGTCTCCAAGTTTTCTCGGTGATAATATTTAAGTTTGAATTGTAAATCAGAAGTTAGACTTACTTTCATGATTAAATATAAAATAATACTGTGAAGAAAAAAAAAGGTGATGTCTTTGAAAATTATACGTAAAAATTACACTCAACGTTGTTGCTTTTTGTTACTATTTTAATTACTTTAAAACATTGAAATTTTTAGTGTAAGCAGTATTTTTATATGCAAATCAAAAGCTTAATTAGCGTTATCGCAGCATATTAATTTTTTAAATTAAAGTAGTATTAAAACATTAAAAAAAACATTGTAAGTAGAAACGTGGGACCATATATATGAGGGACATTTTTGATCGTGTCGGAAAAAATACTTCTGATTATACTTAGACTGTCGTGAATACCCCCAATATGGTTGTTACATTTTTAATAAAAGTAATTTTTACGTTAAATTTTCAAAGACATCGACTTTTTTTTTTCTTCATAGTATTATTTTATATTTAATCATGCAATTAAGTCTAACTTCTGATTTACAATTCAAACTTAAATATTATCACCGAGAAAACTTGGAGAGTCTCCGACTGCCCCCCTCCCCTATTACTCCAATTTACCCTATTTTGTATTCAAATTGAATTATGAAAAGGCGGAAAAGAGAGAGGTTCAACACCCTTTCTAATCTATATAATACCAAAACTTTGCAATACACCTAATTGAAAATTATTTTGGGAGAAATGAGGATAGGCATTATGCTTCTCTCTCTCTCTCTCTCTCTCTCTCTCTCTCTCTCTCTCTCTGTCCTCTCTCACTCTCACTCTCTTTTATTCTACAGTCTACACACACCTACACACACATCTTATATGACCATAAATATATTATACTTATATATCGTAGAATAAGTAGGTCTCTGACAGATTGATAGGGAAAAAAATGGAAGGGTAGAATATTTTCACTTTCAAGTATATAGAAAAGCAATTGACCTTCAGCAGCTCAAACGATTATATCACACTAATAATATAAATGTAACATTTTTTTAGAACCTATAAAATGGTGTTTGTAGTTAATTTTACCTACAATTCAATGTCTAGTGGAGTTTGTTAGTTCAAGTGTATGCCCTCTGTAAATTACGCAGAAGAAATTCCTCATTTGTTTCCGATTATAATGAAAAAGGGAAGCTAAATTTTGTTACCTGATCGACCATGTCATTTACCTGGCTATTGTTGTCCACCTACACACCTTTATTGAAAATATATTTTTAAGGAATCTGGAATACGTCTCCTGTACACTAAAACGAATAACAAAAGGTACCGGATCAAAAATATCCTGTATGATATATACCGCACCAATTTTCTTTTGTTATCACAAATGTACAGACTTGAGCACAAAATTAAATTTAAAAAAAAAAAAAAAAAACATTATTATAAAACTTAATGTGTTTTGATCAAAATGTCAATTATTGATATATAAAACCACTAGAGATATTGTTAAAAATACATCATTAAAAATGAAAATCCAAAATTGTAGCGACAATATATAACAATATACTGTATAATCAACTTAAATGTTATATTTTATTATTCTCTTACAAAGTTTGTTCAGCTTACTCTTCACATTACGCACCTGTTTGAAGTATATGTCCTGTGTGTCCTAACACAGATATAAACATCCATAAACATATGAACAAAGCTTACTATTTTTGTTAGACGTAGAAAGTTAAGTTCAAGGTAAAAAGATACAAAGAAATCAGAATATCTTTAGTGCTTGTTTATTTCTTGTAATTTAGAAGGAAATATTATATTGCCTAAATTGTTTTGTTTAAAAGTAAGAAAGATAATGAATGGAGATTAAATAAAAATGTCAGAAATATAGACAACATTTTGAGGTAAATATGAATAATAATAACAGATAAATAATTTTTTTCTTTTTTCAAAATTTGTTATTACACTTTAAGTCTTAATTGGTGGCATTGTTCTATAACAAAAGTACTTTATTCTCACGCATTTTTGTCTCAATGATTAATTAGGAAAGTGATTTTAAAAAAATGACTATTCAGTGACCTATAGTTATGCAAGGAAAATATTTCAATAAGCTTTTAACATTTTAATTACAACTAATGTAAGTACAAATTTATTGCTTGTTATGGTTAATTATGTTTATGAGGTTGTTGAATAGCAGCATTTGACGCAATGCAACAAGTGCAACGATACTTATTATAATATATACACGAGTTCTAGTCTAGCCGATATAACAAAAACTAAATATATAACGCGCACTAGTAACTTCGCTCCTCAGTCTTCCTCATAGGTTCAAAGTGTGCGCAAGTAATGTAAGCAAACTGCGTGTTTGTTTATAATTCAAATTAATATTTAAAGTTTAATTACCTTTTGCGTAATATTATGCTAGAATTTTCATAGTATTATATTGTTTGTGCACGTCAGTTTCATACAATGATTTATTTTACTTATCAATTTTATGATATAAAGCAAATAATACTATTTAATTTATTTATAGCTTAAATTATGAACTATTAATTATAGTCACGCAATATTAAAATAAAAAATATTTAAGAGTCAAATATATCTCTATAGAGGTAAAAACAAAATTATATTGCCTCAGCTAACAGAAAAAGTGGGGAGAAAAGAGTAGTTGTAGTGTGTAGTACACTAATATATAGAAACGAGAGAATGAGAGAGAGAGAGAGAGAGAAAGAGAGAGAGAGAGAGAGAGAGAGAGAGGAAAGGGTCGGAAGGTGAGTCTAGGAGGTAGAGGTAGAGACAGAAAAGAGAAGTCAGTCTTGAGCAGACCTTGATGAACTGCTCACACTGTTCATTCCTTGCTCCAGGAAAACACAGAGGTTCGACGTGAGGTGAACAATTGATCACTCGATTACCCTCAACCCACGTGGTCATCAAGCATAATCTACATTTGTCTTCTCCACTGATTTAACTTTAAATCGTGGACTGAACTCCAGGTAATTGTATTTTATTATTCTATTTTTTATACCTATAATATTTAAACTAAATTAATAAAGCAAAATTTATTTTTGAAAATAAAAATCTTCATTATAATAGGAAAAAAAAAAGTTTCAGTACAAAACAGTTAAGATTTATTAGTGATTATTTTGTTAAGTTGCATTCACACGGTGAAATATTTTCACGTGCAATACATTTATACACACACATAAATATTTTTATAGTGTAAATATTGCTCCGTGTGTGAACAGGATATTGCTCTTTTATTATTATTTTGTTATTGTCATATGTAAATCAATGAAAAGCATAAAGCAAAATTTTAAAATGTGACAGTGATAATTACTTTGAAAACTCTCATGGGATACCTAGAACTCATATATTATATAGTACTAGAATTGCAGATACAAATCCTCTATAATATATGTTCCAAAAATTGTTAATAGATTCACAGAAAGAACAAAAAAATTCTTATTGCCAAAATTGTGGAATCAAATTCCATTAGAGTTTAAAAATTTCAAAAATAAAAATGAAATGAAAGTTAATATAAAAAAAAATTTCTTTAATAAATTATAATTTAATATTCAAATTTTTTTTTTTTGCATTACAAATTAATTTTTTCAAAATAAGAAAATACTTATGTCTTTTTTTTATCAATTATTTTTATTTAAACTTGAAATATAAAATAATTTTCATGACTATATAGTAGTAATGTAATTATTTAATGCATTGTGTATAAAATATTATGAACCAACCGATAAGGCTATGCCTTGGTTGGATTTTGTAAAAATTGTGTTTAAAATAATAATAAAAAAAAAATAAATAAATAAAAAAAGTAAAAATTAAAATAAGCCTCGTCATTTTTTCTGCTGATTGCAGGCATTCATTTCTGCACTCATTGATTTTGCACTTGCATCTCGCAACACGAGATGCACACGTGACAGAAAGAACTTTCATAAAACGCGTAAGTTATTTTTATCAAATGGGAAATAGGAAATAGCATTATAGCAAATGGGAAATCATGAGTATATAAATTTGCAATAGTTGATGTTAAATTTGTTCAACAAAATATTACTTCCTAAATCGACAACCGTTAATTATTAAATACTGTACTCCAATATGTACTGTATTTTCATCCCACGCAGGACCAGATCAAGCTAAAATTTTAAACACGTGTAAACATGTAGTATATGAGTTAAGTTCATAGTAGTCGCTCTTTGTGTCCATTATACTCTTTCAACTTGTAGTTTAAATTTGAATAGTGCAAAGTCATTGCATCATGCTATACATTGTTTCACAAAGTGTAACTACATGCCATATCAACAACATTTACGAAGATAAAATAAGCCTCTCTGCCATGAGTGCCCTTTTTTTTTTAATCATTTTATTATACGGTACATCTTGCACACAAATAAGAAAAAGATTGTAAAATAAATACAAAAAAGCAAATAATTAAATAAATAGGAACTGATAGTACATTTTTGGCTACTAAAATTTTTCCGATGAAGAATTATACTGCTATAAGACTTCACTATATAATATTATACAAATTACTTTAACACATGCAGTTTATTTGTGACAGAGTTAAGTGATACCAATGCAAGTTCAATGCACTTGTACGCATATTGAATGTATGTTATGACATTAATAAGGAAGGTTAGTTTTGTTTATATACACGTATCTGCATGTCGCCTTTTAGTATACAAGTTGTTCGAAATTGTATAACTGCACTTATGGCAATGTTTCTATTCTGACTGTGATTTACATACAATTTCAAAACAGAGTAAATGGATACCCGGAACTGAAAGAAAATACAAATTTACTTTACTTTAATTTAAGTAGTTAAATTATCTTCAGTCTATATTTATATAATTGATTTCATCCGTGCTCGAGTCACTTAATTGTTTCTTATAAATCATAACACTAATCGAATGTTGGAATATTCGAGAGACCGAGGCATTGAGTAACAATTTTGATACTACATAATGTACTCTCGTTCAAAATCAAATTAAATGTCAAATTTGAAGAAGAAAATAAAGAGAAAAAAATGGTTTACCAATTTGACTTTTTCATATTCATAAAATAATAAAATAAACTGTGTTCATAAAGAAATTAAACCTTTTTTTTTTTTTTTTTTTAGCATCATTAAAGAATTTAGGATAAATAACACGATAAATCAAAATATTCTTATAATAATATTTTACATATTAATACCAAAATATATAGCTGTAAAAATTCTACAATCCTCATGTATGATGTGATGCAATCTCTTCAAATTTTAATTCATAAAATTTTATTATATATGCAACCCAGCATGTCGTCGTGACTTGAGTGGAAGGCAAAACTTCACCGACTACACTGCATGCTCTAGCTGGAATCAACTGATATGTGTAACTTCTTTTCTTTTCTTTTTTTTTATCCATGTCTTAAACGAAAAAAGATAGGTATCAGGATATTGAACTTTACACGATAAACTTCAACTTGATGGGAAAAAAATATTTGATTCTTTCAGGTGAATTAATGGTAAATTACATTCTTGACGAAACGTGAATTAGAAAGGTAATTCACCGAAAGTCAAAATAAAGTTAAATTTGAATCACAAATGTTAAACTGTTTTATTTTATTGGAAATACAGGCTGAAAATTAAATGCTTTATTTTTTTAAATTGTCACTTACATTATAAAAAACAAAAACAATAATAATAAATAAAGGCTTTATTTTCAACTGTAGGAATTAAGAAGTGTATAATACATAGCAAGTTTCACAATTACTAACTATATAAGAATAGTTAATTTTTTTTTTATATATATTCAGTGCAAAACTCGAACAATTTGAGAGACACAAAAAAGTGGGAATATCCACACTTTGTATACGTTGCGATAAAAATATATACTTTTTGTTGTTGTTGTCGTCAGAAATGTTAAAAGAATGATTTAATTATAAGTATTGCAATGAAAGATACATTATATACTGCATGTATGTTTTTGTACTTTGAATTTGATATTTCTCTCTTAATGACATGCACATGATAATTTATACATTACAAAAAAAAAAAAAAAAAAAAAAAAAAAATATTGTGTTGCATGGTTTTTAAAAAAAATATAATTCATAACTATATTATTATTAATTATTCTGATAATAATAAACATATATAATAATAATAAATATTTAATTGAAATTTATGTTCTCCCTAAGCTAGCAATACAATACAAAAATACATACAAATAAAATAATAAGTAAAATATTTAATAAACAAGGATACACGAGCATTAAAACATTGAACTAAATTGATATAGCTCGTCGAAACTGGTGAATAATACAATTGCAAAAAATTGGTTTCTACTGGCTTGAATTAAAATTCAAGAAAAATGTTCAGCTAAAGCTGCGTGATACTTCCTAATTCCTATATACTTTGATCAATGTGCTGACAGATAGTTTTGCTATCTTCAGTACAAGATTATTTGCATTATAAACTTGTTTGAATAATTGAATAAGTAGGAAATTTTACTAAAACAATTTGGTTAGTCTTAAATAAAATCAATGTACTTTACAAAAGCCAAGAAAAAAATAATAATAAAGGATATACCTACAGTTATAGTTTGCATGTAAGATAATGGAGAAGGAAATTGATGGTTACGCAAGAGTATAAGTTGATGTGCAGCGTGCCCTATATTTAAAACATTGTATTTTTATTACCATCAATGAACTTAACATTTCCTTACTGTTGATGACGAGCTTCGTAGAGGGCACAACTTTATACCTCCCTCGGATGCTCGATGAACGTGTCAATTTCTTTCAATCGGTCAGGTCGGCTAGACTGAATAAGGATTGTGGTGGGTGGAGGAGGGATTTTTATCTATATTGAGTGGCATCATAGTAAGAACGAGAAAAGTGGCAAACTCCTGCCGCTAACTGACCGCCCAGCCCATGACGATCGCGAGAGCATTGACTCTTCCCGCGTTATCCGAGCGCTGCCCTCTTGCCGCCCGCAGATCTCCGCTGAGACTCTTGTTGAACTAGTTGATTGTCGTCATCAAGCGCTCTGCCATCATTCACAACAAATCTTCACTAATTTAGTATGTTCGTAATAAAATATTTGATACCACAAAGAGTTATTTGCGCCCTTTGGCATTCTAATAAAAATCAGTCTCTTCTGTTGTATAATGGTGATCGCCGATGGCTCATTTTGCTTCAATTGCATGAGTGTATCTTATATAATTCATTGTTATATTTGGAAAAAAAAAAAAAAAAAAAAAGAGATAATAAATTCTAAGGTCTGCTGCAGGAGGTAGATCGGTAGGACTTATATTACTATTCATAAATTCTTCTACGGTCCATTCTTCAGTCACGCATAGTGATATCTACTAAAAATTATTACTGAAAAAATTACAAGTTTTAGTAGCGCACTAAATTATGCAAAAAAAAAAAAAAAAAAATCTTGATTTATTATTTTTATTTAAAGCATTTCACGCAATCATATCAAATCAAGTTCACTGAAGGCAAAACCAACCATAAATCGCTCTGCGGGCGATATGGATTGATATTTAGAACTAACTTTTATGTATGGGTGATAAAAGAGTAATAAAAATAAGTTCAATGGTGCTGATTTTGTAAATTTACCAACAAAATTGCATTACAAAATGAACTGCCAAGTATTTAATTGTGAAAATTTTCATTTTTTATTTTATTATCATATTATTTTACGTAGTTTTTTTATAGGTAGTTAATGTCAGTAAGCTCTCTTCATAATTTGCATGTCAATATCTGCATACCGATTGCAAGTGAGATGCAGTTCAATAGAGGGAGTAAATTATATAAAGGGAATGCAATCAATGATTTTTGTATGTACTGTCATCAAAGTTTTCGATTATTCATTTCCCAATATTTAGTAGATATTGAGATAGAGTGCAGGTGTCAGCATATTAGGTCGCACATTCGAATGAGAGAGAACGAGTACTGCAGCGCGCTTCAGTTTTAGATAGCATTACCAGCAACTACAGACAAGAAGCGCGCGCGAGAAACACACCAACTTTGGGAATGTAACATCCAAGTCTGCAAGCAAGTAGAGTATTCTTTTCTCTGTGCACATATAAAGTTATACTAGTTTGATACTCTAAAGTGACAATAAAGTGAGATTCTTCAAGACAGAAACACCTTTTTTTTTTAAATTTTAGAACACGTTTTAAATAATCAAATCCTCAGGGTTTTTTATTCTTCACTACAACACCTAACTTTTCATCTGCGCACGAGAATATGGACTAAGTTCGAAAGTTTTCAAGCATCATGTAATATCATTACATGCAGAGGATTTTCCATTCTTGAGTGCAGTCTGTAATTCCTTAATGCCTCAATGCAAAGACAATCAAATTATATTTATGTTTGTAAGGTAAGAATAATTTGTTGCTTTTATAGTGCATTACAAGTTTCAGTTACAAATGGTAATTCTATTACTGAGTTTCACTGTCACCTATTTACTATACTTAATTTGTTCCTAGAGTCATTTTCTAATTAGATATTCATAACTTCATTTGTAGATTTTTATAATTAACACACACACACACACACACACACACACACACACACACACACACACACACATATATATATATATATATATATATATATATATATATATATATATATATATATAATATATATATAAAAGATATTTATAGCCAAAAGCAAAATGCAATCGTCTTCATATAATTTGAATATTCAATACTTTTTTTATAGTTTTGATCATTTTGAACACATTATTAAAATTTTGATTTACCGGCCTTCGCTTATTTTCTTTAATTACATATTTCTCATCATCTCATAATTTATCAGTTCAAAGTAATTGAAAGCCATGAAAATTATAATACATATAAATAAAATTATATTTTTGTCTTCTCATTGTATTCATAAATTGTGAAAAAAAAATGTAATATGCACGTTATAATTGATATATCCCCTATAATACCATGGTGATATTTTATTACATATCATTTCTAGACGCGTAGGGGTATTAATGATGTGATAGCATTGGATTGAAATATTATGCATGTATAATGCAATTTCAGACGTTTCTTCCTGCGGCTCTTCGCATTGATAAGAACGCTAGAACGAAAAAAAGGATGGTTGTTTCATTTTCATCTTGAAATACAATATTAGTTAGATAAGAATAACATACGGTTTTGTCATTGGATCAAGCGGTTAGTTCCACACTGCGCGGTGAAAAGAACACACAGTATAATAATTATACGCCTGCATCATTTGATTCACTTGTTATTTTAATATGCACATATGGTTATTAGATATCAACCAGCATCATTAAAAAAAATATAAAAAAATTCCACAGCTATACTAAAGAAGTTCTGAGTTGACTCATAAAAATTAATATAAAAACTATAATATACTTTGAAAAAGAAAGTCAAAAGAAATTATTGCGCAATAATGATATGAAGATGTATAATATGTGGAACATAATATTATATAATATAATTATAGTGTTTTTTTTCTATAATTTATTATTAATGTATTATCTATAATAATTTCGTATTTTTGTTTTTATTTTCCTTTTTTGTGTGCGGAACTCAATAGTTACAGTTACTGACATAAACTTCCATTATTTTTCATCAAATCCTTAAATTCGAATAACCAATATTTGTGCATTTTTAAAACATTTGATTTATTCTTATTATTTTTTTTTTTAGACTGATGCAGTTGGTGATGGCTTTGGCCGTGGGTGCAGCTGGCATTTTAGCATTCCTTGTTGCACCACTAGCTCTTGCATTTCGCCACCTTCTCTCCTGGCTGAAAACACTTCTGAAAGCAGGTAAGCATTTAAATCCATGCACTCGCAATAAAAGTCCATAAAAAATTAGTTTGGCAAAATTGTCTTCTCTCTATGTCTGTCTCTCTCTCTCTTTTGAATGCCTGATAAGTACTGTACAATGATTTAGCATGAAAAAAAAAAAAAAAAAACTGAAAAATGGTATATAATATAAATCTAATTAAAAAAAATCAAATCAGCATTTGAAATAAATCAAAAATAATTTTGCACAAAAAGAATGTAATATTTCTTCCTGACCCATATATTATGTATATATATATAAATATATAATTACTAAAGCAAAGTTCCATTTCTATCATTTCCGTTGTAAAATGACCCTTCTGCAACGAGAAAATGCCATGATAGGCAATAATATGCTGATAGTTCAAGTTACATCATATTGAATAGCTTACAATAATTCTAGAATTAAAACTGACAACACGTGATTATTATTTTCTCATGGTAGATTGTTTTTATTCAGGGCACCACAAAATTGCATTCAATTGCAAAATGAATTTTTGAAGATAAAGAAAGTCGTAAGGAAATTATTATTATTTTAATACATTGGTATTATAGCTTATATAGAATAAATACTGTGCAGAAATAAAAGCCTGAAGTAAATTTAATATCTTATACAGTTTTTTATACGTTTGCAACTTCTTTCAACAATGAGATACGCTGAATATAAAAGGTGGATAAGTAAAGAATTTTATTATTAAAATTGAAAATTATTTCTCTTTATTTGCACCAAGTCTAGCCTTTATTATGTTTATTATCTGGCGTCGCGTTGTAATAGCGTGTTGGAAAAAAGTTATAACGGTTGAACAATAATGTTACAAGTGTAATACAAAGTTAAAATATTACAATATCCATTATAAAAAAAAAAGCATCATTTTAAAATTTGACCTTTCCCTTTTACTTCTCAAGTTCTTGTATTTTTTAAGAGAATTGAATAATTAGTAATGAATGAGGTAAATGTAAATGAAGTTTGAACTTGTAAACATACATATATGAACCCCATATACAGTATATAACCCCACCTATATATATATATATATATATATATATATATATATATATATATATATATATATATATATATATATATATATATATAATATATATATATATATATATATATATATATATATATATATATTAGAATCCTAAAAATAAATAACCAAAAAATAAATAAGTAAAAGAATGTTTAACTGCCACATTTCTGCACATTTTTTTATTATTATTCTTTGTTTGTTTATTTATTACCCATTGTTCAGGCAGCAAGTTTAAAATATTATGTGAGCTATAAAGAATAAGACAATTAATAAAACCATAATATATGCAAAATGATAAAAAAAGAAGAAGAAAATGATTGAATTATTTTACCTGTATAAAAGTTGCGTTACATTAGTTATTATTTGATAAGTTACCAGCACGACAAATAATGACTATTTTTCTGGGTAGCTACTTGCTAGGTAGTATTATATGTAAATTTAAATTAATTATATGACAATTATCTTTTAAAAATAAACTATTATAATAATTTGCAAATTTATTGTTTATGCTCTTGGCTGATTCAACAATTAAGATTACATAATGTTTTGTGTTGATATTGAAACATGTTAGGAATTTTAATGCTTTTGTTTCAGTGTGGTCTACCCACCAATGCAAGCAGCAGCAGCAGCAGCAGCAACAGCACATTGGCAATGGTGTAAAAACACATTCCTTGAAACGCAAGTTGACTATCAAAGATATTCCTGGCCCCTCTCCTGCTTTACCAATATTAGGTACACGTTGGGTGTATTCTTCAATTGTTGGTCGTTACTCCATCACCAAAGTTCATGAAGCCTACCGTGGTGAGTTTATATTAGTTCATCATTATTTGTGATATATTTTGTATATTTATACCAAATTTTAAAGTTTGTGATAATTTTGTCACCAGTATACGTAAGTGCTGCCACCGCTCCGTATTCTATGCAGCATACATTTTATCTTATAATTTACAAATAAGTTTTTGTGTCTGAATATAATAATAATGTTATTTTAAAAATTATTGTAAATGTACATACAGTATAGGGATAAAAAAGTTGTGTGATTACGCTTTCGATTATAAACTCTTTATTCATTGTAGGTAATAAGCTCAATCTCGAATAATTCTGAAATTGTATAAAAAAAAAAATACTGTAATTTTCTTTACAAGTTTTTGTTTTATAAAAGCTTTTATATTATTTGCTGTTTTATTATTTATGTAGCTAATGTAGCTTCATAAAAAATTAATGCGCACCACAACAAATGAATGAAGGCTTCAGTTAGATTGTTGGTTTAAATCAGTTTAAATTAGTTTATATTTAAATCCTTTCAAATTCTTGTTTTATAACATTGTCAATCATAGCATGGTATTACCCACATCTAAAGCAAACTATATTAACGGTCGTTTCTACTACAAGCAAGATCGACCCATAAGCAAAAATCTTAGCGACGGATCAACAACGAAAAGGTTTTTAGGAACCTTTATCCATAACAACACATGTAATTTTGAGGTTTTTAACGGATTTTTTATAACAATGGAAAAAAATTCGTCGATCTTGCTTGGAGGAGAAGCCGTAAATATAGTATGCTTTACCCACATCATGCTTGCTGATTTACAGAAATTAGTGTTAGGAATGGCCTGTTCACTCGACGTAATATTTTCAATATGTAATAAATTTGACTGCACGTAATCTCCATTAAACAATACATGCATTAAAATTTATTGCAGAGTGTAAATGTTGCACCTTGTGAAAAGGCTATTACAAAGTTTCTTGAAATTTTTATCCAGGACAATTGCATTTTTTTTTATATAATATCTCTAATGTACTATACCATAACGTATATGTGCGTGTAGATAATGTTTTGTAATATAGTACGTATAGTCGTATACGCGTGAAATAATATTATACTGTAAACTTGGAAAACAAAAATAAGAATTTACAAATAGTTTCGAATTATTAGATTTATTACTATAACTATATATAACTATTATTTGATTTGTATGTACTGTACAGTACTTTACGCAGTAACAAATAAATTTGAGTTTATTCTTCATATATTATACAAGTGAGGGCCAGCAACTACTTATATCAAATTTTCTTGCTTATAAGCTTCTTATAAAAAGAGATTAAAATGTGAAGACTTGCACTATTTAGCTGTCATTTTATTTATTTTTCAATAGACATGTCGAGGATAGAGAGAGAGAGAGAGAGAGAGAATTTATTTTAAAGGCGTAGAACACCTTGAACAAAAAAGTTGTCTAATATCCTAACAAACCGGGCGAGCTGTGACGTCAGTGACCACCAGCGGCATTTTGTGAATGGAAAATAAATTAGAAATCAATGACTCCGGCCAAATCAACGTTGATTTTCAGGTTTGTTAGGATATTAGACAACTTTTTTGTTCAAGGTGTTCTACGCCTTTAAGTCAACATAGCGACTAACAAGTATATAATAGAAATTAAAAATTTTATAATATTTTTTCCTAATCTACAATTGCTTTTGCTATGAGCAAAGAAAACAAAATTGCGTAATTAAAATTTGATAAAAAGATAATTGAGTGAAGTATTATTCCCAAAGAAAATCTCATGTTGCATCGTAATTGACTCTGATTTGTTACAAAAAATAAATGTATCTTTATTCCCAATAGATGTTTAAGAAATCAGGAAAATCGCAGTGATTTTGGAATAAATAAAATGTTTCTTTGCCGAGTGCAGTCATTAATACATGCAAGATCTTGATATTTTTACTGACCCATTCGCAAAAATTAAAGGACTATATTAATGTAATTGCTTTTTTTTCTTTTAATTCATTCATCTTTAATATGATTTTATTTATATGTTTGTAGCTATTAGGATTAAATTATGCATTAAATTATATTTAATATGATATATGTTTCCAATATATCTTTGCTAATAGGGCTTGATTTTGGTTAATAAGCAAGTATGATGAATCATGAAATAAATCAATAAAATCAGTATATTTGTTAATAAATGATTTTTCTTTAATTTTAGATATGTTTGACCGCCATGGTGGTATTGTAAAAGAAGAATCCTTATGGAATTACCCAATCATCAGTATCCGAGAGGCTGAGGATATAGAGAAAGTAATGAAACTTCCATCTAAGTACCCAATACGACCCCCAGTAAACGTGACCATGCATTACCGCCAGTCGCGTCCTGACCGCTATTCCAGCCTTGGCTTCGTCAATGAGTAGGTCACAGTATACACATCCCAACCCTTTTCGTCCTATTACCAATTAATGTTTTAATACAATTATAATTTATGAGTGAAAGTTACGTTGATTAGTATAATAATTAGTATATTATTCGATACATTGCTTCAATATATCTTAATCTCTGATCTGCCTTATTTTGACCCTCTTTTGAAACTCATTATACTGAAAAATGTTAACGAACAACTATAACTTATGTAGAAGAATTTTAGTAACATGGAAATATGAATATACTTAAAGTTGAATGTTAATTTATTTATTATCATTATTTTTTTCTTTTAATGCTTTGATGAGCAAGAATTCTCTCTGTCTCAAAATATATTATTTTTGTAGGCAAGGCGAAAAATGGTATCATCTTCGGTCTTTGCTGTCATCTGAAATCACAAGTACTTGCACCGTAAATAGTTTCTTGCCGGAACTGAACAGAGTTGCAGATGATTTGATTACACTGATTGCTGAACAAAGGGATCAAGACACTGGACTATTAAACGACTTTATCTCCTTAGCTAAACGCATGGGACTTGAAAGTAAGCTTTTTACGCAATTGTATTGGGTGATTTCAAATATGAAGCCTCTTAATTATAATTTTTCATACGAAGTGAATGCATTGAATTTTTATGATATAATTTCATAGAGCATGTGGGAGTGAATTGATATAATATAATCTCAATAAAATTCTATATTCGTATATTTTGCCATATTAAATTTAATCCTATATAGCTGTATGGAAAATACAATGCATTTTATTAACGTAATGCGCCTGATAAATGCATGGTATTTGCAGAAAGCTTTTTAATATAATGTTATTATTTTATTATTATTTTGCAACGTTTTAAATTGATGACTTTTAAAGTTAATTTTTGAGTATGAATATGAAGTGACATTTTTTATTTAATATTCAGAAGACGTATTTATGTATTTACATATTTTATAACACTATTCGTTGCTATATTTACCTTATTTTTCTTTGTGAGTATATACATTATAAATTTTATATAATATAGATGTAAAAATTTTGAGGATAAAAAGGATATCTTATTATTAGTTAATACAATCAATTTTAATTTTAGTGACAATTATAACGACTTAATGAAGGTAGATCTAACAGAAATGAACTTTGTGTCCTCAGGTTCCTGTATTTTAATGTTGGGCCAGCGTCTTGGTTTTCTCGAGCATGATCTCAATCCTTTGGCATTGCGACTTGCACAAGCTGTAAAAAATCACTTTAATGCATGCAGAGATTCCTTCTACGGTCTTCCATTATGGAAAATTTTCCCAACGAAATCGTATCGCCAGTTGGTAGAGGCGGAAGAAGAGATGTACGAGTAAGTATAATATCAATCAATCAATCAATCAATCAATCAATCAATCAATCAATCAATCAATCAATCAATCAATCAATCAATCAATCAATCAATCAATATAAACGAAACTTCTTCTAATTAAAGTTGTTATAAGTAGCAATATATATATATATATACATATATATATATATATATATATATATATATATATATATATATATATATATATATATATATATATATATATATATATATATATATATATATATATATATATTTTCTTAGCATCATATCAGGTTTTGTCCAGCCAGCCATAGAAAACAGTGATAATACATGTCCAGTGGAAGTGATCCAGAGTGTTCTCATGAGCATGCTGCATAAGCCTGAGCTCGATATGAAGGAAAAGAAAGCAGGAATTATAGATTTCATCGCAGCAGGCATTGGAACAGTAATTATTATTATTATTATTATTTTTTATAGTCAACTTGTATTTGAATTAAATTTTTGGATTGGTATTTAACATTGCACAATTATTGTTAAAATTAAGCTAACTTTATATTTTGTATTAAATTTAAGCTTGGAAATTCGTTAAGTATTCTTCTGTATTGGTTGGCATCTAATCCTAAAACACAACAGCGTTTGTACGAGGAACTGTCAAACATCACTCAACCTGGTGAACCTATCACAGCCAAAACTCTACGTACAGCATCTTACCTTAAAGCTTGCGTTCAAGAATGCTACAGGTAATACTTAATACAAACACACACACACATACACACTATTTTAAATTATTATTTGAAATTTTATTAAAAAATTTCAGCACACTTGTGAGTGACTCCTATACACACGCAGGGATGTAAATATGCATAGAGAAGTTTAGAGCATAATGGGACTTGCAATCCCACCGTGATTCAACAACCTAATTAGTAATTATACTTACATAAAAATATAACATATTTTTAAATTCTGAATTATTTTTAATATTTAGATAATCAAATATTTTGTGAGTGATTATGTTTAATTTGTCTTGTGATGCAAATTCATAGATATCATTGCTGGTGTTTGAAAATCGAAATTAAAAAGAAATCCTATTGAAATATTCTACATTTATTTTGTTTTTATTATATTTTTGAAAAAATTAGTATGATTAGGTTACACACACACACACACACACAAAAGGCATGAAATTTAGCCGTTTAATAATATGGATATTAAAACTTTATCACGATTCCTTCTGGCATGGTTGTGGAAATAGTAGAATGTATTTTTATACATATAGAAATATTACGCTATACTATGTTATAGGATTCAAATAAATAATATTTTTAAGGAGTTTGTATCTAAATGAAAGTTGAGACCTTTATTTTTTCCCCAGTAGACATTGGGGAGCTCCTGTTTTCTAAGTATTGCTAAAATAATATATTTTTTTCTTACTATTATTTCATTTCTCTAAATATATTTTAGGATGAGTTTGTGTATGGGATCTCATGTAACAGAAAATAATAATATTAAAAACTGAAAATTGTATATACATATAAACTCAAGTGTCTCAATTTATACCGCGTCGGACATATTTCCCTTATAGTCGCCCATATATTATCTCTTGTCGTTATGTTCGTATTGCTATTTGCAGAATTTTACCTACTGCCACAACTATTGCACGCATCACTGACTGTGACTTGGAACTGAGTGGTTACCACGTGCCGGCTGGGGTAAGTCTAAACTTCTCAAACATTTAAATTATTTACTTTACATAATATAACTGCTCAACAATGTAAAGTACATTTTGCTAGTATTTTTTATTTTTTATATTTCGGGATTGCCAACAAACTTAAAAATTGTAATTCTTATCTGCTTACCATGCGGGGTTCAGAATTTCACATAAAAAAAAAATTGAAACTGGCTATACTATTTTAAAAAAGGGGGGAAGGGCAAGCCGAATTTTTTACTATTGATTTATTTTGTTTTAAGGTACTCTCAGCTTAAAGTACCAAGAAATCCCGCCGTTGCTTTTTCCGTTATAACGGAAAAATGGCAGAAAATTTCAAACAAACTCATACAAATTCATAATAAACAGATAGCATCAATTCATTATTATAATACTGTTCTACTTACGATTGTTCCAGACTGTTGTTCTTTGTCATAACTGGGTTGCTAACACCGATGAACGTAATTTTGTCCATGCTGATAAGTTTATACCAGAGCGATGGTTGCCAGGAGAAGCAGCGGAGCTAGGTCTTACCCCAAGAGCACCTTTCTTAGTTGCACCGTATGGCTTTACTCGTCGTATGTGTCCGGGCAAGAAGTTTGCTGAGCAACAACTCTACCTAGTCTTAGCAAAAGTAAGCATTTATTTTCTGGGAATATTGCTTGTATTCTTGTAGGTTTTATTATTATTATTATTATTAAAATTTAATAATAGAATTTAATTAATTAATAGAATTAAATTAAGGGAGTAGGGTAATGACATTATATCTAAAAACTAGAAGTGTTTTGGGTATAAATTTGGTTTCATTGTGTAGCTAAGGGTCCCATCTAGCCGTGATAAAAATTTCAAGATGTTTTAACCGTCCCGAAAAAAAAAAAAGAAAAAAATTATTAAAATTAAAATTGGGCCTTATGGGCTTAAAATTTCAAAAAATCATGTAACATTAATTTGCACGGTGACCCCCAAACATTTTTATATATTTGAAGTTGTATCAAGCTGAAGTATCATTGTGTAAAATTCCAGATTTTTTTGACGGTAAAAGTTTGAGTCTAATGGCCGACGTCGGTATCCTACTCCCTTAATAGAATTAAAAAAAAAAAAAAAAAAAAAAAAAAAGGGGGGGGGGGGATACAAGTCAAAGGAAAATGTAATAGTATAATATTATATTATTAAGTAAATAATATCATATATAGCATTATTGTTATTATTTCATATTATGCATTATTTATTGTTGAAATATTGACAAATACTGTCATAGATACATTAAAAAAAAAAAAAAAAAAAAAAAAAAAAAAAAAAACTGGTGCAATATTCAGCGCGATGATTCATAAGTCTGCCTATATGTATGTAGTATATTATAGGCATCTAAATATTTTTGTCATGTTTATTTTTAGTTTCTCTTTATGCTGTTATTTCTATTTTGTCCTTTACACTTTTTTTCTAGATAATTCAACGCTTTGAAGTTTATTGTGAAGCGGAGCAGCTAAACCTGGAATTCGAATTTCTTCTTGCGCCGTCTGATGACCTACCCTTTACGTTCCGCGATCGGTAGATCGTGGATAGAGGCCATATGAATACATTAGTAATAATTTAATGTGTTCTTAATTAACTATTAGCATTACATAATCAGCTCTGAAAGCTATAGAAAAATAATTTTAAATATTTGAATTTAAAATAATAATAGTTAAAAAAAATGTCATAAGTATATGACTAAATTTTATATAACGTTCATCATACACAAATTTTAAAGTTCCTGTATTTCATTAAAAAAAAAAAAAATAATAAATAAATAAAAACAGCTATAGAAAGAGCAAATTAACTCTAGGATATTAGATCTCCGTGTCTTTGTACTCACTAATTTAAGTTTGCCCAGCGGCCATGAAAAATTTTGTCATTTAATTTAATCACTGATTATAATCAATAATTTATTATTTGATTTTTTTATTTATATTATTGCAGTTAGAATGCAAATGATTAATACAGATTGTTCTATAATCAGTATTTAATTTTTTTAAAAAAAATACTTTTTTTTATGCACTTTACTCAAATAAAATTTTGAAATGGCTAATAATATCATCACTATAGCATAGCTAAGTTTACAATATAGTTCAAATTTAAGCTATGCGAATATAGCCTAGACACTTTTTACGTATTAAAAATGTGATGAAATATCATTAATTATTATGCTATATTTATTTAATTTTAATCATGTTTTACATAGAGTTTTAAAATATAACCATAGTATTTTAAATACATATGTTTTTATACTTTGTGGAATAGCTAATTTTATTCTTTATTTTATGCTTATATAGACTTTTTAAATTTAAATCCGTTATTCATTGTAGAAAAAAAAAAAAAAAAAAAAAAAAAGCAATGAAAATTTTTATTAAATCGTAATGTATTTATGGAAATTCTGTTTTAGCAGAAAATTAAAACCAAATAAAATGAAAGATGCTGAATTTTTAAGCTTTTTTTTTTCTTTAAAAAATTAACTGTTCTTAACAAAAAATTAGTTCAGGTGCGGAATAAGTAAAAAAACTTATATATTATGCTCTCGGAGAATTCATGAGAGATTTTTAAGTTTCAAATCTGATATTAATATAGATACATAAATGAATTTTTATATTACGTATAAAGAAAATGTAAATAATCCATATTTTAAAATAGCTTTTTATGCATACTAATTTGTATAATGTAACATTTTATTTATTTCATGAGGTTTTAATGTTGATACAAATAAAATCTGCAACAAGTTTATTTAGTTGTTTTTTTATTGTCCCAATTTTACATTTCTTATGGGCAAATACTGTGACGCATACAACCAGGTTTGAATCAATCATATCACATTTATCAATGTCTTTTATTTATTATTATTTATAATATATATATTTTTTTACAATATAAAAAAATTATTATTTTTGAAAAGGTAATCAATCTAACATATTTTCACATATCTACATAGCTTCGTTTCTTTCTTTCTTTTTGAACTTCATAAAATGTTTTTGATGATGTAACATTTTACATTATTTGATTTTATTATTTTTTATTAATTAATAGTTTAGTACGTGAGTATACTCTGTACTCTATAGTATAGTAAAACTAATTTACTATTCAATAATGAATTATTTTTTATTTACGATGAGGTTAAAACGCAAATAAATTTAAGGCAACATACTTTAAACTGGTAATATTCAAAAACTATTATATTACAAGCAGCACATAAAATTTCGTTGGCTATTTTATTTGTGCCTATGTATGTAATGGCTAGTTCACACAGTGAAATATTTTTAAATTAAACTTAATTATATGGTATGCAAAAGCACAGAGTTTCAACTGTGTTTGTGCAATCAAATCTAATGCTTTTATATCACATAAAATCATACATTAAAATAAAAATATTTTATTTCGTGAACTATACTTAAGATTATGTCTATCAGCACCCAGATTGAATTAGCTATCGCTCCTGAGTTCTGTTATAATTTAACGTTTGGCTTTCTTGCAAAATATTTACAAATTTATTTCATTCAACAATTACATTTTAACAACATTATGAAAGAAAAAACTGTAGAAATATTAATATTTTTCGTTACAGTCAATTAAGTTGTACTAATATCGTGTTTTAATGTGCGATTTTCTTTTACTTATTTTTGTATGCACTTACATTAAACAAATCAAAACTATACTGTATTGAATACAATAATGCAATTTATAATACAAAAATTTGTAAATGTATATTATAAAAAAAAAAAATTAAAAAAAAACTGAAGCGGAGTGAATTTAATTTTCTTCATTTTTAATTAACTTTTGATTTCAAAATATTATTTTACGAATACGTTTATTTACTTTTTATTTATTAAAGTTAATCTCCAAAAATTACTTTATTATTTTTTTTTAGAATAAATATTTTAATATATTTAATAGTGAAGAACTAGTAGTAAAGTTTGTTGCTAGTTCGCAATATAATTATCGTACAACACAGTCTAATTAATAAGAAATAGGAAAATGTCTATATGTTGTCTACAGAAATTATGTGTATTATTTTATTTTAAAATTTCTTAGTATATATTCGGAAATAATGGCCTTCAACAGCTAGACTATACAAGATTCGTGATTTACTTTTAACTAGACCCAAATGTATAATTTGTAGACAAATTATTATTTTCATTCCAAAAGTTTATATATTTCGTTTAACTTATTATATATAATATAGATTTTTTTAAATGCAGGTATATACATCTATACAGCATTACCTAACTTACTTCTTAATGGCGAAAATTTTCTAAAAAATAATAATAATAATAATAATTGCACAGATAAATTTGCCAAAAAGTTGGTACATTGTTCATTATTTTTTATGATAATGTAATTTGCAAAACATTTTTACATAGATCAAAACATACTATCCTTATAACTTTCAGAAAACTATAAAATATATGTATATTTTAGAACAAAATCGTGATACCAAAGCTCATAATTAAAAAAAAAAAGTATATTTTAATTTAAAAAGCAGTTCCTAAAGAATTGTGCAATGAGCAAATTCATGCTTGCTGCAGTATAATAATCATATTATTATCCACGCGGCACTATTTTTTACTGTTAATGTGTATTAATTTAATTTTTCATTAACTAAAAGTGCTATTCCATTATTATGCAGTACAGTATACTATGAGTCTAGTTTAAATACATAGCTTTTTTAGCTGTCAATAACATTAGGCCATGTTAAGCTTTATTAGGAATTTTTTTTATAACAATAAATAAAACCTAGGGAAAAAAAAGCCCCAGAATAAAGGCTGCGTTTAGTTTTTTAAAAATTCATTTTTAGTATTAATTTTGATAAAAAAAATTATAATAATGAGATTGATTTTAACAAATAGTATATTTGTACAGATACAAACAACAGTTGTTCAGTTATGAAATATTTTTACATAAAGAAATGCAAGGTAAGATACAAAGGTAGGATTGTAGTCTTGAAAATTATTGAATATCATAACAAATATTTTTGAGCATCTAAGTTTCTGCTTGTTACAAACATGTAAAATTCAAGCCACACACACAGTCATTTCATGTTATTTCTTGACAGTTATGCAATTAAAGAATTATATATAGTTATTTTACATTTATGCTGTGTGAGCTAAGAAAAAGTCTCGGAAATCAATGAATGATTAAGTATTCATTGAAATTTTGAGCTTACTAATAATTTATGGATCTAAGTCAATATTACAGCAACGATATAATATAAATGTATATGTATATTTTTTTATTTAGGTGTACGCATCTATGATTTACATACATCTTTGCTACGCAATTACAAGAAGCACTGCAAATTTATATCAGTATTATAAATATTGTCCAAAGATCCATGTCACACAATTTTATTACAATGTCATACATTATAAATATTTTCCTTTGACTTAGATACAAGAAATTGAAGACAGTATTAATTTTTTTTCTCACTCTTACTCTCTCTTTCTCTCGGTATTTCCTCATTCTTATCCTTAATTTGTTCCGAAGACTTGTGATTCAAAAACAAGGTCATAAACTGCACACAATGTAGGCCTCTTGTGGAGTTAATAATATTTATTTTAACATTTTTAAGTAGACAAACGCAAATCACAAAATTAAAACTTAAAATCCCATTTTAACACGTCAACTTTAAAATATATTTATATACATATATGGAGATCTCGTCTTTTACAAATTTCTCTGCATATAAATACACATTACATTTTGAGCAACGAAAAAAAAAAAAAAAAAAAAAAAAAAAAGTAAAAAGAAAAATTAAAAAAGAAAAATTGTGCAATAAATGTAATAAATTCTTGAAACAATACAAAGAATGTTCATATCACGCTCAATAACAAAATATATCACAAATAAATGAGATTTTCAATTAACCAAATAATATTGAACTAGTTTCAAATATCATCTAATATATTTGGATGGTTGCGCGCTCTTTTGTATTTTGTTTAATATCTTTGGTAGTTAGCTCATTCAAACACAGTAAGTTGAGCTTGACGTTAATTGTTGCGCTTGATCCAAGGTGTGTGTTGATGTTGCAGTGGTCTGTGCTGTCTCCAAGAACCCGTAATACAAGTGCCTGTACCACGCCACCATTCATTAACGTCTCTATAGTTTTTACGTGGAGCTTCAGGATCATGGAGTAATGCACAAAGTCGACAGAAGAAGTATGTGTTGATAAATTCTCCTGTTCCTTTCCATCGGAAATACTCATTATAAAGTTCATCATCAACATCAAGCCTATGCAAATACGCAGCAAGTTCTTTTGGAGATGCAAATTCATCAACATGAATATATGATTTATACGGAGCACTTTTTGCGTAATCTTCTGGTCTGGCCCCCATTACAATCGGAAGTATATTGTGCCTGAGGAAATAAAAAATATATAATTTATATATTTTAATCAATAAATCATAAACGACCAATCATTTTTATTTATCCATATTTACATTCAAATAAAGTATGTTCTATCTGAGTGAAATGAAAATTCAATTTTTCTTAAATTACGTTATCGTACTTATACGTTATAAAAATGAATGTATAAAAGTTTATAAAATGTAGCTGACAGTTGGTAAAATAATTTTGAATAACAAACACTAAAAAAGTTAACTTACCCGAGTCCATTCACAAAGAACTTTTCGGTGATGTAATCTCTGCAGTTTGAGTTTTCAAAAGCGAGATAAAATTTATACTCGCGGTCCAGCATTTCAAAACATTTGGTAGCTGTTGAACGTGGGCATTTTTTGGTACCACAAGCACCAAAAACATCTACTGAGATGTACTTAGAGAGCTCACGTGCATACTGAAGGCGTCCGTTGCGAGCTCCGCAGTTGGATACAAACCAAGCAACCTATTAAAAATAATACCACGTTAATTACGCTACTTAGAATTGCACAAGTAATTGAATTGACTTCAAATTTTTAATTTTTAATTATTTTATTATAGGTGTATTTTCTTTATAAATATTGGTAATGATATCAGGATTCTAATTAATACATTATTAAAAATTTTAAAAAATACTGTATTATCAATTATCGCATAATCCTGTATTAAATATTATAGCATAAAAATATTTCAGAACACTTCGCTGTAGCATAATATCCTGCCAATATGCTGGTACCGACGAATCACGTCACAAGACTATAGGGAGAGTATGAAGGCTATATACAAACACGCCTTTTTTATTGCTGACTTTAATATTTCTTAATATTTACCTGGCGTGTTTTGTTCGCAGCAAAATTAAAATTCGCTAGTGGCGAGCTTTGAGGTTGACGTTTAACACGTTCATCAAAATATGCCCAGCGTTCGTACGGAGCAACCAAGTCACTGTCACGGCGATAAGTAGCAGTCCAGTTGAAAACGTCACCAAATTTCACGTGCTGCGTGTGATAGGGACACTCCAGAAAGTACAAAATCCACACCTATAAAAAGAAGGAAAAAAAAAAAATGTTAAAAACAAAAACATTGCAACTCAAATTTATATGAATTATTTGATAAGATTTTATTTATAATGATATTATAAAAGTAATAGTATTAAATTTATTATTAATGATCTATTATATATTATATATGATAAAATATTGTTCAATTTAATATGTGGATATAAAAGTGCATAACTAAGACGCAGAGAATGCAACGTGAGAATGTAACGGCTGCTGTGTCAGAGCATTACTGCATATATGGTGTCACATTGTTTATATGATATTATAATATAGCCTTGTGTTATTATATACTCTACTCTTAGTAAATCACCTTTTACACATTATTTATGACAGAATTCGTTTATTATACAATGAAAAATATGAAATGCTTATCTACACATAAAGTTGAAGTACAGTACAACGTCATTTCAAAATTAAAACTGCTTTTTTCGATCAGCGTGTAATATTGACCAAAACGTTAAAATTATGTTTATTACTTTCAAATTTTAAGAAAACATGGCATTTTGTTTTGTATTACAAAGATGTTATAAAGGCGAAGGCAACCCTAGTTTTAAAACTTTTTATTTATTTATTTATTTATTTATTATTATTTGCATAAATTTTAGGTTAAGTTTGATGCCAATAATTAGCATCGCATACTAAAACTATTTTGATACTTTATGAAAGTAATATATCCCACTTAATAAGTATTGAAGACAGTTCGCTTGATATTTTACTGTCTATATCACAATATCAAATTTAAGTGGCTGCTATAATTTAGATTTCATATTTTTGATACATTTTATTTTCACTGCATGGTTTCTTATCACGAATTCATTGTACACTATATAGTAAACTGTTAAAATTAAGCAACAAAGGACGACCTTTTAATGTATTAATAAAACATTATTAATTCACCTTATTAATTACTTTTATATTCCTTTAAGTATCATTAGCAAACCGCATTATCCATTCCGAAAAAAAAAATGCGTGTTCAAAATTTGATTTCTTACATTTTGATACCGTATGCAAAAATTTAAAAAATAATAATTTTATATATAAATATATTAAAATAAATCTTGAATGATTTGTCGGGTTATAAAAGTTAAAAACGTTTACTTTAAATTAATTTGTTTTTAGCGTCTTGAATCTTAATTTAAATACATTTGGTTTACATATTTTATTTTGAATATTGATTTAAATAATAATTTTAAAACGATCGCATTACATTCATTTGCATGTATATTTAAGTCAGCTTTGTTAGGGTGAGGGAGGCAACATACCTGATAAGAAGGCCTCCTCCAGGGTTGTGACTGCGTAGGAAAATGGTCCTTAAAAAGAACAGCGTCTGCGTCTGCTACATCAGCTTTATTTGTGGATATAGTGCACGTATCCATCGGGCACTTGGAGTTGAGGAAAGCTTCACGGCCTGGCTTGAGTGGCGCCCAAGAACTCATACCATTGTAAAGAACGATTTTCTTCAAGGGTGTTGAACTGTGATCGTTGTCGCTTCCATCAGCACTTGCTTCTGTTTCCCCTGCTGTGAACAGAATGTAATTGTTAAAAACTTATAATGTTTATTTTTCTCAATGCATCCTATTGTATTGATATTTGTTTTTTGAACAATTGAATTATTTTCAATTATTCTTTCATAATGGACTTACTTTAAATATCTCCTCCCAAGCACTAGTATAACGTAAAAAGCTCGTACAGTTTGCATACAGGTTGCAGTTTCATAATTAAATTTTAAAATTTACCTTCAATAAAATTATAAATAAAGAAAAATAACAAAAATCCATTAAATTTACATCAAATTATTTTAAACAAAATACATTTTTTATAATAGACTGCATTATTAGAAAAAAAGGTAATGTGAACCTGGTCTGATGTGATATACATGTTTTACATTGCGTTATATGTTATACATAAAATAAAAAGAGAGTTTACATAAAAAGAGAGAAAAAAAAAAGTTTTCTTTCGAATATTTAACAAGGATAATTTTACATAGTTAGCTTAACTATATGTTTTTAGGCACATAATACAAAAAAAAAAGTATAAGTATAAAATTCTTGTGACTTACTCTTCTTTGGCTTTGGAGGTACAAACATGAGCTGATCAGAAATGCGATCCGATTCCAAATCTTCTCCAGGCCACAGTCTAGCGATGCGGAGTCCTGATTTCTTGTTACGAGGGGCAGGTTGAGGTCGCCGCTCTCCACCTTGCATGAACCATGGTCGCGTGCGAGGATCACTCTGAAGAGCTGGCCACGGAGATCCTTCCTGAGCCTCTAGCTCGTCACCATCTTCTTTCTCCTGGAAATAAGGATTTTTTTTTTTTTTTTTAATGACCAAGTTAGATATGAATAATATTACTAATTTCTGTTTTAACCTTTGTATAATTTTTTAGCTGCTACAAAGTACTGCAATACTTAGCTTAAATATTAAAATAATTTTGCAAATAATAATTGGCAGATCATATATTACATTAAAAAAAAGCTTTTTTTTTTTTGAAACACACAAATATGCATTCTTGTTAATATAGCTGCATCACAATATAATTAAGAAACTTAAATGTAAAGCAAAATGACTTTTTTAGTCACGATAGTAATTGACAAATAATATACAATCCATATAACTATATAATATGCAAAAATAATAAAAATATAGATTTATTGAGTAGGCAAATTATACAGACATAAGAAATCCGTCAGTCACAAAAGATTGAAACAATTACCCAAAAGGATAATTAAAAAGTCAAAGCCCGTCGAGTTAATAATTATCAATAGATGAAAATAAGAGCTATGCCGCTAAAACATAGAAGCTAGCATATCTTGAACATTGCAGCTTATAGCTTATTATATTGATCAACGCCGCTAATTCTATTACGCATTCTATAATTCTATACGCACGATAATTTCAGTAGTCTTTCAATATTACGTAATTATTAGATTTAGATTTTACAGAGACCCTATTTTGTAGAGAAGACAGGCAAATAAACATGTATGTAAATAAACAACATCTAGCCTGTACTGTACAGTTACTCATTGATTATACTTTGCACATTATATATTTTGTACATCACTCATATCTAAATTTTACATCATTTTTATAGCAATTTTCATCCCTCGCAAGTATCAGACGTGTGGCCTTATTTTGAACGCGATCTAAATTTTTTAAATTTTGTGCCGATGTTGAATGCCACACAAGGATGGCATGCAACATGACAGGGCCAACAAGAGAGAGAGAGAGAGAGAGAGAGAGAGAGAGAGAGAGAAGCAGTTCTCAGAGCTGCACGTCTGGACCCAGTTAAACACCGCCTTAACAATCTTATTAGTTTAAAACATTTTGCAGTAACAATATTATAGTGTGTTTATTCCATTAAATCCATTGGAAACATTTCATATTATATAATACACCATAATAATAATGTAGATTTTTAGACATGGGCATCTTACAGGTAATTAAATACATAAATAAAATCCTTAGTAATATACTGTATAAAGTGTAGTGAATTTATATATTATATTATATTCTTTTATATATATATATATATATATATATATATATATATATATATATATATATATATATATATATATATATATATATATATATATATATATATATATATAATATATATAAAGGTGCTAATAACAAACGCCAAAAAATTCACTACACTTTATACAGTGTATTACTAAGGATTTTATTTAATTACCTGTAGGATGCTCATGTCTAAAAATCTACATTATTGTTGGTGTATTATATAATATGAAATGTTTCCAATGGATTTAATGGAATAATCACACTATAATATTGTTACTGCAAAATGTTTTAAACAATGTTTTAATATAATGTAAAAAATAAATAATATAAATAACATATATAATTTAAACTATAATATATATATATATATATATATATATATATATATATATATATATATATATATATATATATATATATATATATATATATATAATATATTATATATGAACTCAAACATTTTTTTTTCTTGTTACGCTCTGTGAAGAGCAGGATAAAAAATTCAGATTTTATTATAATTTCTTCGTTGCAAACTTATTAAATATTTTTTTATAAAGGTTATAGGTTTTATAAAGGTTATACAGGGTTTGAAGATTATGAACAAGAAAACGTAAAGTTTTATAAAATTGTAATGTGAACTTTGTTTATGTTTTTATCACTGACTCGGAGTCGTTTCTGTTTTATGTTTTGCAAGTTCCATAATATAATGCACACCATCATTCGAAGTATTATTGTATATAAGTATATAACTTTCAGCTTCAGTGCGATTTTTCCAGTCCATTTATAAATACAAAATGTAATTACCAACATGGAAATGTAAGCTGTGATTACATGTCTCCATGAATGCTAAATAGTAATTTTAATAGTATATGAAATATATTTTTATTATTGAAAAAAAAATGTAAATCTTTAATTTTAACTATTAAAAAATTACCTTTTCATCATTTTAGATTTTTTTTTTCCTTAATCGATAAGGTATAAAAGCAAAATAGAAACTTATAAAAGGGTATTATTATAATGACGGAGTATGCAAAGGCAAAGCTACACTGAACAATGTCATATATGGTATGTATAAACTTAAGCTTATCTTGTTGTTTTTTTATGTGTTTGAAAAATGTCAAGCACTATACGATATCGGGATTAATGAAACTTCAGGATAGTGCTCTTGTCACATTTTGCATGCCTTATTTTTTTAAGCAAAGTAATATATATATATATATATATATATTAATATTCACACACACACACACACACACACACACATATATATATATATATAAATATATATATATATATATATATATATATATATATATATATATATATATATTATATATATATATATATATATATATATAAATGTAAATTAACTAAAATTGCAAGCCGTTAATAAATGAATATGCAAAAAAAAGTAGAATGAGTATATTGTTTTAATGTGCGAACCATGACAGCTTCATCCTTCAGTATCATGAATTTTGTCTAAAAATGTTTTTAATATAAATAGATAAACATCATATAGATATGAAGACTTTTTTTTTTAAGACGAGAACTGTGACACATAGTAAAAACGTATTACAGCATTTGAAAAGATTGTGAAATCACTTGTGTGCGAATAGGCCTCATATACATTTTTTTTTAAATGAATGTTGATATACAGTATTAAAGGTATGCGTCATATTAATGTGTACGAATACAAAATATTTTATGAACAAAATTCTTATACTGTAGAAATGTGACATAAGTGCGGGTGATTTACACCTTATAAGGGTATCTTAAAAGCACTTGAAACGTGTAATCAGGGAAAAAAAATTTACATTGTGATAGAAAAGGTACCTGCATTTAAATATTGTTTCTTTGAAAAAAATAATAAAAACAATAAGGTAAAGAACCTTAAAAAATACACAGTTAAATTTTATATATTATAGTAAATGTGTTTATAAAGTTATTCGTGCATTTGTATTCATGGCAGGTATATATTACGTGTATGATACAACATTAGCCTAATAACTTTTGTGTGCGGTGTAGTCCTGAGGGATATCAGTAGATACATTGTTTTAGTTATATCTATACATGTAAAATTTTAACTTTTGTAATTCTACAGGGGGAAAATAAATTTCTTGAATTTATTCGTGGAGTAACTATTTTCAACCTAATATAATGTATATTATATAAAATACAGTATATACACACGCACACACATAATATAAACTGCACCGCGAAACTGCATTAAGGAACACAATATGCAAGTTGAAGTTACAGTTAATTCTTGCGTAAATAATAATTTCAAGTTTATGCAAAACTTTGTTTTAATTTTTTGCATAATATATTATGTAAAAAAAAGTAGAATATAAAGTGTAAAATCTTCTGAGGTGAAAAGAAAAAAAGGAAAAAAAAAAAAAAAAAAAAAAGCTTTTTTACTGCGTTGTATAAAAAAAAACTCAAACCATGAATAATTTTTAAACTTGAAATAAAATATTTATAAAATTTCAAATGACATCTGTAATAGCAATATTATGACATTATCTCTACCATGGTTTTGATCTAATCTAAAAAAATGTCTTTATTTTTATTTATTTATTTTGCGGATGGCTTTGAAAAGAATTGAGATGAAGCCATCAATATTCAAATCACACTTTAAAAAATAAAACTACACAATACCAACAAAAAGTGAATGAAAAAACAACAACACGTAATTGTTACACAGAGTGCTTACTATTATGTATACATACGTAATATAATAAGTAAATAAAAATTCATAAAAAAATACCTATTAATATTTTATGTTTGTGCCACACAACAAAACAATGCAATTTAAATTTGCAAGATAACACTAGTCAACTTTTGTCAATAAATATTGTTGAAGTAATACACGAACAAAAAGTAAGAAAATGAAACATTTTTACATAATAATACATTAACATTCACTAATTTAAATTACACGTAATTCATTATAAGCTATCAAAGTACAAAATAATGCGCAAATGAATGAACGAAGAATTGCTAAACTTGAGTTTATTTTTACAGTATTAGTTGGAATGTTTTATAATTTTTCGCAAAAAAAGATATAGTAAAACTATCAATTCTGGTAATGTTGATGTAATAATAATAATGATTAAATTATTATTGTTAAATAAATATGAATCTTATTTATCTTATTGAATCTTATCTTCTCTAATATTATTAAAACGAAATTCAGTATTTACAAGTGGACAAAAAAGTATATAATTATTCACTTTGTCAGAGTAATTTTTATGTTTTAAAATTATGATTGTTACAGTAATAAACATGGTGGTATAAAAAAAGTAGATAAAAATAATAATAAAAAGAACATTTAATGTGACGTTAACTAAAGTTTAACTGACAAAATATATTATCATTTTACAGCAAATTTATTTTATATTATTATATAAAGCTTCTAATATATTTTTATAGGTTGAAGAAACCAGCTACTGATTCATTTTATGTCTAGTATAGAAATTGTTAACTTTTGCGAACCATGCATTATTTGTTATCATTTCAACCCGGATTCAATCGGAAGCGGGATTTTACGTCACTCATCAGCTTTAAGTCACCAATTTTGTAAAAAACAATAAAACAATAAAAAAAAACATTAAAGACCAAATCTAAGTTGTCTGTTGAATTATGATATGACATTGAAGAGATATACACACTAAATATCAAAACAAAAATAGAAGAATAAATATTATAATTATTATTTATAATATAACCATTATAAATGAAACCAATTGATTATTCTAAAAAACATTTTATCCAATAAAAATGTAATAAAAAAACTATTAATCGGACTTAATTTCAACCAAAAACTTAGTAAAAATAAAAATCTATAACATGCCTTTCATAAACAGCCATCAAATATTGTCAACTTTAATTAATAATAATTATAGTTTTAAATATTATAACTAAATTGCAATTATATTACTAAAAAGTAACTCTTTCTTACAATAAACGTAAATAGTTAATAAATATAAAAATTACATATAGTCAAGGTTTATTGTTAGTATTTTGTTTAGAAAATTTAATATACATATAGTTGTTTATTTAAATACTACAATTTAAATAAACTAACTAGTAACAATACTGTTTTTTCTTAACGAATAATCGCAGTCGATTTCATAATCGACTGACATATGGTTCATTGGACAGCTGAAATCCGGATTTTGGTATTTTCAAAATCTATGAACAAAAGCCGAAGTTAAATTGCTTCGTAATTTGTACTTTCATTTTAATAATCAAACTATACAGTATATAGTCTGGAATAATATTAATAACAATGATTATAAAAAAAACTTTTGTCCGAATTCAGGTTTGGGTGGTAGGGTAACAATATTCATAAGTCATGAGAAATTTTATAATTTAACTTCTTTCTTGAACTTCCCACAGCCTATTTTTTTTCCTGTGTTACCGATACTCCTTGTTATCTTGCGATTTGTTACTTCCTCTAGCTTTGTTATGTCATAAACATGTATCCATATTTTTGTCAAATTATATTCATCAAATTCATTGATTTTAAATTCTAACCATGTTTGTGTTATGTGTACGATTACGTAAGCCAGACATTTGTCGTCAGATCTAAACCTCACCCTTTCAAAATTTGTTTAGTTTTGTTTTATTTTGTTTTTGTTTATTGGTATTTAATATTTTTGAATAAACACAAATATTTATTTATTTGCACAATATAATGCAAAAATATTTAAAAATATTAATGTGCTTACCGGTGAAGAGTTATCATGCTGCTGTCCTTCAGGCAGCGAGTTTTGCTGAGTGTGGTGCGACTGTGAGTGACTTTGACGTGCAGGGGACACAACTCCTGCTGAGGAACCCTCATTGTCACCGCTGTGCTCGTGTGAACTTTGACCCGAGGAAGACGTCACCTGCAATTTAATAACGCATAGTTTTATATATTTCAAATTCAACACTAAATTACTTATAATATATTATGAAAAATAATGTTTCAGAGCAAAACTGGAGGACTTGTTTATTTACCAAAGAATCAATTAAACTATACATCAAATACGAGAAAGTTGTAAAATTTAGTTCATTAACATACAATTCTACTATTACCTGTATTGTACATATTTAAGGTGCTTGTATTTGTAAAGAAACCCCCTTTAATAATGGTAAATGGTAGATTTACACAAATACATTACTAGAAATACGGACGTATTTTTATTAGAAAAAACACTAAGTAAAAAAAAATAATAATAATAATAAAAAAAAAAAGGAAACAGGACTATATGGTGAACTTTAAAAAAAAAAAAAAAAAGCTACCTGAAGAAATTAGAAAAATTGATGATATCAAATTAAAAAAAACTACCCATTAAACTTAGGCATTTATCACATAATAAATTATTGTTTCCAACAATGCCTAACTGACAGTGAGTTGATTTTAATGTTGTAAAAAAATATATATATAATATATATATTAAAAATGTTGTGAGACTCATTACTAAATTTTTCATATCATCTCAGTTTTAGTATTTTGAATTAATGATGTTTGTTTGTTTGTTTGTTTTTGTGTGATTTTTTTAGTTTCCTTACATTTATACAGTATTATACATATTTATGTGACAAAATCCGGGCCCCAGAGTGAGTCCACGGTTATGTTTTTATTATTGTTATTATTTTTTATTCCAGATATACATTATAATTCCTAATATAATAAGGACTAATGCCTTGACTAATGTCATCGTGATAAATTTAAGTTATATTATATATTTATAAAGTAACTGGTTGTTCAGTATGTGCAGCAATTTAATATAATATATATTTTTATGTTGTCTAAAAATTGTATTTGACTTGTCTTGAGGAGACCATGCAATAATGAAGTGATTTAAATACTTTTCACTTTCATTTTTAGTATATTGCTCATCAGCTGGTCAAAAAAGTGATCGTCAACTGAATATGATCTTTTTGCACATTATTGCCAGATTATTACTTTGGAATAAGTGGAGTAGAGCAGCCATATGTATAAAAATTGTGGAGTGTGACCGTGCAAAATTTTGTATTCCAATGGTTGATATTTAATACTCATACGGCGTAATGCAAAATTCAACAAATATTTTCGTCCTTACATCTATGGTGATCTACCTCGAACTTTTTATTAGAGGTACCTAAAAACAATAATATTTAAAATGAAACCAAATGTGATGGCAATAGATCATCAATATTTGAAGATATTTGACCTCTGACCCCTTCCCGTAATGCATCATTTTACAATTTGTTAATATAGGAATTATTAAGTAATTAATTTAAGTAATTATTAATAAAAGTATTAATGTCAAGAATTTAGATTTAAAACAAAAATAATTAAATTTTCAAATTTGATTTATCTTAATTTGAAATATAATTAAATAACTATCTTTTATGCAAATTAGTACAGTCATTTTACTTAAAAATGAATTTCTATTGGCTTATGGCCATACAATGCAATCAGATGGAGATTTCAGTTGACGCAAAACTCCATTTAAATACATGTTATTCCCGTAATAATAGAAATTCATTTTCAAGTAAAATGATGGTACTGTATACAAAATACAGAGGACGTTCAACAAAATAAATAAGAAATACGTAATATAATGTAAGTACTATTATAAAAAGTGCATTTTACATAGTAAATATTGTAATATTTAAATTATGGTTTATTTTGAAAGAGAAATGATTTCAGTACTGTAAGTAAAATTGCACTGTATTTTAAGTTAGAGAAGTAATAATATGATTCCAGTTTTACAATTTTACCCTCTTATAATAATATTATATATTTTAGCTTCCAGAAGCGAATTCACTTCGGAAGCGGTAAACATGGTCCGAACGCGTTGGAACCACGTAGGAGGCTTCGTAATGCGAAATTCGTTTTGGGAGCATGGTAAATTTAATCCCACCGAGTCCAGGCAGCCCTTGGGCTTTTCTGGATCTTAATACATATATTGGTAAGCTTATTTATATTGTCGTCATGACGCATAGTTGGCTGGGCCCGGAATTGTTTGTAAATTCAATTTTGCTACATTAATATCATATTTATATAATACTTTTCATACTTTCATTTATAATATAATACTCATTTCTTCTACAATATGTCTTACTTTTAAACGTAAGCTCTATACTTATATACCAAAGCTAAATGTGATGACTGTTTGTACCTTTTATGGCCTCTAATAAAAACCATTTATTATTATTATATCCAACCAACATTCATTTAATCCTTGATTGACTGATTCCATGTAGTAAAAATACTACATCAATGACTATTTTTCAATACTTTCATTTTCCAATAAACTGTAGTTACTGTTAGGGCTGTAAGCTGCAACCTCTAGCTAAACCGTAGTTATCTTTTTTTAATTGTTGCAACAATCAAAATAACAAGTTAACTACGGTTTAACTAGTTAGTTAGCGTCGCAGCTTACGGGGGTTAGATACATTTGAATATTTTTATTTTTCATAACACGTTCCCCCACCCCAGATTTCTTACATAGAAATGGAAACGATCAGGAATACGAATATTATTCAACTGAAGATCTCAAGAAAATGCATTATTATTGTCATAATAAATATTATAATGTCATGATTTCTAATAAATTATGCGTGCTAGAATTGTTATGCAATTATTTTTCAAGTCAACAATTGGTGGAGGGATCTGTCTGTCTGTCTGTCTGTCTGTCTGTCTGTCTGTCTGTCTGTCTGTCTGTCTGTCTGTCTGTCTGTCTGTCTGTCTGTCTGTCTGTCTGTCTGTCTGTCTGTCTGTCTGTCTGTCTGTCTGTCTGTCTGTCTGTCTGTCTGTCTGTCTGTCTGTCTGTCTGTCTGTCTGTCTGTCTGTCTGTCTGTCTGTCTGTCTGTCTGTCTCACTCACTCACTCTTTGTAGTCTGAAAGCTAAATTGAGATTTTAATTTGTATAAAGCAATTTGTTATGCTATAACTTTAACGATCATAAGCAAATAATAAATGGCATTATTATGAGTCACGCAAGTAAATACATAAATTGATATTTACTTTTGCAACTACATTTCCAAGAGAACATTATATTCTATTTTTGTTGTTCCATATTTCATCCTCTATGTGAAACAATTTTACGGTTCTTTAAATTTGATATGGTGAAGTTGGTGAAATTAGATTCTAGTATATTTATATGAATACAAGCAAAATGGATATTTTTGTATATATCTGCAAGCTATTGTTTGATCATCTATACAGTTTACATTGCAGGTAACATTGCGTGTTGTGTCGTCTTAATGAATTTTTTAACGTAATTAAATAAAACATGTTGTCAATAAATAAATTTTAAAAGTGGGAATCAAGTAAATAGTAAACTGTAATAAAGAAACCAAGCGCAGAAATTGTAATTTTTAAAACAAGTGTATTTTAAAATGTTTTTGTGTTGTCATGGCAATTTTATTGAAGTAGCGTACATTTTATAAACTTCCACAAGATAATTATTTATTTCAATATGATATTTAACTTCCTCATTTAAAGGAACGTGTTTTATCTAATCAAAAGAAAAAAATACATAATATAACGTTAGATAAAAAAAATGGGAAAAAAAGCGGGGGGGGGGGGGGGGGGGGAGACAAAACATTGTCAGTTTAACAACAGCAATAAATTTCAACTGTTTTAATTACAATTGAACTACAATACACATTGATAAAATTTAACATCCATATTGCATTCCTATATTTAAAAAATATTATAATAATAAAACTATGCTGAACTATGCAGGAAATTAATCTATACGATGACAATATGAAACAAGCATGCCTTTGAAAGTAAACTTTTCTGTTGTTAAAAGTTGTACTGATATGACACGTATATTGGAAAGAACAGAATGTAAATTTTTAAATACTTCTAACTTTTAATTCTAACAGTGAGTCCGTTACGCCAAATTTTCAAATTAATAAGATGATTTCATACTTTTGTAAATAAATAAATATTTTACATTTTTTAAAGGAAACTTTTAGTTACAGTATATTGTAGTACTTTAATCAACTTCGTACAAGTAATGATGTTTTATCTTATCAGTGGTGCATTTTTGTGTTATTTTGTCACTTGTTCTTATTTTGTCCCTCTCAAAATATCCATCAAATTGTAGGTAAAGAATGTTTTTTCAACCAAATGTAATTTCGAGTTTAAATCATATTTTTGAAAGTCTGTACAGTAAAATTCGTACAAACAAAATCAATATTCAACACAGAATAGAAATAATGGCGTTTATGAAGTTCACTGCTTTGACAGCGCTATTCAAGCTAACAATTGTTAAACAATTTTCTGTAATTTACAAACACGAAATGTTATTTGGTATTCTATTTATTTTAATAAATAAAGTAGATTTTATATCCATAGTTCTTTTTTAAAAGCTCGAGTGACTTTCAAAGCAAAAGAGACAAAGCCAGCTGGAGAGGGAGGGGGTGGGGAGAGAGAGGGAGAAAGAGAGAGAGAGAGAGAGAGAGAGCATTCAAAGTGAACAATTGATTGAAAGAACATATTTCGAAGATTCCTCACATATAAGTAGTAATTGATTAATTTGCATATCGATGGAATAAAATAGTAATCGACATCAGATTTGGAATTGCAGTATCATTGCAGTACGGGATTTTGAATAATACGTAATATTGCCACATTTATTATAGAAAACGCTTGTGCTGTGTCTCAAAATTATTGTGTTCACTGTTCATAGTACTCTCGCTAATGATAATCGGCAAAACTAACGTACCGATTTTGTGCGTATTTTTAAAAAACATTCAATATAAAACTGGATTGTCCTACTTCAACCTGGTGAAGAAAACTTCGCATTTGACGAACAAAGTTGAGGGATATTTCCAATTCATCCATCCCTTTGCATCCATCCCTTTGCAAAGCAAAAAGACTAAATCAAAATGTTCACTTCTGTTATTAAAGCTAAAGTTCGTATATAAATGTTAGATACTATCATTACTATATATTTCAATCAAGAACATATCATTTTATTTTTATGTAGGCATAATGCGCAGCACACAGAATTATTTTTATCTCTCTCTCTTTATTACATTTAGGCAGTAGTAAATAACTTCAACTGAAATAATATGTTAATGATAGAATTTAAAATTAATAAAAGAAATTTCAGCTTTATAATACCAGCGGATCTTGTTGTCATTTTTTGGCAATGGGGTGCAATTTGCAAAAAAAAAAAAAAAAAAAAAAAAAAATGCATTCAACGGTTTTAAAAATTTATGCAAAGTAATTCCTTTTATGAGATGAGCAATAAGTAATTAATGGTTAGCGAGACTACTTTGAACGTAAAACTTCTGAAACACAGAACACGTTTTTATATTATAATAAATTTGCATTAGGGTAATGTTTTTTTTTTCTGTCAAAGACCCACTATGCGATGATATTACGATATTGCGATGACACGTGCGACATAACTATTTCATCTCATCGATTTTTAAGGAAATGAGGAAGTCTACAAGAAGTTAACCCCTATGTTTGAATACGTCATTAGAAAGAGCAAAAGTAGTAGATAAACTTAGCATAGGCAATTACCTGCAAAATTAACGTTTTATTTAATAAAAGAAGAAATAAAACATTCCAATTCTCTTTTTCTTATATTTATATCTATTTAATTAATAAATAAATTATTGCATTATTTTTTTACGAATTGGATATTTGATTCAAACAATGAGAATAATAAAGTGGTGATTTACCTGCTGCTGCTGTTGTGCGACTGCTGCCAGGGATCGAGCCCACAGTTCTCTTTGGTGCACATTTACCACGAGAAATAGGAAACATGTTATGCCCAACAGGCCTAGGAAACAACGTCGTAAAGACAATCGAGGTACCATGATTGTATGATTGCTTTTTATATATGTATATATATATATAATATATATGTATTATTCCCCTTTTAAAAAAGTGCACTTATTCCGTCATTTGTCTTTATATCTCTTCCATCCCCATCAATACAACCACTTGACTTTGCTGCCATATAGAAACTTTAGAGGAGTCTCAATTTTAATTTTACAGTTTTATATATCACCAGCCATAGTATGAAACTTCACCCCACACAGAATACATTCAGAATAATATAGTGACTTCACAGCGTGGACATTCTTTCTGCAACAAAACAAATTTACAAATTATTTTCCATGCGTATAATAACACATCACTTTACAAAATAAGTTTCATTGAAATTATCATGCTTTCATTATTAATATGAAAAAAACTGAGACATATTTATTTAATATTTTTAATTTAATTATTTACTCGTTATGTGATTGCAGTCATTGTTGTAGGAATTATTATACTAGTAGTATATCATATTGCCATTTTTAAAGCATTTATGAGTTATTGCACATAATTTGCAATTCAGCACAATCTTGAGATGGATAAAGAAATATAAACCCCCCATATCTTCAGGCATCATAACTTACACTGATAGACACAACACAATTCATTCCATTTGGATCATATTACCATCTTGCTATTCTGTTATAGTTGCTATATAGAATATAACACTTTATTTCTTAGTATTTTGAAAACAACGCCATTCTAATCTTTCATTTTTAATTGAAATTGTTTAATTTATTATGATTTTCCTCATTTTTAAAATGAATTCAGACTTCACCGTTTTTATTATTTCATAATATTGATGAGAACAGTAACAAAAAATCAATTTCTTAATTATACTGCATAATATAAACGTTATATACATATACCATTCATGCTTGCGTAGTTTCAGTTAACATTTAAGACCATATGGCAAAATATTATCAAAGAGTTAAAAAATCATGTAAATGTCCCAAGTGTTAAATAAATTAAGCTTTATAAATCAATATTGTGTTTAGTTATTTTTAATAATTTGAACTGGATAACGCCACAGTTATTGTAAAATAAAGCATTGTCAAAGTCTTATGAATTTTACGAAATTTTATGCTACATGTAAAACTATTAAAATATAAAAGTTCAATACATGAAGTAAGTCGCGATAACTCGGAATTTCTAACAGCAGAGACCAAGTTTCACCCCCCCCCCCCAAATTGTATCCCACCCATTTATAATGCATTACCAACAAGTAATTACTCTAATCGATATAGTGTTTTTAAAACAAAAGTAAAAGATTATCTGCTAAAAAAAAATTATTTTATAGTTTTGCCAATGATTATTTTGAAACCAACGATCAATAAAATAGTAAAATATGTTTAAAGTTTGAGTTTACCTTACGTTTTTATTATTAGTTCTACACTGGAAAGTCATGAAACGTAATAAAATCTTTGTTCATTTTTAATTTAATTCAAATTGTCTACTCAATAACATTGATCACTGAGTTAATAAAGAAGCAAAACAAAACCAAATGTTTGTTTACACCAGCATAATGTAAGGAATTCAATAAAATTAGTTTTGTCCATTTAGAAAACAGTTTTTTTTTTATTGACAAATTATATTGTAAAATGACAATATGCGTGATACTGCACAAACAAAAATATAGTTCGCTCGATTGTATGAGATGGACGATGGATATCTTTACATGACATGAAACGTTATACAAAAATTATTTTTATTCCGTAAATATTATTCAGTAGACTTGTTTTATATTGCATGCTTTTAACAATGGTTACATTTACACACCATTATTTTCCATACTGTTTTTAATATTAGCTTAGCAATTCACTTTAAATCGATATTTTATTTTTATTTGAAATTACTTTTTATATCGTGTTTTCATATAATATTTTTCTGGTTTTGTTTGGCTATATGAGCTATGAGTTAGGCTTCATAAATAAATAGTATGTAAAGATGATTTTTTTTTCAAAGGTCGATAATTAAAAAAACAACGTTATTTATAAATACAAGTGAAATTTTCATTATGAAATTATTGTAATATTATTCCTTATGAATTAAATTGACGCAATATCGGTAAAGTTAAAATATGAAGCATACAAAACTGTGAATATTCGTAATATTATTTAATAAATTTTTATTTTTTCTATGGGTGAGATTCATCAAAGCATTTAAGTCAGCTTAAGGACTTGTAATTAATAACTATGCTTAGAAATCCTAGAGTCTTGGGTTTTCTAACACCTTTCGGTGACCAAAAAGATTAGATAATTCACACACATATTTTAATTGTTAAAGTAGTTAAAATCGTTTAACATTTATTTGATTATATTTTTTTAGGTGCTTTCCAAACTGACTAGGTCATATGGTCAATCACAAATTTCTTTACTATTTATATACCCAAAAAAGTATAATACATTAGAGTCGTGCTCATATTATTTTAAAAACAGATTTACAGTATGCTTATTAATTACCAAATTATAGAATCAATCAGTAGTTTTACTTCCATATATATACTCACTTCTAGACACTATATATATATATATATATATATATATATATATATATATATATATATATATATATATATATATATATATATATATATATATATATATATATATATATATATATATATATATATATATATATATATATATATATATATATATATATATATATATATATATATATTTCTATATAATAAAATATACATACCTATTAATGTATGTGTGTTTTTGTGCAGCTTATATTTTGTAGATAATATAGTTTGATAATAACGCAAAATATTGTGTATCAAACAGGAAGTAAATAAAAAAGTTTTTTTTTAATGTATATAAGCACCATGACATACTTTTTGAATATAAATGATATAATAGGTTGAATAAAAAAAATGACATTGATTGAATTATTTTAAAGTAAATCTCTTTAATACACATCTGTGTGATATTCATTTATATTTACACTTTTTTGCGTTTTTTTTTTTTTTTTCAGATATGTAGTGTTATTAACCTATTATTAGCTATTGGATAGCATTATTGGGACAGAAAGTACTTCAAAATTGGCAAAAAAAGTTCATACATTATACGTACATTACGTTGTATAGTACGTGTTAGTACTTGTAGTTTGTTTATGCCACGCGTAACGAAAGCGTCACAGTGTCGCGTCTAGGTGCGGAAATATGCTTGTGATCAACATGCTAACAATTTACATCCACTCCCACTCAGTATTTACAAAATCCACAGATCTTTTCATTATAATAATAAACCAACGATTTTTTTTTTTTTTTTTTTTTTTTTATTTCCTAACTTATAAAATCATCATCGTTTAATCTATATTGGTGCTTTCTGGCTTTGAAAAATAGTTTTTTTTTTTTTTTTTTTTTTTTTTAATGTCGTTACTATTTTATTTCAAAAGTAAAAAAAGAAGGAGAAGAAAGCGGGGGGAAAAAAGTAGCTAAAGCTTTGTAATAATTTATTTAATAAAAAGTTTTCCTCTTCTGAATAATTAAATTCTAAATATTTTATTATAAGAAAATAAGAATGCTTTTTTACTGATCTCAAAATAGAACAAATATTAAATGCTATAGCTATTTTTAATTTGTAAACTATGTTACTTTATTTCTTGCTTTGTTTTATTGATTTTGTGATTAAATTTCATTTCATTTTGATAATGCGTCGTAATATTATAATGTTAGGTCTAGCATTAAAAATTCTGTTAGCGATTATATTTTTCATTAAAATTAAATTTGCATTATTAATATTTAGTTACTAAATTTCAATTGAAGTCATAAATTATGTGAGCAAATATATAGCTTATTAAAAAACAACAACATATAATACTAAAGTACTTACTAAAGTACTTACTTATAAAAGAAACGTACGCTCAACCTTGTTTAAAATTTTTTATATTTCACCTGTTATGTAGTTGAATCTATCATTACTAAAAAATAAAACTTCTGCATTCTGCACTATCTCAATTTAAAAGTCCTCTTTTATTTCACACAGTAATTCTGCTTATGTTAGTTGTGGCAACAATTTTGTAAGGGTCGTTTGTTATCTTTTTTATTTATATATATATATATATATATATATATATATATATATATATATATATATATATATATATATATAATATATATATATATATATATATATATATATATATATATATTAATTGAAAGTACAGGAAGAAACCACTTATCAGTTTAAAATTAATATGGGTAAGATATGAGTGGTCAATTATTTTATGTTTACATGCAGGTTAATAGTAAAGATATAAAAATTCATAAGTATTTGAATATGCAAAAATAATAACATTTAATGCCTAATATTATAATTTAAACAACAATACGGAATAATTTGATATGGCATGAAATTTAATATAACTTGTAAGAAAATAATATTATATCACTTGAAAATAATTAATAACGTACTGAAACTAAAAAGCATATTATATACTATATTATATCACATTTTATTATAAATGTGTACTGTATATGTGTATACACTTATAAATAAAATCTTTGCAATTTGTTGTCAATTGCAATATTTTTTATGTACTCAGAAATATTTGAAATTCACAATAAACTAGATAATTTATTATTATTGGTTTACGCATCGTAGAAAGAAAAAAATATACAAAAGTGCTACAGAGAAAATACTTAGAATACTTTAAACTAGAGCAAGAAATTATATCATTTGAAAATATTCACAACAAAAGTATTCTAAATCAAAAAAGTCACGTAAAAAAGTTATTATACTTATGATTTTGAATTTTTATGTCCATGAAGTAAAATTTTATTTATTAGCTTTGTTTTAAATATATTTTGAAGAGTTTGTGCGTCGATTGTGTTGCATTATATTACAATGTATAAATTTTGCAAATAATAAATTGTCCGAGCACGTAGGCGTATTTTTGTAAATCACGCCTCTTGATAAATGTTTATATATTATATTATATTTGCCCAAGTATATAAGTACTGTACACAAGTTTTATCTGTTTTCACAGTATGAACTTATACTATTCAATGAAATGATTTACGACACTGAAAACGTTGTCTGAATGCATGATTTTGAAACTTTTATTGTATGTTTAACATTTTATTTATTTATTATTTGCGATTTAAACATTTTCAAGTTTGTCAAGAGCCGAATTAACTCGTAATTGCAATTATTATCACATTGGTACAATATGTATAATATACACATCTTATAAATTAATATACTTTACATTACAGCTGGACTACCTATCTATCGAAAGTTTCCAACATGTCTCTGAAGGTTGACATGGATAACCAGGGTCGATAAGAGCAAGGGATTTAAAGTGACGAACCATTAGATATAGTTCAAGGTGTTAAATAATTACTATTTAGATTGCAGCATGAAATAAAAATAAAAGTGATACAATTTTGACAAAGAATATACAGTTGAGTACACTCTCGACATATGATCATTATTCATTACTATATGGGGTACCTTATTAAAGTTATTCAATGTAACTTTTGAGACGAAATGAAATGTGATAAGTATAAAATAAAGGATGTGGCAGAACTCAAAACCGCACCGGAATTACATAAACATAAGGAAATAAGTTATACCTATATTTATACATAACAAAGAAACCAAAATATACTTACATTCTTGTATTGCAATATTATTTTGTGCAAAGCGAGTTTAGGACCACCCTTCACTTTATTTGTTTCTTTTAAGTTTGATTGATTTAATTAAGAACTATACTCCATGAGGTAGTTTTATATTTTATATATAGTAATCAGTAAGGTCCACATAGCAGAGTTACCTTACAATGCAAAACAAAACATTTTCTTTGGATAGATGAACTTTCGTTAAGTGTCAAAATAGTAATAAAATAGCATTTAAGTGAGAAAGGGGATGATTTTACTTGAAAGTTTAGAAAAAAATTAGATAGAAATAAGATAGTCAAAATGCATCTTTTTATTACTAAAAACTTTTTTTTTACGTCATTTTTTTTTTTTTTTTTTTTTTTTTTACCATACATCATTCTTTGTACATAGTATGTCTCTGAGAATTTAAATTATAAAATGTTGATGGTTATTGTTTTATAAATTTATCATATATTATACGTACACGTTTAAAGAAACAAAAGTACTTTTTAAAATATTATATGATGTTAATATGTATGAAATTATGTACTCAAGTTAAGTATTAAGAAGATTTATTTGTTACCAAAATTCGTTTTAGTTTTACTCAATAATAAAAATATTCTGTACTGAAAACGCACTTAAACCGCACTTTACAAGACATTTATACGATCATGATTATGCACGCGTACTATTTATGTATCCATAGATCTTGTTTTTAATGAACTTTTTGTATATACCAATTGATATTTTGATTATTAAAGAAACTGAAAAACATATAGCTGATTTTAACTTATATTACATTTTTGCACTTTATGAAATTGTATTGTTTGTTACTGTTATAAAACATTATTAATAATCAAAGGTTTTTAAAAAGTTTAGCTTCAATCATTAATAAAGAACTGAATTAATATTGATTGTATAACGCTCTGAAATCAGGGGGAAAAAAGCAAAAATAAAAGAAAATGTTTCAATTGTAATGTTATTATCCCTATTATAATTTTCCTCCTTTTAAACTTAAATCTACGCCCATTGAAATTGTGCAATTCAGGTTTCATCAATATCATATGTTTATTATCATTTTGATTCAACTTTATCCGCAGTGCAAGCATTGATTTTTCTATCTTTTGTGAAGTTCATTCATATCAAACAAGCAGAGCAACAAAACAAGTCAAGTACATTATTATACACACTTTTAAGAATTAAGCTATAGTACTTACCTACAACTTTTCTTGGTTTTCACTTTAAGAAGTTAGTTTCCAATTTCAGTCAATTAAATAAAACATTTTTTGATTGAATATAAACATTCACTGATAAAATCCATATCAAGAAAAATCTATTTTTTGTTCTCTCTCGAGCTCCCCACTCATTGAATTGCATCTCTCGTTTTCTCTTTCTCTCCTGTTCAAGGGCTGATGGTTGTTTAGGGTTGTACCAACTTTCTTCTGCTCGTGCGTAATACCCACCCTTTTATGAACGCAAGTATGTACAACCGCACTATAGATATCCTCAAGCCCGCGAATGCTGCAGATTTTTTGAGCAGCAGCAGCAGCGCACCAGAGAAACAGTGTGAACTAGCAAAAATGCACGTAAAACCGAGACTAATGTTATGCGTACCGGTGTTCGGGCAGTACAGTCGTAGTGCAGTATAGCTCGAGCCGAAACACCTTGGCTCTGGCTGGAGTTGCGCCTGCCGCTGGTGATAGCGCGAGTACTTATGTTTCTGGTGGCGGGAACGGCGACTGCGCTGGAGCGCAGGACGTGTGCGACGTGCGCGTGCGTCGCGCTATTGACTCGTAGACTGCTCGTGCTA
>OX439127.1:46518487-46573487 GCA_949318235.1 Ecdyonurus torrentis
TACTCGTATAGAGTAAAACTCTATGACATGACACTACACTTGCTATTTGGTTCGGTTCTCTTACCTAACAACTAACTTTGCACTTCGTCATCACTCGCTCCTGCTTCGCTTTTGCTTCCGTTTTCATCCCCGCAGTAACCCCCTCCTGCCGGTCCAACTCAACCCCCGCTATTGTTATTCTCTCTTCATTCACCCCCAACCTCAAGTCCACTTTTTGCACCCCTCTGTTTATATACAAATGATGATTCAGCCACTGATCACTTGTAAATGTATGTGAAGCACAGTGCTATATTTTAAAGTTAAAAAATATAAATTAGAAATTGGGTGATAAAAATCTTTAATTATATAAATTATATTGTATTATACTCATTTATTTATCTATCTATGTTCAATTATTTTTATTCGCAAGCAAATATCCTTGGTAATGCCTAGTGCTATATTTATTAAAATATAATAAGTGGCTACAACGGGAGTACATATACCTGCGGGCCGCGGATGATACATGCGTAACTTCAAAATATAGCTTAACTTCTCTGCCTTTGTATGCAGTTTTTTTTTATCACATATCTCATTTTGGCCCAACCGATGGTAAGATATTGTCCTTTATTGCACGTCCATAAAAGCAAATATTGATAACTTAATTGAAATAATAATTTTGCAGTAATCATAGTGTTACATTACTTTTTTTTTCCTCGATAGATTCTTGTTTATATGATTTCGTAACATAACGCACACATTATCAAATAAATTTATTTATTTAATATTGAGTGCATTTTTAAGACAATTAAGAGTATATAATATTAAGTTATATAAGCAGTTAAGCGTAATAACAATTATAATAACATAACATTAACACATTAATATATCATGAATAGAATTTAAAATTTACATCTAATGATTTGATAAACACGAGCATCTGTATAAAATCATTATATTATTTCATTACTATTAGGTGACCTTTTTTTCCCACCTCATTACGTAATTCAGGTAACCTCCATATTATACAATATGTTCAATATAAATTATAATTTCAATTTCCGACACACTCTTCGTCATTTTTTGTTTCCCCCCTTTTTTTCCAGCTATAGCGAATAGCAGCTCTGCACGGTTTGATATTGTATCTCGGTTCAATTAAAACTTATCACTCTACAGTCTACAACCATGAACCGATGACAATACAAAGAAAATAACACGAAATGCTGGTCACAATTGTCTTCCTTTCATAATATGTTTTCATCGATATATTATGTTCTGCTATTTAATTGCTATTAAGTGATAAGGAAAAATAAAGGCCTATAATCACACAAAATTTGACTTCAGTGTTACTGTTACTAACTTTTTTACTAAAATTTTGTAATGTGAAATGATACTGTCTTAATATATTAGATACGAACACGAACTGTGTACTGTACACACGATTGTGATTATATATTTTACCATTCATATTCAGCGTATGTTTTTCACTTAAGTGTGTAACATTGCAAATTTAGCGCTAACTTTTGAATGGTACAATGTATTTTTACAATCGAGTGTACATCGTCGTCGTTGCGCCCAAAGGAACAAAGCACATCATACCATCATTATATTTTTAATTTCATAATATATATTATATATAAATAAGTAACTCATTTATATAGGCCTGACAAATGTCTGACCTACCCTTACACCTAACCCAAACATTGTTAGAATTAAAAAATCAATAGCATTGACAATTACGCCGACTGAAAAATATTAAAAAATAATAATAAACATTGTGTAACAAAGCAGAGCAAGATTAGTAATGCACATAGTAAAAATAATCAAACAAAACGTAAAATATTTTATAATGAAAAAAAGAAAGACAAAAAAGAAGAGAGAAAATAAGAGAAACTGATGCTATATGAAATGCAATAAACATATAATATGTGTGTGTGTGTGTGTATATATAATATATATATATATATATATATATATATATATATATATATATATATATATATATATATATATATTATTATATATATATATATAATATATAATATACATATATATATATGTGTGTATATATATTATATGTGTGTGTGTGTGTGTGTGTGTGTGTGTGTGTATATATATATATATTCTGAAGGTATAAGATTTTATTAGTTTTTTTTAAGTATAAGTTATAAATACATACACAACGCCGTCGTCAGATGCTTGACTAAAAAAAAAAAAAAAAAAAAAAAAGTGCAGAATTAAAACACCAAATGTTGCGTATACATAATATATATTATTATTATATTATAGTACCTGCATACCGTAAAGAGTAACAGTTTATAAGTGTTTCAACAAGAAAAATGCTTTATTGCTAATTATTAATTTAAAAATTAAATAATATATTAGCAATAATTTAAATTCTTTTCTTCAGTTATAATTCAAACTCAAAACTTATGTAAATTAAATATTATATTTTTTAATTTGTAAATGATCATTCTGACAAGCAAACGCTTGTTGTAAAACGCTGTTACTATGAACTGCCATAGGGTCAATAAAGATTCTTTAATTATCGAGATTTATTTAAAGGAAAATTTGAAAATGTAATTTTCTAAATTTTTGGTGGGAGCAATTCATATACGAGTATAGTCCTAAGGCCTAAGACTTTGTCTGTGTTTATGGAGTAATATGGGGTGGGGTTATACAATGAGTGTGTTACACTAAAATTGTTAGTAAGTTATTTTTCTTCTTGATAATTTTTGCATTAGTGATCTTATTATTATTATTATTTTACGAATTGGCCGTAAATTTTACGGCAACGTAATTCTCCGCTCTTACGAACATCGTTTTAGAAAGTACTGCCGCGTATACTGTATAGAGGGTGTACAGTACACATGACGTCATTCTGAGTGCTTTTCGATACTCTTCTTGAGCAATGAATAACATTGCTCAGCATAGGATAAACGTAGTTTTTGGCTATTTTCTTTGGAAAATTACTGATTTTTTCCTAATTATTATTTTTCTTTCATACTTGAGGTACTAATTCAACCTGTTAAACAGCATCAATGCTCTCAAAAAAATTGCGAACTATTTTTAAACTGGCAAAATGTGCCCTTAGAACTCACTTATGACGTTGACTTTAATATGAATGAAACCACCCTATAGCTGGTATAAGATAGTGATTATAGTGCCACTTTAATGGACATTTTATAATTAAAAAAAAAAAAAAAAAAAATGAATGCGCGTCGATTTCTCATTCAGTTTGTTTGTTTGTTTGTTTGTTGTTGTTGTTGTTTTTGTCATACCTAATATATTATAATTTCTTTGTATTATTATGTGGCGTTGTGAGGGCGTATCAGTTCTTTTTTACAAAACCGCTTGATTGCAAAATTAACCTGAGAAATAAATACATTAAGTGAAATATTTTGACAACTTTGTGTTAAATTATATAAACGTTAAAATCAGTGAAAGATAAAAAACAGCATAATTTTTTACATTGAACATGTATAATGTAATTGTATAAGATAAAAATAAAGTAAAAGTAAATATAATTAGTAATGATTGTTTAACAGTTTTAAGTTTTTAACACATAAATGCTCTACATAAATATAGTGAAGAGTGAAGAGATATATTTTTCAAAATGTTTTAAATTTATTTTATTACGGTCCATAACGTTTACAGTGTACAACTTATCCTCATTACAAACATCATATAAGTTTCAATAATAGTAATAATAAAACAATGTGTACGTTTTATGGTTCGATCATTTGTGGCAAGAAAATCACTGATATATGATGAAAAAACTCTTCTTTTTTTTCTATCAAATATTCTTGCAGCCTAATTTTAAGATATTGTATGTGGAACAGATTTATACAAGCTACCATGCTACAAGTTATATAGTTTATAAGTAGTGCATTGATTGTAAATAAGGAGAATACAAAATTCTAGGCCTTTTCTTACTCGAAAAGAGTCTCTGCTTTACAAGATAAAAATTATTGGCATTGCGCCGGGTATCATATGAGTGAACACTGCGGACAGTATCTCTGGATAGTATTGAATTAACTTTAAATAAAATAAATAAATAAAAATAACTCATAATTATAAATATGTTATTGAACTAATTTTTTATCGTCTTACAATAATGTGTGATTATACAACACACCGAATTGCTGCTGGGAATGATCAAGCGATGATTGAAAACAGATTGTAATGAAAAATTTAGCTGAAAATAAAATATAGTATATTTTTTTTTTCATACTGTAGTAAAGTAAGTCCAATAACTATAGGAAGTGTGATTTAAAAAAAAAAATTAATTTCATTTCTGAACAACTCCATTTTATTTTTTATTTTTTAACCCCTATAATATTATTTTAATATTAATAAGCGTGATTGCGTTTATAATGTTTCGTATATTTTGTATATTATATACTACAAAAAATATAAATTATATAAAGCAAACAATAGTAATTGTTTATTGATCAATATTATCGACAAATTTAGACAATTATACTAAAAGTACACTTATATATATATACATATAAACTATAAATACATTTAAAATATGGTGAACGTACTATATATAATATGTATAATATAATTTAATATATTCTAAATGCTGGACTAATTTATGGTGTAGTATTAAATAAATGCCGTCCAAATTTAATTAATTTTATTAATTTGAGTAAAAAAATAAAAAATAAAATAAATTTTACCTTCAAAATATATTTAAATCTAAATCAGAATGTACATTAATATACTCATAACTCACACACTTATTATATTCTTATTACTATATACTTTTTGAGTATAGTGGTTGCATTTATTTAAAAATTGACGCCATACTGAGCACTGTAAAAAACTTCGGCTGGTATGGGAAAATAGCTCATTTTGCCAATTCAATTATATACAAATAAGTTAGCAATATTTTTAAGAGCATATTGATGCTTGTTAACAGAGGTGGGAAATCATGAGGTACTGCGGGATTTGACTAAAAAATTGTAAAGAAAGAAAAATCTGAAATTTTGCACAGTGATACATTAGGATATATGGTATCTTTAAAAATGTAAAACAAATTGGGGGGCCACCATGCTAGATTTTAAATTATGATTTTTTAAAGTTTAAGTCCCATAAGAGCCTATGTTAATAATATCAATTTATTATATTATATAATATTTTCTCTCTTATTTGATGGTCACGGGTTCTGAAAATTTTATCATAGGTAGCTGTTACTGTTAACTTTTAAATGGCATGCCCAATTCTACATTTCTAACAAATTCTACATTTTGTACCTATCGCAAATTGTTTGTTTTGCTTGTAAACACAAAGAAGTATCTCTATATGTATCACGTATTTAAAAAAAATTTGTAACACAGAACATTTTTGATAATTTTTTTTTCCAGTAATATATTAATTTTGTTAATTTTTACTAAGGTTGTAAATGAAATGACACAAAGAAATTTTACATTAGATGAGCTACAAACAAAATAGTTTGTTATTGGTTTTTAATTTTTATATGATGAAAAATTAATTAATTAAGACATGAAAACAAAAACATAAAAAAAAAAGCTTTTATAAAATCAATAGAAAAAAAAAATACACGTCCCAAATTAAATAGTACACCGTGCTTATTATTGGGGGGGGGGGGGGGGCTGTAATTATATTGGGATGGGGGAGAACTTGGAACTTTGATACGTCCTGCATGGAAGTTTAATACAACGTTTTTCATTGAAATTTAATATAAAAAAACCTGGGGCGGGGGGGGGGGGGGGGTAATTATAAGAACTTAATTAAGTTAATTTTAATACACCGAGGCACTGCAGCTAGGTGTGTAAGCTTAAGTCATAACAACTATTAGCAGATGGAAATGTGCTATGTGATACGTTGTATACCGCTCTTTTACACCAGCGCAGCATTATTGGGCTTATAGGGTGGTTTCATTCATGTTAAAGTCGACGTCATAAGTGAGTACTAAATAACATTGGCCGGTACAGGAAAATGGCACATTTTGCCAGTTTAAAAATACTTCGCAATATTTGTGAGAGCATTGATGTTGTTAACAGGTTGAATTATAGTACCTCAAGTATGCAAGAAAAATAATAATGACCAAAAAATAGGTAATTTACGAAAGAAAATACCCAAAAATTAAGTTTGTCCTGTGCTGAGCAATGGTATTCATTGCTCAAGAAGAGCATCGAAAAGCACTCAGAATGACGTCATGCGTACACACAGGGAATAGGTGCGCGCGGCAGGAGGTTGGTGCCTTCTACCCCGAATATCTCCGGCCCTAATTTTGCTATTGAGTCGAACTAAAAAGTATTATGACAATCATGAAATAAACTAAAGCTCTTATAGGAAACTCAAAATGTCTAAATCCAAAACCAAAAAAGTTCTACCCGATTAAAAAAATTACTGATTATTATTTTTAATTAAAAATGATAATTAATTATCAAATTAATAAAATTGGCGGTTGAAACATTTTATTCTTGGTGCGGGATTAAATGAGCTTTCGAACGATATGCAGTTTGTTCCTTTTGATAATTTGGAGCCAAATTAAAAATTATTTTAGGATTCCGGGACAAACTCAAAAATGGGCATGTTATCCCTTGAGAAAAAATGGGCGAACTTTTTTTTGGTGCGGTTTGATTCTATAAGCATTCAGTGTACCATACTGTAGCTTGTTAACTAATGTTACTAATTCCCCCCCCCCCCCCCCCCCCCCCCATAGTGTGAGGAAAATAAAGTTCGGACTATAATATGTATCACTGTCGTGCCAAATTTCTGATTTTTCTTTCCTCTTACAACTTTTAGTCAAATCCTGCAGTACCTGATTTTCCGCCTTATATAATTAAAAGAAAAAGTTCTTATAGTAAAAGAGAAAAATATAAATATCTGTCTGTTTTCCACGCAAATAAAAAGCAGGCCGAACGTTTAATTATAGGCAAACGATTTTTACAATGTTTTTAGAAGTTAAATTGTAATACATACGTGTATTTTAATGTAGAGATATATAGTTGTATGTTGTATGTGTGTTAAATTAATGTAATTCTGAAGATAAAAGCAAACAAAATAAAATAAAGAACTAGATATAGAGGAAACAAATGTATCACGCCTACATATATACATATATATACTGTATATATATGTATATATGTAGGCGTGTATATACTGCACATACAATTTAATTTTTCTTTTTTAATTTTCACCTTCCTACAAAAATGGCAAAAATGGCGCGTTCAGGATCGATAATTGAGTCAGAATTGAGTTGAAGAAGCACAATCGATAGAAGCAGTCGAGTGCGTATTTCAGTTCGATTCCGATTAAAATCACGTCCGCAACAACAACAGAGCACAGGCACACCACATTGGCCATATGACTCGCGACTACGTAAATTTTCATTTTTGCGTAGTGGCTGGGCCAAAATGGATAGTATTAAACGAAGAGATGTGCAACAACTACTGCAATATTTTGCGACCTATACGTACAAAGCGAAGGAAACTCATCCCATTGTAAGTATTAACTGAAAACGAAAATCCCAGCTGTGGATACGTACATACGTGTCCATAGATATTATTATTTTCACAAACGCATATACACAGAACATCATTTGCCCTTTTCAAACTTTTAGTAGGGCTTTATTTAGTGCGTCTTTTAATTAAGTAACACATTTCTCTGTTGCTTAACAATTGTACCATATTGAAAAATATAGACATTATAGGTAGCTATTGCGAAGTACATACCCTTTGATCGTTTCAATGGTCAATGGCATATTGTTTTATGTATGTATATGCATATACTTCGTTGTTTAAAGATATAATTCATAATGTATATGTATATATATAGCTCTAATACGTGTTATAATGTACATGCTAGAAGGAAAAATTTTACGAGCAAGACATCATATTGAAAAATAATTCAATAACTGAGACGTGTGTATTTACGCATAATGTACATACATATTGTATGTATTATGTTATCACATTATTATATTATATTATAAATTTCAAACTTTTTGTATTTATTTTTTATGTTTATACAATATGTAATCTATTTGAAAGTTAGAGTTGTTGCTATATAGTAGCATCATCTGGTGACCTGCAAATTTGTTTAATCATTGACCTTGACTAATGTGGAGAAATAATCGTGTAAATGTATCTTCAACAAATGTTGACAGTTGACACATCGCCCTCTGATCTTTGAAGGCTTGCATAAATTAACAATAACAAAGAGCTTATATACATATGTATACATTATGAATATATTCATAAATACATTATGAATATATTCATAATGTAAAGAATTCTTTAAACAATTAAGTTCATTGTAAAAGAGTTTGTCTATATAAAAAGAAAGAAAGACTCCTTAAATCTATTGTTGTCGTGAATCATGATACGATCATACCAGTATACTGACTTTGTGATGTGTGAAAATGTGCAATACTGTAAATTATTTATTATGTACATACTTGCTAAAGCATGCATACCAGTACTACTGAATAAAATATTGCTGTAGAAATAAAACTAAATAACAATACTAACAAAATGTCGATATATGTATTAATATTAACAACTGTATGTTTAACATTTTTTTCCAGGCCATAGCAGCAATGAATAAAAGCATACATCTGATGTCTATGGACTATGATTATACGGTTAGTATTTCAATTTTAAAAATTGGAAAGCAAAACTTATTCTAACTTTTAATCTTTTTTTTATTTTTTTAAATTTTTTTTACCAGTTCATATTTTTACTTTTTGAGCTACTATTTATATTTTGTTCATGAATTACTTTTGTTGCTATAATACCTCTATTTTTTATTTATTTATTTATTTATTTATTTTTGTTATATTACAGTTTCCCTCTTGTATTGTAATTAAAAGTTAACAAAATTCTGAAAACATTTTTTGAAATAAAATATAGCAAGGTATGTTCTAATGTATATATTTAATAATTGTAGGAAATCAACAACAGCTCTGGTGATTTAAGTGATAGATACCCAAGCCGTCTAATAGTGTTGGAATCAGAAAAACATCCTCATAATGGCAACTGCAGTGACAGCGCCAGCCATGGTGTATCACAAACTCCCAATACTATTTATGAAAGTAGTTTTGATAAAGATAAACTACGAGATTTGATTTCTAAAGCAAGATTTGCCAGATGCCGTTCAAGGTTTCCAATCCCTGTTATTTTATATAAAGGGAAATACATTTGCAGGTTGGTCCTTTGTTAACTTTATAGTAATTAATGGAAGTAAAGGCATTAAAAAGCATAGCTTTTCTCGTTTTGTATAAAAAATTATTTTAGGGAAAAAAAATTGGAAGAAAGAGAGAAAGAAAAAAGAAGAAGTAGATTCATTTTAAGGATAATAAAGCATCGTAGTTAGGTATAATAAATTTGAAAGAAAAGGATAGGAGAAATCAGTAAGAGCCTTACCATAGTGATGACCGTGATGACTGGTGAGAGTCCCATAGCTCGGTGAAATTCTTGCTAGCACAGTGTGTTAGTTTTTTTATGTCTGTGTTAGCAAGATTTTCACCAAACTATGAGGCTTTCTTCACTATGGTAAGGCCCTTGCTGGTTTCTCCTATCCTTTTCTTTCAAATTTATCATAAAAAAAGTGATTAGTTGTGGATCTTGCTTAGCAATTATAATAACCTATAATATGAATACAATACAATATGACGTATTATATGTATACTGGTAGTAAATTAAATAATTAGTTCCTGTGAAAAGTATTTTACTTTTTACCAGTGATAAAATAGTATTCCCTCCCCCCTCCAGTTCTGGGGGTCTTCCGTAAGGCTTCACGAGAGACCCGGTACCGAGAAAGGGGGCGTGGCTCACCAGTTTTCTATGATAAACAAGTGAGTTACGCCCCCTTTCTCGGTACCGAGTTTCTCGTGAGGACTTACAGCACACACCCCCTGTTCCAAGATATATGTGTAAAATTTTGAAATGTATTAACATTATAAATTACTATTGATTTAGATTATTTTTATTTAAATTATGTTGCTTTATTCACACCAATGTAAACTCTGATTGATAAAAAGAAGATAAAATAACATTCAGATAGATTTGAAATTTTTGGGGTAGAAGTTTAAACTGTTAATTGACAGAGAGAAAAAATATTCTAACACAATCCAAAATGCTTGATTTTTCAATCGATCAATAATTGCAAAGATGATTTCATTCCGTAATTATTATTGTAAACTCTGTTTAACATTCTTCTTCATTCTTGCTAAGCCACCATATAGTTATACATTTTATCATTATACTATATTTGCTTTGATAAGTCAGTGCTATATGCTATTGTGTCCAAATATGCAAATATTTGAATTGTTAATAATAAAATCTTTACTAACAGGTCAGCTACTCTGTCTGGAGGCCCTGAGTTGTATGGCAGATCAGGACTCAATTTCTTCTTCTCTGGCACGAATGAAAATATGACAGTGCCAGCAGACGAAGATGGTGATGAAATTGTAGTACCTAGAACACAAAGTGAGTGGCAACTGTTTGATAAAGTTAGAAATCAAGATATACGACTGCTCAAAACCTTGAGTATTGGTACAATCATTGACTTCATGGTTGAAAAAAAGAAAATCAAATTTGGTGTATAGTAAGTACCTTTTGGATAATATTATCAAGTAAATATGTGAGATTTTAGCTAATGCTATGTTTTATTACTACTTATATTTCAAAACTACAAAAAAGATTTATAGTCAAATTTCCCTTTGACAATTCAATTTTTCAACGGTCAATTATATATTTTATTTTCTAGTGTGACATCCTCAGAAAAAGTTGACAAAGAAAATCGTTACAATGATTTCAACATTGTATCATTACCATACCCTGGTTGTGAATTTTTTAAAGAATTTAGAGAAAATGACCACTCAGGAGATGGTTTAGTGTATGACTGGAGCCATCCTCAAGTAGATACAGTTATTGGCATCCCTCCAGATTCTACAACTGCTCAGCTCAAAATTGATTGGGAGCAATATCAGGTAAGTGATTGTGACTCAATAACATTGCATAGATGAAACATGATGAATCATATCATAGACTAATACAAATTTAGCTGAGATGATTTCTACTATAGGTAACTGACAATTATTTTACTATTATTATTATTATTTTTTTTTTAGGCATGGGACTTGACCGAACTGACGAAGAACTACATGAAACTTATTGTACGTTATGTGCAAGAAGGAAGTTCTGGTCTGCTGGTTCACTGCATCAGTGGTTGGGATCGAACACCTCTCTTCATATCTCTGCTCAGACTGTCCATGTGGGCTGATGGTGTGATTCATCAGTCACTAAGTCCATTAGAAATCTTGTACCTGACTCTTGCCTATGACTGGATGCTGTTTGGACATCACTTAGTTGATAGATTAAGTAGAGGAGAAGAAATCTTACTTTTCTGCTTCCAATTTCTCCTGTATTTAGCTGATACTGAATTCAGTGTTCATTTGAAGTAAGTTGTGGATCTTACTTTCTTGTAAATCAACAATTTAGTTATGTTAACTGATACTTATAATAAGTTTTGCTGAATCTAGGTTACACCACAGCACTGCTCCATTACTTCAGTCCACCGTCAAAAACAATGACTCGGACACATTTGTAGATTTTGAAGACCTAGAAGCTGACAGCTTGTTGTGTCCAAACGAATCCCTCCCCAGCAGTAGCAGTTCTCAAAGTTCACGTAGTCAAGACCCCCCTGTCTTCTTCAGCAATGTACCAGACTTTTTAGATGATCCAAATAATGGGTATGTACTTCGTATTACGTTAATGGCCAATCAATGTAACTGTCTTGTAAATGTGAATAAATATCACAATGGATTAAGAATGATAATGTACGTAACACATTTAATAATGTAGGCTAGTGCTAGTGAAATATATTGTTCTGTGCTTGGTATTACAGTATCTTATGTTAATTATACAGTGAAACAGAAGTTGTGAGCTTTGATTGGTTTGTGAATTTCTCGCTTTTGTGAAATGTTCATTGAAGTCCTCAACACACATCAATGTTGACATTTCATTGTTAGGCTTCTCAATGATTTGAAATGGCCATTTTTGGATTCCTTGCAATTAATAATAATAATAATAATAATGTTAAATTATTAATTAGTTCAGTACATATTCAAAATTGGCAAGTACAAAATGTTAAACTATATATAGCATTTACAGTTTATTTGCTGTATTTGTTTAGTAACTATCGCTGGTCCATGCTGTCAGTACCTGCCGAGGCTGGTGGAGGGGGAGGATGTTGCAGTGATCCACTTAGCACTCCTCCAGGTCAAGCTTGCAGTCCGTCAGCAAGCGTGACTGCAAGCCCTGCTGCCAGTCCCAACATGTATGCTGCCACAACCACAGCTTCTAATTGCAGCCCACGCTCCAACACTCTGCGCACAAGTCCCATGGCTGTACCTAGCCCTGGCAGCTTTAGGAATCGTCAAGATTCTAGTGGATCTGTTAGTACTGGCAGGTGAGCTCAAAGTTCCTACTGTATGAATGAAACTAATGATGTTTGTAGAGAGCTGGGGGTCTGTTCCGTAAGGCTTCACGAGAAACTCGGTATTGAGAAAAGGGGCGTGGCTCACGAGTTCTCTATAATAAACAAGTACGTTATGCCCCCTTTCTCGGTACTCGGTGTCTCGTGAGGACTTATGGAACAGTGATGTAAAAATATATATATAGGCCCTATATATATATATATATTGTATAATGATTATACCATTTTAATTCTTTAATAACTTTACTATCAATGTTTGTCTGAACTTTGGTTGGATCATGTACTGAAAATAAAATATATGTATTCATAATATGTATGTGTATTTAGGGGGGAGGGGGGGGGGGTAAATAAATTTAGTTGGTAAATAAGAAGTAAAAACAAAAACTTTTAATACAAACAAAAATTTCTTGTGCTGATTAAATCTCTTTAATCTCTTTTATCCATGTAGATGTACATTGTACCAACCCTTTTGTATTATTACCCTTGCACTATCCAGTATATTGATTATAGCTTTTAACGGTGCTATTTAGTTGGTGTGTATTGCTAGATGTATTCAATACAGTGGTGTGTTCTTTCCTCAGCTGGCAGATAATTTCAGAGACTGGTAGTCTGCGAGGTTGGTCCTCATCTTCTAATTGTGGAGATGGACATTCCTATACTCAAAGTATAGGCAGAAACAGGTAAAATTAATACAATATAAATGCTATTTTTATCAAATTGTAACAAGCTAATAATTTGATGCACTAAGTTGCTATTATTCTGTGTACCCCGCATTATGGCAGACAGTTTTGTAATGATTGTAAATTGTTAAAAAAAAATGTATATTTGAGTTATAAATATTAGTTGCAGCTCACATACATGCTTACATATCCTGAAACTATATATCCCTTTCTGGGTAAGGGTTCAGCACTTTCCTTTGATCTAATGATTGATCTACACAACTTCCATTTTGGCATCTTTCCCTTGCATCACCTAAAGTCATAATTTACTTCATACACTTCCTTTTACACCTGAAATATTCATATTCTTCTTTCTCAAGCATCTTTCCACCACTTCAGACCAATATGTTTTAGACCTGCTCCATCCACTGTTATGAAAATCCATTTTTTTGCAATCCTTTCATCATTTACCCTTTTCACATGACCAAACCACTATTTCTTGCACCCCAAAATCATTCAATACCCATGTATTCTACATTCTATGGAGTTTGTTTTACCCCAAAAGTGCATTTAAAAACTTCTACCCATAGCATTCACCTCACTGTCATGTAAACTCTGCAGCACCCAATATCAGATTGTCAGAATTTTTCTTTTCTTTCTTTCTTTCCTTCTTCTTCTTCTTTTCTTTCTTTTTTCTTTTTTTTTGTGTATGATAAAGCATCACTTTTAGCTTTTGTCCTGCCATGCTGCCAGCTACTTTTCATCCATTCCATCCAGGTATACAAATTCTCTCACTCTTTTCATTTTTAGCCCCTTTCTATTGCAAGTGGCATGTCCTTCATTTCACTTTTATGCCACAGATAAGTGTACCAGACACACAATCAGCAGGTACACTACCACACTGTAGGCAATCTTCCAACTTAATTCTGCAATTTTCCACACAGATTCTGTTTCTCTTGTGCTTGATCTATTTATCCCCTAAATATACTCTCCACACCACTTAAAAATTATTAGTCCCACACTCCCTTCCACAGTACACTCTTCGCACTCTTGTATCTTTCACTTTGTTAATTGCTTTATGATACAAAATTAAGTCAATTATCGTTTTTTGATCCTTTCACTCCTGTGTACACATATGACTTCTTTTATGCCTAAATCACATATTTGAAACTCAAATCTCATGTTCCACATAAACATTCACAATTTCCTCACCATACCTGCCTGCCACCTCTTCTATTCCATTTCTTTTCAATTCAACCCATTCATTCAGATTCATTACAAATATTACTCACATCCTTTCCCTCCCTCTTCATTTTAGACCCACACAGCACATCCAGACACTCACCAATACTTGCTCTTTACCATAAACCTCTCTCACATTCCAAATACTATGTAGACAGTGTTGCAGCAAGTCAAGTCTCACTGGTGAGTTACCTGATTGCAGGCACAGGTGCTCATTACAATGCTGCCTTTAAGCCTATGTTGCTGTTTTTTTTTTTTTTTTGTTTTTTTTTTTTAGTAATTGTAAACAAACTTCTTCTTTTTTTTTTTTTTAATTTTGTTAGCTTAAATAATGTATTATTACTCACTTTTACTGGATATATTGGAGTGAGCTTTGCAGCAGGTTAGAGTTAACAAGTAATTAACTCCTAATTAATTATACATGCATAAAAGTGCTCATAGCCTTGCACGCCTAGCGTGCATAGGGCCGTGCATAACGGCTTGAGACAATATAATGGCATGATATATATATTTTTCAAATATATATTTTTTAATCCACTATCGCCATTTGAGATTTTCAGTTGACGCTGCTGCCTGGCGCCAACTCTCATTTGGTTTCTCCCTATCAAATTTTAACGTCACATGTTTGTCCTTACCGCGATGGTACCTTTCCTTTCCCTAAATACAATTATCTCTCACTTATGATGTTATAATTTCCATTTTACTTCCTGTTATATTATATAACTATTTAAAGCTCAAAATGTTAGTTTTTCTTTCTCTTGCATTTCCCAATTAATTGTATCAAAATTAACATTTCACACACAAGCAATGCTCTTTGAAGCTACATATGCATATGCAAACCATACGAGCTGTATATTTTGATAATAGTTGGAGTGTGTACATGTGTACTAATAAAACAAAAATAATGGATTAATGAGTTGAGTTGGCTGTGTTCAAAATACATGCAAAGTGAACACTGTATTGCTGGATGTTAGTAGAAGGAGAGGCAGGTAGAACAATTTGATTTATGATGGTTACTACTCAGTGTTAAGGAAAGAGGAATGCTGGTATTAAAGCATGAGAAAGTAAGTAAAGTGTGTATGGATAGAGCATTGTTAAAGTCATTCATTGAAGAGAGTGGGAACATAGAACTGTTGCCTTATTCCAAACATATTCAAGTTTAAAATACAATTTATAAATTGATACATTTTTATGTGCAGTATTCTGTGAAGTTATTATTATTTTAAATGTACATTTTATTTTTGTTGCAGCAACTTTGGTGGGCACAAGTTTGATGGCAGTTTGTCAGCTCAGTCCAGTGTTACAGTTGTGGAAGATGACTCAGATTGCAGTTCCTACTCTGATATCTCTGCTATGTAAGTATGGAAACCTGTAGTAGTGTGTAATTCAATGAAGGTTTTCAGTGGTGACAAATTCATGAAATTTTCTATTAGCTGAAAACACGTGAAAAAGTGTGTCTACCATCCCTCATTTAAATATCTCCTGCCTCTGAACAGTAGTTTTCTTGAAACACACTATAAACTTGGCCCTGAAATGCTAAAGGATAGGAATTAGGGGACCTTATGCTTTTCCCACTAAGCCTCACCAATAACCTATATTTAATGATAGTGACATCCTTGTTCAATTAATCTTAAAATGTTATTACTAACTTCTTATCATTGTCTGTGCTTAGGAGGCGAGAAAGACTTAAGACTGTCCAAAGTCTGTTTTACAACATCTACCATTCTACATCTCCCCTGCCATCTGAAGGCCTAGGCATAGGCACCCTCTTGGGTAACTTTGCTGAGAAAGTAGGCATGGGGATTTTCCCAACTGCTCACTCCTAGTGGTTGCTGATTGACATGTAATGCCATCTTCAGTTGCCAAACTACTGACTGAGTCCCATTGCGTAGATGTGTGCTCACCTAATTGTATGTCATAGAACTAATATTTCCTAAACTACCAGGAAATTTCATAAAATATTGTAAATTGTTAACTAGGAAATTGAAACCAACCATGATTGAATAAGATTAATTTTTATATGTATAGAATTTTGATTTTTTGATTTTTTTTTTTTTCTGAAATGAAATTTGCCTTAATTACAGTTAATAAACACAGTTACATACTTAAATATCTCTATAGTAGCATGAATCCATACACAAGAAAAAGGCATTTAAATTAACTTTGATTTATAGTTCTGCAAGATACAATTTCAGCATTAGTTAATATTTATTTATATTTTTAGATAATCCTTTATTGTTGAGTCTCATAGTTCATGTATTTTATTTTGTTCATGCCAGCTACTTACAATTAATTGTACCTAAAAAAAGAAAAAGATTTCATGAGTAAGAGTCCAAAATTTCCACAAGTCACATAGGTGTGGAAAACATCACTTAACTATTCATGAATCAAAATAAGAAATCAGGTTAGCACTGAAAAGTATACATAAGTACTTTTTTTTTATTGACTTTTTTTGTATGGTCTTGGTATTTTTAATAACATTTACATAAAATTTTAATTATTACTTACAATTTGATAAAAACAAAACTTTTTATAGGCTTGAGGTTGTAAAGTTTATTGTAATTTGATAAATAATTAAGTCCTGCTTTAAATTATTTATATACATAAATATATAGGGGCCTCTATACATATCGAAGGTGCTCCACTATAATGTCCTAAGTCTATTTGACCTTGACAAATATTTTTTGCTGTAAATGACCTGAAACAGCAAAATCCAAAATTTGGGGTCTATCTGACGATTTTTTATTTTTCAAGGTCAAGTGGACTTAGGACATTATAGTGGAGCACCCTCGATATATATATATATTCATATTATTGTATGTATGATGTAATATGCCAATGTAACATTTTACAGTTTTAAATTGTTACTTGCTAAGTACTTCAAAAGCTATATGGGCAAGACTAAAGCAAAAGCATCAATTTTGAACATTAATTATTAATAAACGTTACCACAGTGATGCATACGTCTCTTTTTGAAAATATGTAAATCAAAATTTTAAAATTGTGATTTTCATGCATAAAAGTACTTAGTGCTATTGTTGTTGTGTTCAAAAAGAGAGTTGCATATAAGGACTTTTTTTTTATTATTTTTTAAGTTGCCTTTTTTTAATAAATAACAAATGAAGCCTTCTCATAACATAATGAGTATAAAACTACCTGTCTCTATTGCGCTAAAATGAATAATTCTTTTCTGGTAACAGAGCGACCCTTAGTGTACTTTTTAACCAGTCAAAGATAGCGGAAAGTGCAATTGTCATAACTACGGCCTCGCTTACCTTTTGGAGTTTTTTATATAGCGCTGTAGAGACTTACAGTATATTGCAAAGTTCAAACATTTCTCTCCATGTACTAACACCAAATAATGTCAAATTATATATTAAATAAAGAAAACAATTAAAAAAAATATCGCAATGTAATGATAAATTTGAGTTCATTACATGTATATGTGCAATTACTGTTACATTTGTTTACTTGTTGATTGGACATTGAAGGCAGCATGTAGATTTCAACAGCAATCGAATTTGTCTCTTCTTCAAAACATGCATTTCTCCACCATGATAAAGTTGAGCATATTCAATAGCCTAGCAGAAATTTGGTGTCACTATCTGTGTACCAAATAAACTTTTGAATAAAACTTTAATAACAAACTTTGAAAGTAAAAATACCATTGGTACTATATTTATTGGTTGTTAATGAAAGATTTTTATATTTGTGTGTTTAATATTTTTGTTTAATCCATATCTTGATATTGCTGGATTGCACTGTATTTCACAGTGAGTGCATTTGAAATTGAACAGAGCATTGGAATCTGCATGCAGTCGTGTCTTACTTGTTAATTATTGAGAATTTTAATACTTGTTAAATCTACGGTTTTTGTAAATCATCTGTGTAAATGAGCCTTGTACAGATAGATTAGGTCATTATATAAGTATATAATATAATTAAAGTGTATTTTTTACCCATCTATTTTTAATACATTAAGTATTAATACTTTTATGGTATACCTTGACATTAAGAAAATGGCATTTTATAATCAGCATTCTTTGTTTTTTTCCTTCTTCTGTTCTTTGCTAAAAAAATGTTATTCCTTTGTAAAAAAAAAAAAAAAAAAAAAAAAAAAAAAAAAAAAAAAAAAAAAAAAAAAAAAAAAAAAAAAAAAAAAAAAAAAAAAAAGCAAAGGACTAATATTATCTATAATTATGAATTTAAAATAATATGTGTAGTAAATATATTGGGTATAATAATAATAATATAATGGGGCTTTTTTTTTAACAACTTCTCCTATTGTTCATAAATTATCTTACATTTCATCTTTAATAATGTACTTCTTGTTTTTGTTAGTTTGTTTTTTTCATTATTTTTGTTTTCCTTAAATGTGCTTAAAATGTTAATCAAATACTATATTTTGTTTCCATATCTTAAAAATGTAAATTTACTTAATAGATAATTAAACTTTATCTTTTTGTGCAATAATGCATCACAAAGTGTGTCATGTCCTTTTAATGACATTTTTTTTAAATTTAATATAATTGACAAATAATGAAATGTAGGAAAGAAACTAACCCAGTTAAAAATGCCTGCCATCTGGACAATGACCAGGTTTCAATTTCCAGCTGGACAGCTTGACAAAGCTGGACATACCATTGTGGGTCTACCTCAGTCGAACTGGACAAAGCCTGTCCAGCTTGAAATTGAAACCCGGACACCGTTCAGATGACAGGCATTTTTACCTGGGAAAGAAGAGAAAAGTAAATTCAGGAGGAGGAAGTAAAAAAGGGAACGAGGATAAACCATCTAACAGAATGGCTGGGAGTTGATATTGTCACTGCAATCGAATATTTAAATGCTGGCTTCCTATGTTTGAAAAAGAAAAGGAAAGGAAAAAAAAAAAAAAAAAAAGGTTTGTTGTCATCACAATTTATTTGTAGTATAATCCATAATATGTTCTATATTATGTACTGTATTTCCTATTGTAATTTGTATTTGAAATAAATTTTTAAAATAAATAGCAGTCATGAATTACAAAATCTTTATATATATATTTATACCAGATCGCGGACTGGCAAATACATTTTTACCATTTCGCGGAGTGGCTTTTTGATAATTGCCACTCTGCAGCGAGGTTAAAATGTTTAATGATCATTGATCAGATTAAGAAATATTATAATATCAAAGTCGCAATTTTTTTTTTTTTTTTTTTTTTTTACTGTACACGGGATTCTATTTTGCCTTACTATACTCAAAAAGAATTTAGTATTATTATCACAATGTTATAGTATTTGCTCAGTATTCTTTTTATTCTGCAAATAATTGGTTCTAGTCGAGTAAGAATGATGTTTATGTTCACCAAAGTTTGCACAGCAAAGCATAACCATCCCCTTCAGTAAAAAAAATTATTTTGAAGCTTTCATTTAAAATAATTTCTATTTTGTAAAAATATTTTGAAAATCGCAACGCTTATCTTGAATGTAAATTTGAACATTTCAATTATATTATAGCTTAAAAATCTGAAAAAGAAAATAAACTTGTACTATACTTATAGAAGTAATCAATAATAATAAAAGCTCTTTACGAATATAGCAATATTTATCTCGTAATACTGTTAAAGAAGAAAACATCTTAGATGGGTGAAATGTTTTTCTTTTGTAACATTTTCTTTCGTTTTTATATCCATAAATTTACTATATATATAATAGTCGTAAGGTGATTGCAATAGTAAAGTAAAACTAGATATATTTTTTGTATAAAAGTTTATTTCATAACTTTTAGAAAATAAAATAAACATTCAATTTTTCCTTCAATAAATGTTCACTCTTGTTTTTAATACTATTTTTCACAACCGTAGTTTTCTCACTTACATTCCTTTATTAACATAAATTTAATTTTGTACTAAATAAAGAGAAATTACAGAAATAAAGCAGTATAGAGTATCCTCACCATAAGCATCGATTTGTTATTGTAATGATATATATATATATATATATATATATATATATATATTTGTGCTTATCTTTATGTATTATTAAATTTGTTTTCTTAAATTTTTAATCATGATTCGCTATATTTGGTGAAGACACTTACACATCTGATTCTTGACTAGTAATTAAACAAATGTAATAATTATAAATTAAAATAAAAAAAAAATAGCAAAATAAAGGTTAATTAAAATAAAATAATAATTGCTAACAGTTAGATCTTAAAATGTTTTATACACTCTGTAGACACATTGAGAAAAATGGCATTGAGAAAATTGCATCAAAGTTTAATGCAATTTATGCTTCTTTTTTTTTTTAACACATAGAGATTTACATCAAGATTTTTTTTTTAATATTGTTATTATTATTATTATTTTCACAACGATTATTGAGTCATTAAACATTTATTACAATTAACACCTAGTTACAATTTTGGGTTCTTGAGATCAAAGCAAAGAAAAATTGACATTTTTGCTTACTGATGTAGCAGAAGAAATGATAAAAACACAAGTGTTCATAGGAAGCAAAAATAAGATTTTTGGTTTTAGCTTATTTACATCTATCTATACATCAATAACATTTATTTTTTCCTTAATCTTATAGTATAGGCTGTGGAATGAGCAAATGAAAAAAGTTGAAAACAGTGAAGAAAATGAAAATTTGAAATACATGTAACGCACACACGAGGTTATTTTTAAAAACATTTAGGGACATATATAACATATATATATATGTGTATCTTTCATGGGTAACTTTAGGGAATGGAGATATTTCTTTTGTCTTTTAATTGGGTTTTATGTATTATTATTTAAGATATTATATTTTCACATCAAAGATATATTTATAGGTTATTAATTAGAACATTCAACACATATTTTTGCGTAAAGTAATACCGCACACTGAAACATCTATTACGTGTATTTTTTTTTTTTAATTATTAACATATATTATTATTGTTTATTATTACTATTATTATAATTATTATTTTATATATAATTTATTTTTTGCATAACATTCTTGCGTTTGTTACATGCATTGTTACGTCATATATATGTATTATATATTTTTGATAATTAAATTAGACACTTAAAGTACATATATATATATATTAACGATACATTTTTTGTGAACATTTATTTTAAGTATACACATTTATCATTATTATTATTATTTTAACTTAATTTCATTCCTCATTTCCACACGTTGAATTCGCAGTACAGCAGAAAATTTCAAGTGCTAATATCACACCCTTAACCTTTTTCTCAAATATATATTTCGATTTCCAATAAATCATCCGCTATCAAAGAAATCAAGCAAGATGAAAGTTTTGATTTTTTTTTTCTGAAATCACTATTTTTCCCCTCCCAATAAAAAGAAAATATATTTATTTTTTGTTTTACGACGGATAATATGAACAACTTCTTATATTTATTACTATATACTACGCCATAGAAATAGTATATGTATATTATATTTATATATATATTTATTAATTTATTTCAATTTTTTTTTTCAATACAATATTTTTTTCATAAAATCACTCTGCAGTTACTGCTTATACCATGTTAACACCGTCGCTATTATTATTATTTTTAAATTCCTGTAACCGCAGACATCATAATGCAAAAAAAAAAGTGATATGCGTAGCAAGGTGTAGCTCCTGGACACGCGCGCATATCAACACCAGACTCCATTCTCCTCAGGCTCTTCGTTCACACTGCTATGGTAAAATCTTGGTGGTTGCCCCGGCGCTTCGAAGCACGAAACGACGGTGGCCGGCGCATATCCAGTTGAAGCATACGGAGTCCTCGAGCTACATCCAAATCACATTCAGCTTCGCTCAACTCGATGGAGTCGGAAAAGCCTGTCGGCGGCTCCAGTTTGGCGGGGAAGAAGAAAGAGGAGGAGGAGGAATCTCGTGACACCCCGGAACGGCCTGTCTCGATTGAATGACTCGCCAACTGTAGCATCCTAATTATGCGGAATATTACAATAACCATGATTAATAGCATTATGATTCTCTATTTTAAATCACTCATCATCCGCAAGAAAACCAAAAGTGCTTCAACGACATTATAACTTAGAATCTAATTAGGTTGAATCGAATTCCAATTTGTGCGAACCAATTAATTTTGCTTCAAATATTAAAATGGATACAAAAAAAGAGTGACAAAGAGGATATTTTTAAAAACTTCCTCTTTGAGATTTTTTTAAAACAAATCTTAGAGAATCCTTCTACGAATAATGTAATAATTATTGCAAATGCCAACTAGGTGAAACTACATATTTTCATTATATTAAAAATATAGATAGAAAAGAACGCGTGCCATTCCTTTGATAATAGTGCAGATAGTATAGTGTACTCTACTGGTGCATTTTTTTTTTCAATTAAGGCGTTGACGTAAGTAAACTAAAATAAATTGAACTTCTAAGAGGTGTAAGCCTTGCAGGGGGATCAGAGAGTGTGAGATAAGAGAAAGAGGGAGATAGACAGATAGAAGAAAGGTGGTACACGACAATCACAGGGACAAATTCTCACAAATAGGTGCTGTCAAACATCATTCTTTATCTTTCTCACAATAAGCCAAAACTAATTATAAAAATTACTATGGCTACTTGAGGAAGATAATAAACTGGAGCTAGAGGCTTTATTATATGGAGAACATTTTAAAATATGATTTTATCGTATAATTAGATAAATAAAATGTAATTTTCAGTAGGTATATAATTTAGAACAGAGTAAGAAAAACATAATGAAGAACGTGTAAAAATAAGTTTAAATAACACTTTGAATGGTAAAATAATACTTAAAAATGTTCTGCCATATTATTAGTTTCCGACATCCAATAAGCAACTTTCATTATAATGTGCACTGTGCAGGTGTATATAAAGTGCAATGATTTTATTGGTAATGATCATTATAGTTATATGAGGCAAAAACAATAAAATAGATAAAACAAACAAACATAAAAAATTGAGTTGTGCGCTTTGAAAGAGTAGAGCACATTTATTCACATAAACGAAAGTCTCTTATTAAAGATAAAAAAATTTAAGCATATTATATTATGCTATATTTAAAAGATTTTTAAATTTGAATATTAGTAAAATTATGGTCATATAATTATTAGGCCTTGCATTTCTCTGTAAATAAAATATTAGATTATTGAAATAAATGTATATTTAACAAATAAAGATTTTCTATGCGCTTTTAGGAAAAAAAATGGGGTGTTTATTAATTACATTCAAGGCGAATGATATTTTTTGAAAATATATATCATTGTGTTCAAATTTTAAAATATAAATTAACAATAATAACCTTTAAAACACGTTTAAAAATGCATCTCTGAAAAAGGCTTTTCAATTAATCAGAGACAGAAAAAGCCATTTTATTTCTCAACTAACTAAACTAAATAGTACCAAAGATGCTTAAGCGTATTTATAAAGTTACGATTACGATTATGGGGCTTATGATAATTTTTGAAATTATTATATTTGTTGACGGACTTACTGCGGTCGTCCTCGCCGTGGGAATGACCTCCTCTCATATATCGGCGATGGTTCGGTGGACGTGCTAGATTCTGGTCCATGAAACATGGTGTCTGCAAAACATAATAAATATCTCCAATATAAACAAACATAAGCAGCTGTAAAACAAACAAAAAACATTCAAAATGTCACAAAACTGTTGCTATTATTTTCGTTGAATTAAAACATCCTACTCGCATGTACGTACTTGAACTTTGGATTGAAAAGATTTTTACCAAAATAAGCGTAATGATACAAAATAAAGAAAATAAAGAAAAGCCTTATCGAGTATTCTTGTTCGTTTAGTTTCACTTACTATGCGTAATTCTACTGCGACGAGTAAACGGTTGGGATCCTGATCGTTCCCTACTCGGTCCTGGACCATCAAGATGGTTAGAGGATTCAGTACGACTTGAGGTACCCTGCTCCGTATCGCTGTCTGATCCCAAAGTGTCATACTCTTCACTTTCAGACTTGAAAGACCGCGATTTTCTCCGCGATCTCTTCGCTTTGGAATAGTGGTCAGAATCAGACTGCGAACAGAACAGCCCCAATGAGGGAGGAGAAATGCAATTAATTTTTTAATATCTTGGTTTTATTCTTTTTTAAAAATCTACATTTCATTTTTGTCGAATCAATCCAAAGTTCGAGTTGATAACCTAGCTTTGCAATTGCTTTAATAATTATGGCTCATACTGTGGTGGGACGTTATATGTGCGTAGTCTATTTCTATCGCTTGCTATGCATTTTTTTTTCTAACTAAGCGCGAAGCGGAGCGTAAGCCTAAGACCCGACTCTGCACATACCTCTCGTACTTGAAGAGTATCCGCAGCACTCATACGTTGATCATGATACACAAAGGTCTGCATTGGAGCAGCTGACGTACAATGGGACTCTGGTGGTTGTTCGTTCAATTCAAATGTTGCATACGGGTATATATCCTCAGAATTTTCTAAAACAAAGTAAAGTTATCAAACGTGTTTCGCGAAAAATCTTTCTATAATTTATGAAATATTATATAATTTATGTCTCTCTAATACTGTGCGCTTTTTTCTATAGATAAAATGTAATGACTAATGACAATCTAATCGTCAATACGCTAAAAAAAGGCTTTAAATCACTAACTAAGGACGCAGTCTTCGTGAAAAATAAATGAATACTATAATATCGTGCGCTTTATTCTAGGGATAAAAAGGAAAGACTAACGACAATATAATCGTCACTACTTTAAAAATAGCTTTAATCACTAAGTACGCAGTAATTTAAAACAAATAAATCCATAGTTTAATAATAAGAAATAAATAATAGCAACAGTTTTGCAGGCTGTGTTGAATTTTATTAAAAATGCAACTTCGTGCGATAAGCATTCAAAGTGATAAAGAGTAATAAAAAGTGCTTTATAATATGCTTTGTAACTTATTACATATTATTGTACTATCTAACCTGGAATACGCTCGAGAACATTTCCTGCCATATCGCGAACCGGTGAATGCATAGGTTTGCGAACAGTAGCGTAGTAATGTTCACGTTGTTCAAAGTTGGTCTTGTTGTCTTGAATCACTATCGTTTCCTCCAAACATATGTCATCAGTAGAAGCTGGTGGTTCTAAAATATAAATGAGCTATTATTTTTTTTTTTTATAATTAACACGTTTAATTTTTTTTAATTACTTGATGTTTTTATTTATTCAATTTAATATATAAATTCAAAACTAATAAGTTTGACGCGTTTGTGATTTTTATTGCCAATTTGCATTATTTAAAGTTTATTTTGCCTTGTTGATATTTTTGCAGAGATGACATCAAGTTTTATATTGTAATTGCTCCTACATAAGTTACATTGTTATATATAGATCGTTAATTGTTATGTCTAGCAAATGGACATAAAAGTTTTTTTACTGATGAAGTAAATGCTTCTATAAAGCCATCGCAATAAATTTTATAGAGTTTTAATATTGAAAGTTATAGATAAGATATAAAAGTATGTTACAAACTATTTCTACAAACTAGATTTAACAATATACTTACCCTTCTTGATACATTTGTAAATAGCCACCAAAGCTATGATTATTCCAATCGATGAAAACAGAGATCCGCATACAATGATCCACCAGTCGTAGTAAAATGGAGTTTTAGAAAGGTCTTTCTCTTGTTTAACTTTCGTATCTGTAGCTGTTTCAACTAAAATAAATACATACATGTTGTTGTTTTGCCAACTAGTAAAATTTTAATCTCTTGTAACCTTTTGATTACGAAGCATATAAAATGAACAGTGTTGAAATTACGTATTTATGCAAACTACGACACTTTTATTTCAAGCTTCGTTGAATTAAGAGCATTATTATTGTTTTAATGAACATGTCTTTATTGTCACAATAAAAACTCTGGAATAATATTACTGTACCTTGATCGATTTTATCTCCATCCATGGAAAGCGTCTGGAACTTGAATTCGCCAATCGTCACTCCTGCGTCGTTATGAGCTTTTATTTCCATTTCATATTGGGTAGCGGGCAATAAATTTTTGATCTCGTATTTCTTCTGCAATTTTATCTCATTTTGATCTGTAATTAATATTACAAAATTCATTGTGTGTCTATGATGCCAATATTGGATTTTTCTAAACAAGCTTATAACATAATTTCTGTTTTTTTTTTTTTTTTTTTTTTTTTTTTTTTGTATTTTTTTTCTTTCAATATTATTACAACAAGCTCGGCGTAACAATAAAAAAAATTGTATAGTGCTCTAAATTCTAAAAATAATTAAATGTAGTATATAGGTCTATGCAATGAAAATTTTGTTATAATCTATATAACAGGGATTGTTTAACCTAATAATAATAATAACTTTAATTAGGCGTTGTGAGGGCATGACAGCCCGATTTTACAAAAATTTGACCTACCTTCAATCCACTCCTCATCATCTCGCCTTTTATATTTGATTTCAAAACGAGTCATTGGGCATCCGCCATCTTCCCAGTTATTCAAATAAATATTAACTGTCGTAGTGTTGACAAAGATGAGTCTCTCTTGGCTAACATGACCAGGTTTAGAGCCTTTGGTTTGAACCGTGATCACATCACTTTTCGGTCCGGCGCCGACGTTACTGAATGTTTGCATATAAATCTGATACTGCGAGCCACACCATAAGTTCTCGAGTACTTGACTATTCGTCCTGTAGCCAACTCGAATGCCTTCCCAGTCTCCATTAGATCTTGCTTTGTTGTCACATTTTTTGAATATCTGAAAACCTCGGACATAATCTCCTCCATTATCTCCTTGTTTCCACTGGATACTAATGCTTTCCATAGTGACACCTGTAGCGTGGAGAAGTGGAGCGCTCGGAGGTACTAACATATTAGGTACATCATTAGAGACTATTTTAATCATACGCAATAGGAGTAAGTGATAGACAATTTTAACAATTAAAGAAACTCTTTTTTTTTCTAATTCACAAAAAACAACAAATATATTTAATATATATTAACAAAACAACATATATATTTAATTTTGAAACTAAAATTATTAATTTAAAAATTATTTTAACAACTACGGGTATGCCAGATAATTTTTATACCTTGTACAGTGAGACGATGGGTAATACGATCGGTGGAGTGAGCATTCGCCACAGTGCAAGTATAGTTTCCGCTTTCTTCTCGTCTTACATCTTTTAACAGCAAACTTCCATCGGGCAGAATTTTAGTTCTACAGAAAAAAAAAGAGATTTTTTTAACGTAAAGCAATTGCTTCAATTAAAAAAATATTTAAATTATTTGATATTAGGACGTCAGATGGAACCGTATGCTGACTTAAAATCTGAAAACATCAGGAACTTTAGATAAAATTTTGATATCATTTAATACTGAATTACTATCAATTTCTATAATAATGAGGCCTTTCCTATTATTTTCAAGATAATATGATTTTGCCAGCGCACGTTCAGGCAATCCAATTGACGTCCCACACATTTACCTCCTTACTTCCAACTTCTGCATTGCTTCATTTAAAGACTCCTTACCTGATATAAGTTTCTTTTCGTTTTATATATTTATATTTCATCCATTGGGTAGTGTTTCAGCAAATTTCAGCCACATTATGTTTTAGCTAGCTATATTTTCGATCTTATATATTTGATTTTTTTTTTTTTTTTTTTTTTTTTTAATACAATGATATTAAACCTTTAGCTTCTATTATTTTATTATATTTATATTAATTAGCTTTAAATAAGATATTTTTACAGTGGATATTCTAATTAAAATTATTAATTTTATTTATTTATTTGGGAAATATATTATTATTTTTTATATGTTTAATTAAGCTATTGATTAAATATGCAAAGGTGGTAACTAAGAGTCTAGTCATCTTCACGCATTGCGATTTTTTTTTTCTATTGTTGGTTTGAACTTGCGGTGCTCGGAATTATGATTGTTCTTGCAATTTAACTTCTGATATTTTTACAAGTTTTTTTCTTGAAAATCAAAATAATATTTCTTTGTATATATATATAGATAATTGGCTGGTTTGAAACCAGAAAATATAACATTATATTTACTCTTTTTAAATTAACTTACTTTATACGTTAAAATATTTTTTCATATATATATTTCTTGTTAACTACTATGCATATAATTATTTTTATAATAATATTTACAGAAATTTAGAATTATGTTTTTTTATTGAATAATGAATAATATTATAGTAAGAGATTAAAATGTGGCTGGCTTAAATTTGATAGCATAATATACAGAAAGCAAAACAAATAATATGCATTGTATTTACAAACTTTCATCAATCCGAGCATTCTTAATCATATATTTTAAGTTTTAATTTAATTTTTAATTAAAATTTAGGCTGGTTTGCTGAAACTCTAGATGTTGTTTGTATTTTATTGTTTTAATCCATGAAATATTTTATCATTCTCTAAAGGATTGCCTTTAAAAAGCACTGGCATTTTATTGTGTTTCTCTTTATAATAAATTTATTACAATATTATTTTCAATAAGATAGTTTTTTTTTTCTAAAGCTCCTGATTGTTTTATATTTTATATTCTCGCCGAGGTTCCATTTGTTTTAACTGACATCCTTCTTATTGTTTCTTTTTTCAATCTTCATGATTGTTTATTAATTTAAGTTAATTCAATGTCTACATTTAAACTAAATGTCAAAATTTAAATCCTCTTGATGGATAATTCATTTGATAATTTGCAATGATATTGTTGTTGTTTTGAAACATATACCTTGGAGATGGCTTCAATGCCTGGCCCCAAAGTTTCCAGGTTAGAGTAGGATCCGGTTTGCCAACATATTTACATGGTAACCTAACATCTTGTTGCCAATGAATTAAAAATTGTTGACCAAACGTAAATATTTCAGCTTTAATGAACGCTGCAAAGAATAAAATTAAATATTGATTACTTATTATACATAATATATAGCGGGAGAGATAGAGAAGAACTTTATAACATTGCAAATTTTTTTCCTCACTTTGTACTAATTAATTTAATTACTAATAAACCTCAAAGTAAATCAAATTACAATTGACAATTTAAATTAAATTTAAATCATGGAGTGTCTAGTCTATATATATATATATATATATATATATATATATATATATATATATATATATAGTCATTTGCATGATAAACTGTATACTGTGTCATTTTACATGAACACTTGAGCTATACCACAGCCATGTGAACACTTGTCAATATTAATTAAAATAATTCAATTAAATTATATTATAACTTTATACTTGTATAAATGAGAATAAAATAACATAAAGTTTAAATTATACCTTCAGTCTGAGTTGATTGAATTACTGACGTTGATTTTGGTCCTTCACCAACTTTTGAAATTGCTGTTACACTAAATTCATATTGTCCTCGTTTATTTAGCTCTTCAGCTTCATAATAAGTTTGTTGGTTAGATAAATTGCGTTTGTATGTTTTAGTTTCTATTCCATTAGAGTTAAGTATGCGGACATATAAGTTGTATGTAATAATAACGGCATTAGGATGAGTAGGTGGAAGCCAGCTCACAACAATAGCTGATGATGATTTTGCTACTGCTTTGATGGCAGCTGGTGATCCGGGTACTATGTATGATAAAACAATGGTTAAGTTGAGTACATACTCTTGCTGCTACATGTCATATTATTTTAGCATGCATTTGCATAGCATATCTAGCTTAATCATTCCTGTGGCATTTATGCATGCACTGTATATAATAATTAATTCAGCAAATAGAACTGTCAAAAGCACTTTACATAAATTATTTTCTGTCTATATTGACATATTGAAAGAGAATAATATATAACCCCATAGGGCAAATATCATATTAAAATATAAAAACTATAAATGTAAATATTTGTCAAAATATATGAAATATAAAATGGATATAAAAAAAAGTAAAATATCAAACGAAAATCATGCAATTTATAATTATAGTGTATCATGAGTTTAACTTGTTATAATTATAAATACTAATGAGATACTATATTAGTTATTGCTACATGCATGCGTTTCGTAACTATGTAAACTATGCTACAAGAAATTTAATTAAAAGCTTTTCTACAGCCTACCATCTTCTTCTGTCACACAGTAGAACGGAAGGCTAAGTACTCCGTCACCTACTACCGTAAAAGCGAGCACTTGAACGCTATAGTTGGTGTACTTCTCAAGATTGTAAACTGAGAACGTCAGCGCTGACACTACTTGGCTATCCGGAGTGATCAATTCTAATATATATCCAACAGAGAAGGTGTGTTAATATTTTGCAAACACTCTACTTAAAAAAGAAGAAAAAAAATACGAAAACGCTAAATTGACAATACGTCAAAAACAGAAATAATAATTTCTCACCCATTATAATTTAATTGTCTGAAACATTGTAATTGCATTTTTTTAAGTATTGAAGTTCTGTGATCTATTCGTGAATTAAATTTAATAAATTTTTAATTATAATCTTGGTTTAAGGTTACTTTTCTAAAAAAAATTAACATAATTATTGTTAAAATAAAATTGTAGTTACGTTGTAGAAATATAATTTTTGAACTTGACACCATCATATATGTCGTAATAATAATACTGTAGAGTAATTATAGAGTATAAAAGAGAGTAATTATAGAGCAATATAACATATCAATATTGCGAAGGATTATATTTCCATTATGTCTATACTTACCATTTATGATCTCGGCATTCTCCCAGACTACTTTGTAACCCTTGAGTATTCCGTGGACTTCGCTTTCTGGTGGTGGTTCCCAGTGGACTTGGAGACTCTGCGAGCTGAGAGCTGTACAGCGAACTTCCTGCGGCGGCGCGGTCGGTACTGCAGACACCATCACTTGTCATAATACCACACCCTCACCGTTACCAAGCGCGGTAACAACAGTGCGCACCTAACTTCCCCGCTATTTTACTTCCATCTGCCTTCATCTACTCACAACTGCATCAAAATTGAGCGGGGTGAGGCACAAGGGAGGGGGGGGGGGGGGGATCGACCCTAGAGCTTGGGTGTGGTCTGAACCCTCTCGACCCCGAGAGCCAGACATACATATTTGTTCAACCAAAGGGAGCTGAATTAATAACGCTGTCTGCTTCATCTCAATTTTTTTCCCCAGCCACGTTTTTGTCTTGCAGAGATAGTTTCTGATAAAAAAAAAATAACTTTTTTGGTAGACATAAGGATTAAAATGAACAAGCTATGCTGTCCAACATTTTGCTGTAAGCCCACGTGGTTAGTCGTTTGATCACGTATGTATAAATACAACAATGTCAACTTTGTGAGAAGTCTAATCCCTCGAGTAAGTTTAAAAAGGATCAACCCAACGCATAAAACCTTTTGCTAAACTGGTGAAATACTAAAGCAGAGTAATAAAACTTTTAGTCTTGATTACGAGACAATGAAAATATTAAAAAGAGAGAAAAAAAAAGTTTTCAATTTTCATGTACAAGTACTAAAAAGCTTTTTGCTAGCAAGCACGAAAGCTATTAAGCTTGGACGTGAAGATCTCTTGTATAAAACTGCCTTTATAGATATAGAAGAAGAAAAAATATCAATACTATTCCATTATTTTAAATCAAATTTTTAACTAACATATTGACAGCTATAGCTATAGGATTTAACACATCATTTTTTTCCGTATAGATAATATTTGCAGTCCTCATGAAAATCATAATTATAATGTGGAGAGAGATTTCTCACAAAATTATTAAATATATGTAATAAACTGGTTTAGTTTTGTTTGGTTTTATAATGTGAAAACTTTAACGTTATATTTTAATTGTTGAATTTAATCAATTTTATGAGCTACTATACGTGATTACTATTTAAGTGGCAGCTTTACAATTTGCATACAATTAAACTTTGTCTTAATCTTTATTGTATAAAAGCAGTTTTTAATGTCAGTTAATTTACATATAACTTATTTTAAAACAATAGTGGACGATTCGTGTGCTTTAAATCCTCTGCTTCACGACGGAAAAAAAGAAAAGAAGAAGAAGAAGAAAAAAAAAAAAAAAAAAAAAAAAAAGGATGAGCACACGCCACAAAAAATAATAACAATAATACAAAAGAATAGCGTGTATTTCCAGTATTGGCGGTTGTCATTCTGTCACAATTTATAATTCATAAATATATACCTAATACTGAAGTACTTAACTAAATTGTAAAAATTCTTGAAGATAAATAGCTAGGCTATAATCTTAGAATATCATTTAATATAATATTATTGTACTTAATTATATGAACATAATTATAGTAGTAATTTTGTGAACATGTAAAGTTTAATGTAACACGTACGTGTAATTTACAAGCTAAAGCCAACGCTACGGTTTATACATTTATAGCTCACTAACTTGTCTGATTTATGTACGTTAGTACAAGTGGTGTAAACAGAAGGCAGATGTAGTGAACATTATATAAATTTATTTCAAATTTCTTACTATGTATAATATTAAATAATTTGTTACTTTTTCTCTCTCTCTCTCTCTCCAGTGATTTTACATTACATAAATCACTTGGAAATACTATTATACTATTCTTTTACCCCTTAGTTTTGGTTTTATTAAATTTGGCAAAGCTTTACTCTTTTATTTTAATTGAAGAGTCAATAATATGCTATGGTTGGATAACAAAAATATTGATCACACACACACACATTATATACAGTATATTATATTGTGTGTACTGTGTACACACACACACACACACACACACACACACACACACACACACACACACACACACACACACACACACACACACACACACACACACACACACACACACACACACACACAACAAAACTGCTATATTGCAATTCTGTTTATAGCTTCGATTGAGATAGAATTGTATATAACTTTTTTTCCTTCCTTATTTTTTAAGTTTTAATAAAAGAGCGTCGACTTTTTTCTTCTTCTGTAACGAGAATGAGTTCTAAAGGTTGAAGTGAACTGTTATCACAATGAAAAGAAAAAAGATAGGGAGAGAGAGAGAGAGAGAGAGAGAGAGAGAGAGAGAGAGAGAGAGAGAGAGAGAGAGAGAGAGAGAGAGAGAGAGAGAGAGAGAGAGAGAGGCTGGAACTGACAGCTAAGAATGCAATCACATACCGTCCTCCTTGGTCGCACTCGCTACATCATCTGTCATTGGGCCTGGTCCTAGAGCATTGAAAGCTTGTACTTGGACATTATAATTCGTAAATTTCTTCAATTTATTGATGGTACATTCACCTCCTTGAAGATACAGCCCCTCTACCGTAATAAACTGAGTTTTTTCTACCGTATGACTGAAAGCAATTATTTTAAATGAATTACGGACTTTATTACCATGAAAAACAAAACTCTTAAACTTAAACAGTAATATTTTTAATGATTTCACGCCACAGAAATTAAATAATAAAAATATATTATAACAACGTTCAAAATAATTTCGAGGGAAAATAAAATTAATTAACGTATTATATTAAGACTTAAGTATATAGTAACACAATCTGTGCATGATGTCTGCGTTATAAATCATGAAAGTCGATAAAAAAAAATCTGGCAGTGTATCAAGTATTACTTTCTACAATAGACATTTTTCAAATTTATATACATTGGCTGTTATTGACCAAAAAATAAGAGGCACGATAGAAGAAAACAACAAACAAACTTTTACTGTCAAATCTGTAAACTTTCGTTTGTTTCATGATCTTCTACATTTTACGGATAAAACTGATACAGAAAGTAAAGTAGGACGGTGGAACAATGCACTGGAAAATGTACGTAATCGATATGTGTAAACAGAAACCACTCGTATTTGGCTGCATTTCAAAATTGTTTTATAGTAAAACACCGTTTTAGTTAAAGAGAATGTCGACAGAAAATGCTTAGTAAAAAACTAGAGTGGAACAATCTTGTAATAAGAGTACTAAAGTTGCTTTGTATCGCTAATTTTACTTAAAAAAATAGAACGAAGCTTATTATTGCTGACTATCGCGTACGGTATATGGAATATTTTACTAGCTGCATTGTGTACATATTGCAGATGAATTTATGTAAATATAAAATTTATTATTTTATCGTCTTATAGAACACAGTTGAAATATTTTGCGCAATGTTGATTAATTCCACTTCAGTGATTTTATATCGTAAATCAATTATACAAATCTTTTCATCAAGTGTTTAAAAATTCATTGTAGCGTAAAACTTTTTACTTTAATAATTTGTTATTGATTTTCAGTACGTATTACTACAATATAAACATTTTTTTAATGAATGCGCGATAATTTTTTATTTTATAATAAAGCTTTAGTGTAAAAAGCTATTACTCAAATAGTAAGCATATGAAAAACATGAATAATTAAAACGAAATTTATATTTACACTTATAAACATGTTATGAATAAAAAGTTGAAATAAATAAATTAAAAAATTATTCATATAATATTTATTGATGTTTATTTAATTAGAATTAACGCTTCATTATATTATGTTAATAGTTTATAAACAACCAATATATCGTTTCATTATTTACATAATATGGATTATGCTTTAACGACATTAAAATATGATAAATTCTATAGATAATGAGTCTGAATTGCTATTTTAGACATGATAAAATAATGTTAAAACTTAATATATTGAAATGTTTTCATTACACCAATAATACGTAACATAAAACCATAATAACTCATAATAACCTATATATTATAACTGTTATTTCATTTAAAATTTATATTCGTATTTTGCAGCAATACTGTAGGTAATTTTTCAACATGTGAGATATGAAAAGCTCAATTATTGTAGAGCAAAAAAAAAAAAAAAAAAAAAAAAAAAAAAAAAAAAAAAAAAAAAAACATAAATTTATAAAAGTAGCTATAACTATGTTGAATAAAGACGATAAAATAAAGAAAAAGAAACCTTGCTCTCTGGAAAATAAGTATGAATTAAGGTAACAAAAAAAAAAAAATATATATATATATTATTTATATAAAAAAAATTTCTATCTTTTAAATAAAACATATTCATAATTCATAATATTTTATTTTAATGGCTTCATACCGCGTTAAAAAATATAATATATCTAGCACTTTTAAAAATGTTATATTTATTTTCAGTTAGATGTTGGATAAACATATTTAATAAGTAGTTTTGATATTAATATATGTAAATATTACTTTTTATACTTTTTTGTTGCTATTTACTAGCAGCTTTTAATATTTAAAAAAGTATTTCATTTAAAAAAAATATATACAAGCTATATAAAAAAGTTTTATTAACTTTTGAGCGTTTCAATATAAGCGGTGAAAAAAAGTTGTATAATGAAAATAGTTTTAAAAAATGTCTATGCTCTGATGGATTAATATTAAAAAGCTTTGAAAGCAAATTAAAAATATTTTAATTTATCATTTTAATGTTGCTGTAAAAGAGAGGAAAAAAAAAAAAAAAAAAAAGGCCAAAAATAAAGCTAATAATAGTAATAATAAATAAATGAATTTATAAATAATGAAAACAAGCATTGAAATGTTTTTGTGTTGTTTTACCTTGCCTCCCTGTAGCCCACGTGATAGCCTAGAATATCTCCATTCCAAAATTCATGCTCTGGGGGGAACCAGTTCACTTGCAGAGCAACTGAACTTTTAGCCTGAACGCGAAGTTTGGTTGGGGAGCCATTGGGAGGTTCCCCCACTGTAGTTACATCTAGTACCTGCAGCACAGAGGAGAAGTTGAGTGCACTCACAACGTCACAAAGCATACCATGTAATTCAAATCTCAAGAGAACTGCTCCAGAGAAGCCTCAGCAATTAATACATTTAACTGGAAAATAATATCCATTTTACACTCAGACTTTTACTATAAATGAGATTTAAATTTACACGGAGGAGTAAAAAAACAAGAAATTTTTTGTGATAGTTTGTCTCGTCGTCGACATTATGGCTGCATTAAAAATAATAAAATATTATATTTTTAAGTGCTTTCTTTATATACCACGTATAATTATTTTATAACTGAAATTAAAAGTATAGTAAAGAACAATATGTATAATTTCATTCTATGTTATAAAAATGGTTGCAATATATGAATACAAAAATTTATTACTTCATAAAGTAATAATTAATACCATCTATAAAAATGTATGAATTTATATTTTCAGAGTATATTAACTCATAAATAATTATATAGTGTATAATAATATAAAAAAGTAATAAAAATACTTTACGAAAAAAAAAAAAAAAAAAAAAGATTCCAGACTGTTCGCTTGATGCTTAACAACAATAGAGGGTGTGAAATGGATTTTATTTTCTATTGTTCAGTTTCCAAACAGTGAAGTATAATTATTATGAGAGTGACAGCTCAATTTGTAATATACTCACATCGCTCGACAGGCTTCTTCCCAAATCATTTTCCGCAAACAGTCGGACCTGATAGGTTGTTGAGGGTTTAAGAGGACCAACAGAAGCCATGGCTTGCTTTCCAGACACCAAGAAATTTTCTGTTTGCTGCTCCATCCAAGGTTCTATACATGATGAACATACCAAGCACGTACTTTTTTTTGTATATATATATATATATATATATATATATATATATATATATATATATATATATATATATATATATATATATATATATATATATATATATATATATATATATATATATGTTTTGTCAGACATTAAAGAGTGTGAGTTTGAAAACGAGAGAAAGAGAGATAGAAACACATAAATCCCTGCCGGCGCCGCCACTCTTGATGATATATGTTAGACTTTACCAGACGAAGTCGGCAGACGATTTAATATACTTTTATATACATTCATATATTATACATAACTCGTAAAACAATTTTATATTCATTTAGTAATCCTTTTACTGTTTATTGGATGATAGCCAGAAAATGTCACATTTTTATATTTTTTTTATGAACATGTGTATGGACATGTTATTATTGTTATGTATACTATATTATTATTGTTTTTTACCATACCTGCTGCAATTTTGTATTCAACAACATAATGTTTTATAGGACTGTTTCCATCTTGACTTAAAATCCATCCTACTTTGATTGCACGACTGTGTGTTTCTAAAACGTGTAGATTACGTGGAAATTCTGGTGGTTCTAGAACAAAAAAAAATTGCAAAAACAAATTGATATTATGGACTGTTCACAATAACGCATAAATTCACGTAACTTTCTCGTAAGAATCCAAATAACATTGATTGTTGTATCTTCGCGTAAAAGTTATGTGAATTTACGTGTCACTGTGAGCAGTCCTTTACATTTTATATGTGTGAGCATAAGGGGTAGATATAAAAACAAATAAAATTTACGTTATTAAATTTGATTGTTTTTGGAGGGGGGATGGTACACAGAGTTAAGTAGACGTTGCCAAGATACTAAAAAGTAGCTTGCGCAAAATTTATGAAGAAAATTCAATCCTATTTGATAATATAATATTTCATATATTATATTATAGCCATATGAGTGTGATAGAAAAAGATGCTCTCATAAAAAAAAAAAAATCATTGTCCTTTATTGCAATAAAAGTTTTGACTTGGGAGACTAAAAAATAATTTTTTTAATACTTATACCAAGTAAAATAAAATGGACTTTAGTATTAGTTTTTTATAAAATGATATAAAAACTTTTTAAATAAGTTTTCAAAAAAAAGTTTACAGACATGTGGTTTTTATGTTTGTTTTTTTATTTTTAAATCTAAATTTGTGTAAGAATTTTATATATTATCTCAAAACATACTGTCTGCGGTAAACGATCAGAATTATCTGATAAATAGAGATGAGGGAATAGCGAGTAAAAAAGAGATGGAAGGGGTCGCGATGGTCTTGGAAATGAAAAGATGGTGTCAAGAGGGTTTCAAGTGTAGCACGTGAGATGATGTGGGCTTCCATGAAAAGTTAAAAAAACACTCTTATCTGCTAGAGTTCTTTCAACGCTTAGCCTATAGGGAATGTTAGCACGCTGTGAATTTTTTCTGTCTACATTATAAATACGAAATTAAAAATGATCAAAGCATTTAATCACCTAAAAGCAGTCAAGTAGAAAAAGAGCGAAAAGAAGAGTGGGGAGTTTAATGTATACTTTTTTTTTTTTTTTTTAATTATTATGATGGTGTTTTAAGCATTTTTTTTTTTTCAAACAAAGTATTCAAAGTTTGGTTTAATTGTTTGTGAGCATGAAAAGAAATAGCTTACGATGATATAACACAGAAAACAATCAACTTGAAGTTTTTAAGCTTTGAAGTAAAAAGAAACATAGTTAAATCTTCAAATATTTGGTTAAAAAAAAAAAAAAAAAAAAAAAAAAAAAAAACTTCAACCCTTCCATTGAAAAAACTGTTATAAAACAATAACTACAAATAAATTCACACACAAACACACATTATAATATATATATATATATATATATATATATATATATATATATATATATATATATATATATATATATATATATATATATATATATATATAGATTTGAAAACAAATCAATTATAGTAATAAAATACTAGTATTTCAAAGTAAATTCTTTGCAAAAAATGTTTTAATTAATTCGTCAGATTGAATAATAATCATCGCTCTAGCAATCGTAAATAATTATGATGTTTAATTAATACCAGATGGCTGAATAAATAATTGATAAAACGCTTTTACAAAATCAATGATTTAAACATTTACGATACATAAATGCAAATACTGTACATCCGTAGTTGTGGATTTTGATCAATACAACTCTATCAAACTAAAATAATTATAATAAGAATAACATTCTATGTTATATTAAATAGCTTGTAAAAGTAAGATGTTTTCTTTTAGTGGTTTAATTAAAGAAACTTCCTCAACAAAATTTTATTAATAAGGAGAAAATAATGAATGAAAGACTGCTAAAAACTTTTACTAAATTTTAAGAGAGTTCAACTTGTTATAATTTTTTTAACCCTTACTACAAAATGTTGATTACTTGAATATCTCGCTAAAATTTCTTAAAATAAAACGTAAACTCTTTTGTTATAAGAACATTACGTGTCATTTTTATACTTAAACCTTAATAAGTTTTATATGAAAGAAAAAAATATTCACACTTGGATTAACTCATTACATAAATGACTTAATGACGTTTGACATTCTACTAACAAGTTCAACGTAAAGCAAATAAAATGTTAATAACAAGCACAAAAATGTTCTACACCTACATCTATACCATAGCAAATATTACGTATTATATTTGGTTACGCGAGAAAGTAAATTATTAATCTGTTATGCAATGTATTTACCCAGACATGATATAAAATTTTAATGTTGTTTATCTAGTAGAGATGATCAAAGTATTATTATAAATTAATATTACCTCTGTCTATCAAATACTCAAAACTTTATGGTATAAAATATACCATATTATAGTATTATTATGTTGTAATAACTTCAAAGTTATTATCATACTATAAATAATATTAAATATTTAATATCTTTTGATGAGTTTAATTATTTTTATTATGTTGTTGTTCCATACGTCTGTTTGTATCTACTAGACTGTAAATTTTGTAAATATATGTATATAATTAGATTATAATTGAACATACATAAATATTCGTACGAGTATATAAATTACCATACTGTTATACTTGGCATCACGTTATTGTTATGTTTAATAAAATATTATTTTTTTTTCTATAAATGAACTGTATTGTATAGCTATTTAAATAATTCATTATTACCATTAAAAAATAGGGACATTTTAAATTAGTGAGTATTTATATATTATTTTACGTACTGTGCTTTTTTCTATATTTGAATAAATCCCAGACAGACACTTTATTATTTGCATATTATTGTCTCTTATAATAGGATTAAAGTTTTAAATTAAATTCGTTCATCAACAATGAGCGTGTTTGTAAATTTATTCAACAATCACAGAAGTAGGGAGATGCGGCTAAACGTGACACGACGCGACATGAAAACAAATAAATTGCAAGAAAAAAAAATGTATATAAAATAGTAAGATATTAAAAAAACAAAACAAAAAAACAATAGCTCCCGTATACTTTGTTAGCATACTAAATAGCCTTTTTTTATACTTTTCAATATGTATACCATGTAATCACCGGTTGCAGTATATGTATGCTGCGGTTTTTATATGAATGCTCTTTTATCGAATTTCAATAATACTACTGTAATGAACCGCGCTTTATTATCATCCCAATAGACAGCGTTTGTCAAATGATATTATTACAAACTATATTTACAATAGAGTGGTACTAATCTAACTAATATTTTACAACCTGGTTCTAATAATATTTAATGTAAAACTTTTCATTACAAAATAATTGGAACTATACATTACGAAAAATAAATAAAATTGAAATTACATAGATAAACTTTTAAAACGCTTCCACCATAGCTATTATGTAGTTGACTCTTTTTCGTATTAAAATATTAAAAAAAAATTAAACGTAAATTATAACTTTCATACTAATAATTGTTTTACTAAATTAACTATCTATTTAATAGTAAAACGTGCAATACTTTTATAGAGTAAATATTCTTGTCATACATTAGCTTTACGTCACATGTTTCAATTATTTTTCTACATATCATAAAAATATAGATGTAACATTAGTTCAGTTTAATGGTGCGTTGAAAGCTCAATTCTCGAAATGTCAACAAAGTTAAGCTGCGTAATTGAATTATTTACTTTAGGGAGTCCGCAGTCAACACACATGAGACATTTTCCCCACATTTTATGCTTATAGGAAGGGTAACTCTTACATACAGGAATATATAAGAAGGGTAATGCTTACAAGTGCATTCGTATCCCACGTAAAAACGGAAGGTACACACTTCGAGCTCTAGAGATTACGAATACTAAACGTTATATATCTATCGTTAGAAAATGACAATAAGTTTTATATATTATATATCGTTGCTGTGGCGGCTAAAGTGCCGATCTGCAAAATCAACAAGGCTCATTATCAATACAAAAACATAGAAAAATGACTTTTGTTGATTTTGCAGATCGGCACTTTAGCCGCCACAGCGACGATATATCATTATTTATTAATCATTATAAAATCATTGTGCATTAAATTATATTCATATAATATTATATAAATAATAATATAATAATAATAAAAAAAAAATCAATTTTTTCCTTTATATATATATATATATATATATATATATATATATATATATATATATATATATATATAAAGGAAAAAATTGATTTTTTTTTATTATTTTTATTATTTATATAATATTATATGAATATAATTTAATGCACAATGATGTACTATAATTTAAACATCATGAATTTTAATTTACAATACTGGAAAGCAAATTACAATATAGCAACATAACTGTGTTCTTGTCCCAGCATTTGATAATAGAATCAAAAGTTGACTCAATACAGTTAAAAGAACAAGTTGAACAATATTCATAGATTATTTCGTGCTCAGGAAGTGAAGATATTAATTTTCAAACTTTTCTTCGGTTAAGAAGAGCAGGTAATCTTTATGGAGATTTTAACTCTCGCTTGCATCACGGAATAACAACAACAACAAAAATAATATCTGTTTTATCCTTTTCTAGTTTCTAGAAGCCTTTTATGCTAATTTTTTAATTCGCAACTACATTGAAAAACTCTAGGTCTGTAAAAAAATATATACAATGCAGCTGTGAGGATTTATTTAAGATCGTATTTGCTTTTTATTTTCTATATTTTTTTTTTTCGTTCTTTTGTTAGCTTAGGTCAACTGACTGCTAACATTTATTTTGCAATTCGTGCACTCGAGTAAGGGCGCTATTGTAACAAACAAACAAAAAAAGTTGATTTCTTTTAAAAGTTTGCGTTATCATAAAAAAGCACGCTAAACAATTATTTAAAAAAGTTTACGATAGCGTAATTTATTGGCAATGCTTTTTATATTTCTACTGCGATTTCAATCAGTATTTAACGTAGCTAAAAAGGAGAGACAATATTATTATTATTATTTTTGCATTATTCAAGCATTGTTTGTATTTATTTTGTTCATTTTATCTTACTATTTTTTTATAACATTTAGAGTTAAATCACCGTCATCGGTTTTGTGCCACACAAATAAATTAAACGTAAAAATTTACAAGTAAAGTAATTAAACTGAATAATACTTATTTTAAGCTGTTATTATTATCTTAGAAATATATTATAAAGGTATTTTTTTGACAAAAATTTGACTTTAATGCTTATATAAATTATTTACTTTTTTTTTTAACTGAAATAAAAATGAAACAGATTTTTGCTTTTTATATAATACTAAAATGTTAACTTTAATGAAAATATAAAAGCGTAACATGTTTAAAACTTTGCCAGAACTAAAGAGCTCAACTTCACGCCTGGGTTCAGCGCCTGCTAATTTTGAAGTCGCGTCCACCCGCACGTCGCATGTGCCCAACTGGCTGCATACTCTACAGGATACTTGGAACGTTCCGTTTGCCGCTGCCGCCAGAGGCGTGAGAATATTTTACGGCGAACTTTAATATGTATTATAAAACTTATTTTCTTTTCAAGTCAGCATTTTTTTTTTGCTCTGATATATAACAAAGTATAACAAAAAAGTTTTATTGTGAAAATAATTTTAATTTGCATATAATAATATGTTTAGTGGCACCATTTGTATTTTATTGCAAATATTTCCAACAATGTGATTCATTATACAAGGGAAATAAATATTTCATACTTACAAAATTAATATTAATTTATTTCTCAAAACATTTGAAAAAGTTTTAAATAAAATGATATATATGACAAAAAGAAAATTACATGCAATAGAAATCAATTCCATTCTTACCTTGCACGAAGAGTTGAAGAGACATTTCATCACGACCAAATGCATTTGAGGCCACACAGAAGTAGCGTCCACTGTCATCTCGATTTGTGGTTGATATGGTCAGTTCAGACGTGAAGCTTTCCGTCACATTGATTTCTTTGATAGAAATTCTGTGAACAAGAGCAAAGAGAAAAAGTTGAATATATAAACGTAAATAGGATTTTTTTGTTTTATTTTTTTCTTATTTATTTGTTATTTTAATTTTATTTATTTATTTATTTTTTTTTTTTTGGCTTCAGTCACTCAACTCACCGGTAATCCGAGGCAGGTTCAAGTAAACTCCCTGCTTTACGCCAGACTATATTAATGGGACGGTCACCTCGTGCATCGCAACGTAAAGTCGTAGGAAGTCCGAGGCGAGTTGTTTGATTCTTGCTTTTTACAACAAATTGTGCAGGTGCTGAAACATGATGATGGTACTATGAAATGATTACTGCACTATGCAAGCCCTGTAGTTACCACACCCTATACACACCACTCCTACATTCTGTATCATATTTTTTATATATGGCATCATCCCCACTTCCCTTAACCCCACCTATACCCCTCTTTTTTTTCTTTTTTTTTCCTACTATCATTGCCATATCAACCCCCTCTTCTCTCCACATACTTATCCCTAGAAGCTTTTATATCTCCATATTTCATTTCCTGCTTTTATACACACTGAAACGTTACATGCTTTTTTATATGTAAGAACAAAAGTAGTAGACGTGGTAAACTCGACTCTCCTCAAAAAATATGTTTTTTTGGCGTAGAGCCAACTCAATATTCTATACACTCAATTAGTCTCGACTAACTTGCTCTTTGTCCCGTTCTTAAATTTAAACACATAACTTTTTTTTTTAAGTTTTTTTTTTCTATTATCAAAGAGGTTTGTATGAAAGAAGTCAAGAGGAACAAATTTTGAAAAATGAAATGTAAAAGAAAAGTGCTAATCAAAGTCTTACATTAGTATGCTATTCAACTAACGCAATGTGCTGAATACAAATGTTCGTACTTTCATCTTTCATACAAATACTTTAAGTGCTTTTTATAACTTTATTTCAAGAAGATAAATTAGCATGTTATTAGGATAGGTTATAGTTGCAAAGAAGAAAAAAAAACTGTTAGAAAGTGATTTATTAACTTGTTCATAGCATGTTTTATTACGAGTAAAATATATCGTGCAATTGTATATTGCTCCCCAGGGTGCTACTAGATAATTACATGCACTGATGTATACTATACATTGTTGAAATTACATATTTGTGAAGTGATTTGCGTGAGTGAATCGTTTTAATGTGGATTCATGCATGCACACAGTGTAAACTCAATTGACTAATGCATAATTTATGAGAGTAATTTCAAAACTGACGTGAAATAATATTAGCATTAGAAGGATTTATGTTGCATAATAATGAACACCCAAATATCATCAAGTGTGGAGCTAAAAATCAAATACTAATAATAATGAAAAAAAAAAGGAAAATTTTGAAACTTGAGTATACAAAATTTTTGGATAATGTTTAAGAAATTGAAAGTTGGTGCCTTTGAAACTTACTTTTGAAGTCATGTGGTATTGTAGAGATGTAAGGAGCTCACGTGTAACTTCTTAAACGTCCCACGCCCTACTGCGGCCGATAGCAGTAACCCCTTCATTGCCTGCTGGCCTGATCTACCCCCTTGCTTGCCTGTCTGCCCGTTACCATTGCTAAGCCAACTTTTGTGTCGTGGAGAGATAGAGGGAGGAGGTGTCAGGACTCCGCCCATAAATCTATTCAGCCAACGACCCAGGTACACCCCGACAAGAGAGCGCGAATATGTACATATATATTATAATATATATTGTGCATATAAGGGAGGAAGTAGGAGAGGGTTGGAAGGAAAAAAATAAAATAAAAACCAGACGAGAATTATATAATACAAAGTAAAACAAAACAGAAAGAAGTTTTTGTTACTATGCAATATATTGAACATGACTATACAAACACCCGTCTTTGCTCTCAGGGGTTCAATCTGCGCATTGTATCTAACGTGCAAAACTACATCAGCATGTGGTGAACAACAGCGGGAGGGTGTAATGGGATGTGAATGGGAGGCAGTCTACTATCTCTCGGCACTACAAAAACAACTACTTCTCTTTTTGTGTGTGTATGTATATACATATATATTTATATAATATATATATATATATATATATATATATATATATATATATATATATATATATATATATATATATATATCGTCTGGCTTATATATTATAAAACGATCAATACGATACTAGACAATATTATAGATAACAAGAAAATCTATAATTGCATATTTTTTGTCATGTACATACCATTTACAGTAAAATAAATCACTTTACTGATTCCTGGCCCGATGTTGTTGATTGCTTCACATAAGTAGAAACCCTCGTGGTCTTCTTTAATGTGATGTATCACGAGCGTGCCGTTACTATGAACACGCATGCCACTCTCGTGTGTTGCTAAATCTCTGTAGTTTCCAGGTCTCCTGCCTAGAGTGAGCAACAATCTCGTATCAGAATTTTCATTTTCATACTCCAACTCCATGTTATACACAACAGATGGCTCTACAATATTATTCAAGTCATAATACAAGTCTAAAGCAATAACAATTTGTCAAAAAGTTTAAATTTATTTGAAAAATTTTTATCGTTATTTTTATCGGCTTAAAAAAATATGTACAATTTCTTCTCCCCTTCAAATTTCGATAAATGTTGAAAGTTATAAGATCCTATGTAAATTGAAAATATGGCTTCCCAAACAACTTTTGAAAATTTGCATGATACTTCTTTATTAAGAAATTTCAGAAATTTGAAAGAGGATTGTAACTGCGATTGTAAAGGCAAATTTACTTGGCAACTTTTAAAGGAGAAAGTTCCTTCTCAATAATGCGTGATCATTCAAATACTTTTTTTTTTTTTTTTTTTTTTTTTTTTTTTTAGTTGCTCAAAATTTCAGTTTTAACAGATAAACGAATTCAAGTATAAAAAGTTCCTAACTTTTTTATGCAATTGCGTAATTATATGTTTTTGTAAACAATTTTTTTTATAACTAATAGCTTTTTTCTGCTTCAATATATTATTGTAAATGTTTGTAAACAAAACGTTTAGAAGCGCGCCTGTTCCCCCACCCTTTATAAAGCTTATAATATAAAACTATGAATGTACAAAAACCAAACTACTGACATGAATGATTAATCATGTTATAAAAAATAAAGATTCAAAAATGTGTTGCTGTTTCATTGTGACATGCTTCTCATACTAAAACAGATTCAATATTGTTCTACCACATATACATATATATATATATATATATATATATATATATATATATATATATATATATATATATATATATATATATATATATATATATATATATATATATATATACATATACATATACATATATATATATATATATATATATATATATATATATATATATATATATATATATATATATATATATATTCCAATGATATATTGATACAACCAACAAACTAAAACTGAATGGTTATTGAAGGGGAGTATACCGCTCGGTGTAGAATAAATCCTACATTATATTAGTATGCATGCACAATCTGTTCAAACGCAAAACTTTTTTTTCTGTTTGTCATTTTAAACAATTTTTCAATTTATATTTCAAATTTTATTGTTATTTATTGTTATCTACATTTTTATAAATATTTTTATGAAAAATTTATGTTAACGTATTTATTAATAAAAATTCAAAATAAATATATAATAAGTTGTTTAGGGGGGAAAATGTTTTTCGAAGAAGCTTACGAATGGTAACTATAATAATATACAAAGTCGATGCTTCATCAAATACAAGAACAAATAATATGAAATCGATATTGTTTAAGGAGTTTTCTATGATAACATGTCATACAGTATACGCACTAGACAGTAAAGTATTAGGAAAAATTCTACTGCATCGAAGGCGCCTTATAAATTAAAACTTATAATAGAGAATCTTAATATTAAAACTTATTTTCATGATTCATATTTATAGCATTTTTATGATACCAATCAATCAATTTACTTCAATTTAAATGATTAAAATTGATATATATTATACTTTTATAAATATACGAATTACATACATACATAATATATATATATATATATATATATATATATATATTAGAATAATAAATATGTAAATTATATAGATATCATAAATTTATTTCATAGTTTAAAATTTATTACAGCGGGAGATATAAAGTATAGTATAATATCAAATAAATCGATATTGGATTAGTATCAGTGTCTTCTTCGATTGTTTTACGTACAGTATACAGTAGATATGTAAAAAAAAAAAAAAAAAAAAAAAAAAAAACGAACATTTGTTTTAACCCTACTTGTTTAACCGTCATTCAATTTACATTTAAGTTAAACATTTTCTTTACTCCCTTTAACTGTTTTGTATATTGATAATTTTTTTTAAACTAATTTAATTGTTTAATTCTACCTGATGCTCACTAAATAATAATGATATAAGGGATGAATATTTTGTAACATTGAAAAATAGATACGTATATCTATATTGTAGTCTTACCAATATAAATCGTGAGCAATGAAATTAGTAACAGAATAATTTGAACATGCAATGTAAAATTATTTTTATCCAGTAATCGATAATCGATAACCAATAGTATATTTTGCGAACTTGACATATCATCATCTCACATAACGGTTTTAAAGTACTCTAATATTAAAGATTGATAAACATAGAAAGTTTAGCATAAAAAGTTTAATAATTAAATTACATAAGAAAACATAAAATTTATACTACACGGACCATGAAGAAAAAGTAATAATTAAAGCTGATTTTCAGCTCAACTTGTTCAATACAACATTATCTATGCTAAACCTTATAATAATTACGTAACATAACATAAATATTATGTAGTAAAGCATAAATTTTATGTTTTAAATTAGCAACATTTATGCTATAATGAAGTAAATGCAGCATAAATCACATAATTTATTCTTTCCGTGATAGTTTTTAACTTGACAACAACATATTATAAATGTTGGTAAAAAAAATCTTAAATAAGTTACTTAAAAAAACATTTTCATTTATTATTCGACAACAATCTTTATTGATTGCTTCAGTAAAAAAAAAAAAAAAAAAAAAAAAAAAAAATCCACTTCATATTTTTTATTACTCTTAAGTTGTATCAAAGTAAATAACAACAACATCTATATTATTTTTGTATTAAATCCAAACAGTAGAGGGAAACAGTTTTGATATTTTGAGCTTATCGTATATTTATTGCGCATCTTTAATAGTTTTCAAATAATTTATATAATGTGAATTTGATATTGATGGGAGAATATAAATTTAACAAGCGTTTGCACTGACCCAAGGATATTGTTATTACGATCATAAATTACATGACGTGTGTAAAGTAACTTCATATATATTATAGTGATAGTGTATAAGTCAGTAGAGTTAATACAAAAGTTAATAAAATTTAACCGTTGTCTAAAAATATAGGACATATTATTAAATATACAGTTAAGTGGCGTGAATTAAATTTATTTAAATATAACTTTCAAACCTGTGAAGTCTAAAATGTAATTTTTCATCATGCTTGAAGCTTAAGTTAGTCTATAATAAAGTAAAAAATTATTTTCACGACACTTGCCATATATAATTTTTTTTTTTTTTTTTTATCTTTAAAAGAATAGAGAGGAAATTTTAAATTTAACGTTATGGTATTATAGTATCAAAAACTATGAAGCTACATAAATTACTCTTTTATTTTTTTACATTGTAATATTTTAAAACTCAGTAAGTTTTGAATGTTATGTATGTTGTTTACAATTTTTCTTTACGTGTCTTTGGGGCTTATATAATCGTGTTAATTATTATTATTACTCCTTGAATAATTATTTTGACTTTAATGTGATTTGATAACCATTTACAACTCTGAACATGCCTATTGTTTTAACAATATTTTAAACTAGGTATAAAAAAGTAATACTAAAAAAAAAAAAAAAAAAAAAAAAAGTTTGCTCCTGATTTGAACTTTAATCTTGCTAAAAAGTCTATTTATGGTTTCATTCTCTAGTTCAGCATTATATCTACTTTGCAAAAATCTGCATCTTACAAAATGTATTAAATATTTGAGAACATATTCATACCCACAGATTTTCTCCACACAATTCTTGGTAAAGGGAAGCCATCAGCCTGACAGTCGAGGTAGACTGGAATTCCTTCTGGTGCTTGTTGATCTTGAGGTTCTATCAGCCAACGTGGAGGAACTGCAAGGAAGCGGTCAGCATCAACACTAGCAAGCAGCACAACATGACACTCAAGTATTGACACATTGTGTCACACGCTGACTCATGTCAAACTATCAACACCAGCATTGATTAAAAAAAATGCAGCATAAATTTATGTTACTTTTAATACAATTTTTTCGCAAAATAATTAATATAATCCAAATTTATAAGATAAATAGTAGCATAAAGTATGCTTTGTAAAAAAAAAAAAAAAAAAAAAAAAAAAAAGCATTAATAAAGCCTGACATTTTATTTGGATTGTTAAAGATATAAAATATTAAATAAAACTTAATCTGTTATCTGATGAAAGAAATTTGTTTCCGTGTTGAATTGATATTATTATCAATTCCAATCTGGTAGGGAAAATTTTTCATCAAAATCAATTAATTATATTATCAATATGCTTGCGATTTATTTTTATTGATTATATACTGTAGTGTCAATATATTAATGAAATTTTATACAGCTTCACTCATATTACTTATGTTATTTACTATTCAAATCATTGCTGTTTTAACGTGAACATATTTGTTCTTTAATTTACGTAATGTATCGTGAATTTAATTTAAATTCTTTTAAGTATTGCATTTACTAATAATATTATTTTAAAGCATCAAATGATTTTATTTATTTTGCTTAATTTCTTATTTATTTACTTATTTTCTTATAATTATTATGCTGCATTTTATTTTCCCTATAGATAGTCTTTGAGTTGAAATGGCTTGTAATGGCTGATGATTATGTAATGAGTGAATAATGTTCACTACTATTATATTACATCATGGAACATTCTCAAGCTACAATTACAGCAGCCGCAATTACCTTACCAAATTATTTAATCTAGTTGTGTGCAATATGAAGGTACCATAAATATAAAATATTTAAAACTTAATTGAATGTATTTCTGACCTTATTATTATCATTTTACATTGAAGGATGTAGAACACTAACTGTACAACATATGAGAATCAGAATTATATATAAAAAAAAAAAAAAAAAAAAAAAAATCTCCCACCCGCATGCAAAAAGTGTACAGCAAATAATTAAGTTATATGACAAGGGAAAAATAATAAAATGTATAAATAAGTATAAAGTGCGTTAACTGCTGCATGTTATATTATGTGAAGAAAAAATATATATAGAAAACATGAACATTAAAATATATATTATTTTACTGATATGTTTAAAGAACTAAAGTCGAAAAAAAAAAACTAGTGTCGTATTAAAAGATGTATTTTTTTTTATTTTTTTTTTTAAGTTCTTGAAACATACCGTGCTGCTGTGTGATGCTGGGAAATATACAGTGCTCCCTCATTTGGTAACAAATATATACTGTGGTGATTTTTTTAAATTTAAGATTAGGCAGTATTGATTTAAAATATATACTAAAAAATTGTTTAATATGTGTAACAATTGCAAAAAATTCTACGTGAATTTATCTAGCTAAAGCTTTGCAGTGGCTCACAGTGAGTGAAAACAGAAGCAGTGACAGACAGGAGGTGTGCTAAGGAGACAGGCAGACAGATAGACTGCGCGACAAACACACAGAAAGGAGGAAACAAGAAAAAAGGGAGAGACTTTACTGAATTACACACTCTGGTTGAAATACCTCCACAGGAAATTGATAAATAAACAAGGATATTGTGAGAAAAACAAGATATAGAGAAAGGAAGGTTAAGTGCAGAAAGAAAGTGTGTGGAGAAAAAAGAAAAGAAATAGAAAGAAATAAAGAAAGAAAGAGAGAGAAAAAAAAGATAAGAAAATAAGAAAATAAATTGAATTAAATAAACCAGGCAGGTGCGAATATCATGCGTGTGTGTTTCTTTTTTTATTATTGCTTTATTCTTTGTTTATGTTGCATATAAAGGGGTTATTTTGTTCTTTTCTTTTGGTATCTTATTTACCGAGTCGTGCAATATATCATATTATTTTTATTATATTTTTAGTATTTTACCATGCAAAATTTTTGAAAATTTCCTACTTTACCGCTAACGACTAATTCCGCAGTTTGAGAAACTTCTGCTACAGGGTTCTTCGCTTGGCAGGTAAAATTGCCAGTATGTTTGGATGTAATTCTTTCAAGAACAATTGTACTCGAATGATCGTCAATAGGAATTATTTTAATTTCCAAAGTTGGAGGAATAGGTTTATAGTCTTTTAACCATGATATTTCAAATGGAGGATCACCCTTTTCTATTACGCAAGTCACTTGAGCACGGACACCCTCAGAGAGATCCTTGTTAAAAGAAAAAGGAGCTATCCTAGGTGGTACTGAAATTAATAAAAGAAGATAGCCAAAAAAATAGATATCAGAATTAAAGATTATGATAATAAGAATATAAATTATAAAAAAATATATAAAAGAGTAAAGGTAAAGATATCAAGAAAGTATAGTATAGTGTAATATTTCTAACAAGTATTGTAGTACGTACATATAACACATAAATAAATAAAAAATATATAGAACATAAAAGGATAATATAAAGTTGGTTGGTAAACATGGAGCTTGTAGAGAAGAAGATGGTGACACCACACACGTCAAGAGAGACTGTAGTTGAACAACAAATATAGCTGCATGTGTAAGTAAAAAACAAAACAAACATATGATCAGTATAAAAAGAAAGTGATGATGGATAGTATATAAGAGAGGATAAATATATTTTATATTTATGAAACATCAGCATCAACAGCAACAGTAGCAGACACAACCAACAGACGGATGAATTAACTCGCAGACCAAACACATTTTCCCTTTCAATATTATAATATTATACGCATTTAATATTACAATGATACTGTTTTATATAATGTCCATTGATCCCATTGTTATAGATGAAAATTCCTGTTAAATTTACCATGGACCAATAATGAAGCTGTATGAGAGCTAGAAGCTGCAGCGTTGTCTGCCGTACACGTGTAGTTTCCGTTGTGACCAGTAGAAGCACTTGTAATTCTTAATGCCAAATCAAATTCTCCAATTTGATGTGTTGTTATTAAGGGTTGATGTTCTTGTACTGGTCTACCATCCTTCATCCAACGAATCTTGAGAGGGGTATCTCCATCGCTTACAACGCAGGTGACGTGTACTCTAGAGCCCTGCTGAACGTTACTTGGAAAGCTGAAAGGCTCTATTTTAGGAGGGACTGCAAATAAGATCAAACCTAATTGTATCACTCTGTTCGTGGATGTCATATGAAATAAAGTACTATTAAATTATAACTTAAATCATTATAATAAGCATTAAATTAATAATATTATGAAACAAAACGTTACTTTGTCTTTCAGAGATGAAACTTAAAAGAACGTAACAAATTAAATTGGATAACTTCATCAGTAGTATCAAGTTGCCTTGTTGTGCTTAAGATAAAATAAATGGAAAAATAAGAGTTTAAACTTTATCGTTGAAGAAGAAAATAAGCGCAATATGGTTTCCACCCAACTAACACAATATTAAGTAACATAAAACATTTTACAAGAAAAGGAAACGCTTATACGTGGTCAGCTTTTTATTATTATATTTCAACGTTTTATCTTAAAAGAGGAGAACGCGTTATGTTCTTTATATTATTACCATTATGAATATTATTATTACAGTCAATAAACACGGACATTATTATTTATTATTATGATGTTAAAAAACCTGCAAATCGATAGTTATATCAATAATTTTGCTACAATATATATATATATATATATATATATATATATATATATATATATATATATATATATATATATATATATATATATATATATATATATATATATATATATATATATATATATATATATATATATATATATTACTTGTTTCTATATTAATGCTCTTTTTTAATACGATATTTTATTTTAATTTCAAAGTCTTAATTATTAACATAAGTGGTTCCTCTTCAGCGTTTAAATACATATCTACATAATGAAAATAAACAGCATTCCATTGAATTGATTATTGGAACTTTCAATGGAAAAAAAAAAGCATTTGAAATTAGTAACATTAAAAAAAATCCTTAACAAAAATTTATTATCTTTTTTTTTTTTTTTTTTTTTTTTTTTCTTCAAAGAATAACGAAAGTTTTTTCCTCATTCACTCCCTTTGTCTTATGTCCCTTTAATTTACTTATGGAATACATTGATACATTTAAACAATAATAACAAAAAAATCTTTCCTGTAGAGGAGTAAAAAAAATAACATTTGACATGAACTCTGGATACGTATAGATATAGAAATATTTTTATTGACTCAGGTAGTTCATAGCAAAATAGTACATGTTAAAACAATGATTGATCTTTTCATACTTAAATTAAAAACTTTAATTATAGCAATTTCGTATTTTAAGTAGAACAACTGCATGTCGTATAGTAACATAAAAACTATAACAATAAAAGTGCTTTAAACTGTATTTTTGTGTCTCTAAAAGATTTTTTATAACTTAACACTTTTAATATTTAAAATTTTAGTTCAGTTAACAGAAAAAAAAAAAAAGAAAGAAAGAAAGAAATCATGTTATATAAATTAGCACTTATAATATATTTTTTACTTTATTATTTTCATTGAACTTTTTTTTTAAGTCAAACCATAATAATGATTTAAACGTGAATATCACATGATTGCCAACACTATAAAAAGATGAGATAATGGTTATGTGTAATATATAAGGTCTTGTCTTACCTTTGATGTCAATTTCAACGCTTTGTCGATCTGAGTGTCCTTGTTTGTTCTTTGCTGTACAAGTGTAAGTGCCACGGTCTGTCGTACTGTCCACTTTATATATTACCATAGTACCATTAGGGGACACCTCTTGTCGTCGGTTGATGGGTAGTAAGCGTTCATCTATAATTTACATCAAGTTAATTCACTTACCTTGTTCACTTATAATAAATTATTAAGTGTGAATTTTAAAGCAAAGTATATAAATAATTAGTGTTGCTGTTTATTGGTTCACCATGAAGGAAAAGAAAGGGTTTGATATCTTTTGCTAAAGCGCATGAAAGTGTGAACTTTTTAGAAAGAATAAGTCTTTCACTTTATCTTCAAAACTCCACAAAATTGATTATTTCCTTTAAAACGTTCTTTTTGCCTTGCTTTAGATTTCAAATTTTGAGGAAAAAGCACTCTGTTTTAGATTTGTATTTAAAAAGATTAAAAAAAAAATGTATATTGCATAAAAAATTTACAATAAAATTTAGCGTGTGGAAAGTGTAATGTTTGAAATGTGCTGCTATAAAATGCGACAGTATTTAGATTTTTATAAAAATCAAAGTAGACTTTGATATAATACATATAATTTTTAAATGAACTATTGCAGGATATTAAATCACTATTATTTTACTCCATTATACATAATAACACTGAAAGATCGGATTGTATACTTTGATTTTGTTCTGCCTAACGAAGCTTTTATTATAAATTTAAAAAACTTTGTATCAACAGAGGATTATACAGAATTGTTGTTGTTTTATAATTACTTAGTAAT
>OX439127.1:46578487-46611654 GCA_949318235.1 Ecdyonurus torrentis
AAGAAAGAAAGAAAGAAAGAAAGAAAGAAAGAAAGAAAGAAAGAAAGAAAGAAAGAAAGAAAGAAAGAAAGAAAGAAAGAAAGAAAGAAAGAAAGAAAGAAAGAAAGAAAGAAAGAAAGAAAGAAAGAAAGAAAGAAAGAAAGGTAAAGTAAAGTAAAGTAAAGTAAAGTAAAGTAAAGTAAAGTAAAGTAAAGTAAAGTAAAGTAAAGTAAAGTAAAGTAAAGTAAAGTAAAGTAAAGTAAAGTAAAGTAAAGTAAAGTAAAGTAAAGTAAAGTAAAGTAAAGTAAAGTAAAGTAAAGTAAAGTAAAGTAAAGTAAAGTAAAGTAAAGTAAAGTAAAGTAAAGTAAAGTAAAGTAAAGTAAAGTAAAGTAAAGTAACCCTGACTCGACAGGCGCACAAAAATTGTGCGTAATTACGACTCTGTTTTGGCGTAATATTACGCACATTTGGTCGAAATTTACGCCAAACTTTGTGCGACAATTTTTTACCCTATTTCAATAACCCACGAAATTACGCACATTTTGTGCGTAACTTGGCGCTCTGTTGCGTAATGTCGTACATATATACGAAATTTCGTACTTATGTGCGTAATTTACGCACATGTACTGCAGGTTGCATCGCTTAAAAAGCCAGGGGCACAGTGTATTGCCGTCGCCGTGCCGCCAGCCTGGGCACCCCCTAAATCCACCCCCCACCCCCTAAAATTTAATAATTTTATATTGATTAATAATTAGTATAATTACAGTATTTTTTAAAATTAATTAATCAATTTAAAATAATTAAAAGTCAAGTGAGATTAGTACAGCCAGGACTTCATAATATTGCTCGGCTTCATCTGGGCCTATAACACACACACACATACAATAAAATACAAGTCACTGATTGCAAGGTTTGCAGCTATCGTAGAGACTTGTAAATTCTGCAGGACCCAAATTATTGTTCGGCTTCATCCTATAACATGCACACATACAATTAAATATAAGTCTCCCCGCATGCAATATTTTTAGCTTGTAGAGATGGTACAGCCTGCAGGACTTCAATTATTGCTTGACTTCATCTATAACACACATGCAATAAAATATATGTCCCGCCTACATGCAATGTTTTTTTGAGCTATCGTAGAGGTACAGCCTGCAGGACTTCAATTATTGCTCGGCTTGATCCTATAACACACACAATAAAATAAGTCACTGCGCATGCAATGTTAATGACGGCTGGTCCCATTGTTGTATGTAATACATAACAAAAATAAACACATTACATTATGGACAAAACTGGATGTGGCCACAGCCTCATAGTTGTACTTTGTCGCGTATTTTATCATTGTATAAATTCAACATACTAGAATCATAAACAAAATAACGAAATTAAAAAAATAAAATAAACTGTGTACTCACTTGCTTGAAGATCTAATGGTGCTGTATTTTAATTCACTACATACTATAGGCTAGACCGCGCGCCGCACCCAGCCGCGCCATTGTGTAAACAAAGCATAGGGGAAGCAAAAGCCGCAATTTTAAAGACCTGAAAAATGTACCAAAAAGACTCACAAAGTATACAATTTTCATATATTTGCAATAATTAAACGTTAAGTTACTTCCCGTGATATCTTCTTGTCTAAGATTGCTTCTTATTCTTCATAAACATCCATAAATGACGAGATCCGAGAACACAAGCGACTGTAAACAAATGTCGGCATCACGACGTCACAATCCAATATGGCGGCATGCGCACATGCGCAGATGCCGAAAAATTTCAAAATTCACGCATATGTGAATTTTACGTACAATGCGCACAACTTTGTGCGTAATTTTTTTTGTAATTTTCAAGTTACGCACAACGCGCACAAACTTTGGGCGTAATTGTGAGTAATTTTTATGTTACGCCTAAAATTGTGCGTAATTACGCACAATGTTTGTGCGCCTGTCGAGTCAGGGAAAGTAAAGAAAAGTAAAGTAAAGTAAAGTAAAGTAAAGTAAAGTAAAGTAAAGTAAAGTAAAGTAAAGTAAAGTAAAGTAAAGTAAAGTAAAGTAAAGTAAAGTAAAGTAAAGTAAAGTAAAGTAAAGTAAAGTAAAGTATCACCCAGTAGTTTATTCAGCATAGAATTTTAGAGATTTTGTCGTCAAAGAAGTACACAACAATTGTTATCATGGAAGGAAAAAAAAAAAAAAAAAGCAAGTGGCATTATATGGTCAGGCCAGCCCTGTAAAAGGTGTAAACTATACATTATAGTTGTTGAATGGTTGCACAATAATGTTTTTGTGGTATGTTTATTATTTTTAACTATATTATATTGTTTGTTATTAATCTAATTTTATGTAAAACTGTGTTAACATTTTTTCCTAATTTTTAAATAAGTTACGTGTAAATTTAATGTAGTTATTATTTTTACTATCATAGTTGAGTTATAGGAATAATGTATTTGCCCCATAAAAAGGAAATTTTATTTCAACATTTTTCTGTGTGGATTTTTTGTAATGTTAAAATAATTTTATTGTTGTTATTTTTTTATAACAACATTAAAATCACTCTTGTTTGTCACATGATATACTTCTTTTCTTGTTGCGTATTTTTTACAAAGGATTCTGATTTTATCTTGTTACAAACGAAACAAAGAAGACTAAAGCTTTAGAAAAAAAAAAAATTGGAACACAATACGAACATTATTTACTTTTTGTGATATTCATGTAACAGAAGAATCGTTCAACTACATATTTAACTCAATTTTAAAATTCAAACTATAGTTTACGTTTTATTTATAGCAACAGACGATGTCTGCGTATACGGAAGTGGGTATAATGAGATTTCATAAAGTTTGAGGACTCTGTATTCTGCAAGAACCATATTTATTAAAGAGACTGGCATGTTTAACATTGTAGAAGGTAGGACCTTACCTCAATTTAACAGATAAGTGGAGGTTGGTCGGTGGTTCAGTTGGCGTAATAGGGGTATAATTGAACCACCGGCCAGCTGGGTTAACTGTTAAACTCAGGTATAAAGCCCTTCCTATTACTACAACATGAGTATGAAATATGATACTGAGTTTATTTATTTTTTTAGATATAATGATATACACTATTTATTACAGCTCTATACCTCATTTATTATTCGTCTTGTTACTGAAATGGTATATATATATATATATATATATATATATATATATATATATATATATATATATATATATATATATATATATATTATATATATATAATGTGAACTATTGTTGTAATATTATGGTCAAGAACATGTTTAATATGGCTGAAATAGCCACATATGTTTTCTTGTCGTATATTGCTACCATGTTACACAAGTGAACATCTATATAATATAATAAACTTTGAACCTTAACTTATGATTCCAAGTTAGACACTCAACTCATTTTCATTTTAATAGACTTTAATTTTCAAAAGCTAAATATTATATTTATATACATCGTCTCTATCGCGGAAAAAAAAGTAAACCAAAACCTATCAATGTCCGCGAGTATACCAAGTGAAATTATCTACAAGTGTCCGATGACATTAATATCACGCAACGCTAGCGTATGCCAAATGAAATTATCAGGTAAGCAACCCATACAATATTTCAAATGCTTATGTCACAACGTATACTACAACAATTCAGCTGCAATTTTTCATCTATTTATTTGAATTTATTTCAGTAAATTTGTAATGAAAAGAAAAAATAAAAAAATAATTAAAAATACTAATAAATTAATATACTGCAAAACAGGTAATATTGTTTAAATATGGTCTACGTACACATTTTTTTTTGTCCGACCAACTCGACACATAATTAAATCCAAATATGTATCAAAAGATGTTAAAATTTCAATCAACTTTATTTATATAAATATTTATGTAGCATCGTTTGTATTTAAAAATTATTGACAAAAAATCTGACGATATGAAAACGGTGAAATTACAAGCTAACTGATATTATTTTTAGAATAATAATGACAATTTCTGATAAATGAAATTCTTCCTTTTCTTAATCTTATTAAAATTGAATTTAATTTTTAATGGATAAAAAAAAACTTGAGTTAAAAAAAAAAAGAATTATTGATATTTAAAAAAGTTTTAATCGATATCTTAAAAATGTTGCAACCAAGACATAAATTTAATATAATTATATATATATAATATATATATATATATATATATATATATATATATATATATATATATATATATATATATACATACATACATATATATATATATATATATATATATATATATATATATACATATATATATATATACACATATATATATATATATATATATATATATATATATATATATATATATATATATATATATATATATATATATATATACCACACACGTATAAGCTAAATATTATCACATTTAAATGATTTTTTACGCCATCATAACAAATTATTCAATACGAAATTGATAATTGATTTTCTGTATTTCCAAATTGCATATAAAAAAAAACTGCTATATTTTTAGTATATAATAAAAGGGGACATTGACATATCTATTATAGTATATTTTATATAAAATATCATATATACGCATATAAAAAATACGTATCAGCTTATTTGAACCATCAATTTTTCAAGGAGTATAGAACATCAATTTCCTACTCACAGTTCTCACTTTTACGACTTCTTTTTTATATACAATTTTCTCATAACATACCTGAATATTCGCTTCTGTGCAAATCATATAGTAAACCATTTTTTTTTTCGTATTTTATGCCATTTAAAAAGTATTCAACGTTCGGTTAAATTTTTTTGTTTGATCTATTTTCCACAAAAATTCACGATATTATTCAAGCTGATGTGTTGGTAAAAATTGGCTAGGTTTCACATTACATAATCAATAATAATATGATTTTCAATCATAATTTTATATCTGTGACGAAAACATTCTTGATTTATTAAAATATGTGCCTAATGTTACTGTAAATTACCTATGTTTAATTAACTAAATAATTACTAAAAAAATATTACAATTTATCTAACAATAATTCAAAATTATAATTGCAGCACAAGGTCTCCTTTACCATTTTATGTGTTTGCATAGTAGATGGGCCTAAATGACGTATTGTTTATGTATGCACACAATTGTGGTTGAGTGGCAAAACTAAAAAATTCGCCCTAAATTTGCAATGCTATTCTTATGAGAAAAACAAAAAGCGCGGAGTTTGAATTTAAAATGTAATATCACAATCGTGTTTAATGTACCTTGCTTTTTTGTTTACACAAAAAAAAAAAAAAAAAAAAAAAAAAAAAAATCAAAATTTGTTATTTATATTATATAATATATATATACATATGAGTTTTAAGGTTTTTGTTAAATAAGACATTGTACTTTAACATGAATTAACATACTGTAAATTAATAAGGTTTACCACGTCGTGGAGTGGCTTTGGTCCGAAATTTGGCATTTGTGCACCGTGATTTTGACCAAGTCGCAGAGTAGTTTTAACAAATTCCACTTTGTGACGTGGTCATTTTAATTTGACCAGATCGCGGACTGGCAATTGCATTTTAACCTGTTCGTGGAGTGTCTTTTTGATAATTTCCAAGCTGTAGCGAGTTCAAAATGTTTAATGCGCAGGTTACGAATTCGTTATTAATAAGATTAATGTTTTTTTTTTATATATATATATAACTTACATAATTTTCAATTATGGATTTCATTTAATCATAAAATATTAATAAATTCATAAAAATGATTTCTTATTGCTTTTTTAACTGTCATATTAATTTTTATTATTATTATTTTGCCACCACAAAAAAAAAATATATATATATTGAAACTAACAACAATACAGAGAAAGATTCGACAACAATACCGTATTATAACTTAAATAATATTATTTATGAATTGCAGTAAATTTTGCTTCTGCGATGATTTATGCAGTTATACTTACATTTCTTTTCCTATAATGTGTACTTAATTTCACTTCTAAAAAACTTCCAATATATACGTGAATATAATCAAAGACCATGGTCGTTGATATAATGAAATGCATACTATAAAAGCACAAAGCGCTGTAAAAATAATAATGAACCATGAAAACAATAACACGTAAGTTACATTTAAAATTATAATCAATTCGTATTCGCAAACACGTTGCATATCACGTTCATTAAAATTATGTAGATAACACAATTTTTTTTTCAAATACAAGCTAAATTTAACCACGTCTGCTCAACTCGATCAAATTTTAATACTAACAAATATAACTATATAAACTGCGCACAGGTTAAAGTTTAAATTACATAGCCTGTTTACCTACATATATATTAAAATATAATAAGAAAAATATAACTATAACAAAAAATATAAAAGAAAAATATAAAAAGATATAAAATAGAGAAAAATATAAAGATAATAGGAAATGTGAGTAGTAAAGAAATATAATAGTTTTTATTTCATTTTTCCAACCAAATAAAATATTATTTTATGAAATATGATATTTTATGTTACATTTCTGTTTAGAATCCATTGAATATTACAATTAATCACCAATTAAAGCTAATTTAAGATAACAAGAATTTCTAATTTAAGATAACAAGAATTTAATAGCAACGTTGGTGTCATATTATTTAATAGTTATTCTTAAACTGATCAACATTAAACTGCAGCGTGGCAATTATCAAAAAGCCACTCTGCGAACTGGTTAAAATACATTTGCCAATCCGCGATCTGGTCAAACTAAACTGACCCCGTCGCGAAGTGGAATTTGTTAAGAACCACTCCGCGACGTGGTCAAAATCATGATGCACAATTGCCGAATTTCAAATCTTGGCAGAAATACAAAACCACTCCACGACGTGGTCACTTATTTCGGACAATGAGCGAATTCGACAATGGTTGCCAACATATCATGATTACATGCATATAATTTTATAATATATATATATATTAACATTGCTCTGGTCCGTCTCCTTTTTATTTTATTATTATTTATTATATTTATTTAATCAGGTAGCCGTATCGGACAAATATTACAAATAAAACGTAACAGCTACTGAAATAGCTATTGAAATATTAGGATTATACTTATTGTACAGAGTACACATAATGCTCATATTCTACATTCTTAAATACAAATATTTTATTTAAATTCAAATAAGAGTAACATTATTATAGATAAAAAAGGTAACATTTCTTCTTTTTTTTTTAAATAACTTTAATTAGTTTATATCATTTATTTAAAACTCATAAGTTAATATTATTTTCATTATCGTAAATTGCATACATCCAATATTACATGAAATATTTAATTGTATCATTTTGTTTTCACTTTCAGAGAGTAAGTCTAAAAAAATGAAACTACAATGCTTCTTAAAAATTTATTCGATTTCAGTGTGATCGACAAAAGACAATCAATCCGGACATACACAACCACAACATATTCACAGCTTGATTAAAAGTAAGTTACTTACCTTTCCATTACGGGTAATTTGAAGCCATCTAAAGTCCATTCAAAGTGAGGGGTAGGATTACCGGTTGCGATACATTTCAGAGAAACAGATGGCCCAGGTTGCATGGTCTGCTCGATAAACTTGTAAAACAACTGAGGATATACATCTGAAACACATACAAAATGTTATCTCAGCATGTATTTAATCAGAAATTTGATTGACTCACTAAAGGATAGCATCTAATAATAAAAGAAGAGTAGTGTTTATTTCAGTCAAAAAATGAGCTTTGTCTGTATTTACTTATTTGCTCGTTTACTTATTATCGTTCGTTCGTTCGTTCGTTCGTTCGTTCGTTCGTTCGTTCGTTCGTTCGTTCGTTCGTTCGTTCGTTCGTTCGTTCGTTCGTTCGTTCGTTCGTTCGTTCGTTCGTTCGTTCGTTCGTTCGTTCGTTCGTTCGTTCGTTCGTTCGTTCGTTCGTTCGTTCGTTCGTTCGTTCGTTCGTTCGTTCGTTCGTTCGTTCGTTCGTTCGTTCGTTCGTTCGTTCGTTCGTTCGTTCGTTCGTTCGTTCGTTCGTTCGTTCGTTCGTTCGTTCGTTCGTTCGTTCGTTCGTTCGTTCGTTCGTTCGTTCGTTAAAACTTCTTAAAATGCGGAAAAGGCATCAACAAGGAAGTGAAGTTCTTACTTATTTATGTGGCTTCAGAATTTGTTCTCATTTTGTTATTGTAGTAAAAAATAGAAGTATGACATATTATTTGTTAGCATGCTATGATGTGCTAACGTGTATAAGATAGCAAAACTCTTTGTATTGTATTTTATGGAGTCAAAACGTCATTTCAAATACATTTTGAGAAATTTAAAAGCTAACTTTACGTAATAAAAAGGTTGTTCTACTACAAAATTGTCCATTATATATTTGACAAAATGAAACATAAAGATAAATGATGCGATGAAAATGACTTCAATTTAGGTGCATTAGTGTGTGAAACTAAGCAAAAATGTTCAAGCCACATCATATACGACATTTCTTTTATTCTTCACAGCACGCAACTACAGTAATGTTATATCCGACAAAAGTGGCGTTAGCTAAAATGTATTGTGTTAAACGAATTATAATAGCTTGTGTTTTTAATCCATGTTTGTTTCTCTGTCATTTTTTTTTTTTTTTTTTTTTTTTTTTTGTTATACACGTATATAACAAAAGAATATTAACTTAAAAAGTTTAATACTAAAACCATACACTACACGTACAATGCAAAATCATTATTTTGGAGCGAAAAATCAACTAGAATATTTTAAAAAAACAAAAGTTTTGTGTAACAATATTTTTTATAATACATATAATATATAATAAGTATAATAATATAATAAATATATATATATTATAGTATATTGTACACAATCATATTTCATCATATATTCAATCATATTTTTATTATAGCTTTGAAGCATGGCTTAAAAATGCATCTCTTTCTAATTTCCAATAATTGCATTTTTTTTTTTTTTTTTTTTTTTTTTTTTTTTTTTTTTGCAAACAACAACTGCATTTTATAAACAGCTTATAGCATTAAAAAGGATTTCAATACTGCGTTACATGCATGCAAGCATAAAATAACTCTCTTTTATTAATTTTTTTATTTTAATTATTAACATACTTTTTACTGAGTTACATGTTTGCATGACCTATATAAATATAAATATATATATATTCGGATTATGGCATAAAATATAAATTATTTGCTATAATAATGTAGATGCCTTTTAAAAAGTTAATCAGGTCTGCATTATTCATATTGGTACGTATAGTTGAAAACTCATAAAAAAATTACATGAAAACAACTAATATATTTTTTTCTATTCTTTGATTTATGTGCTTTATATATTGTACTGTAAAATAAATAATATATATATATATATATATATATATATATATATATATATATATATATATATATATATATATATATATATATATATATATATATATATATATAAAAGCTTTATTTATATGTATTCGGATTCATTTTTTATATTATTTTTGTGTACTGTTGAAAACTTTTATATTAAAACACACACATATATAATATACAGTATAATATGTATATGTATATATATATATATATATATATATATATATATATATATATATATATATATATATGTATATATTATACTAACTTGAACAAGTAAAAGAATAAAGAAAAGAAAAAGTTTTTCACTTTTCCGATTGCCAGGCAAACAAATGTATTCCTTGTTCCCTCGGGAAGTCAACAGCTGTTTTAGTTCCCATAGGAAGATGAACGAGTAACTCGATTGACGTACATACTGGAATATATAGTGTATATATACCGAGCCATACTTTGGTACGATACAGTACATATACAGTACCCATAATATATATGCATACCCTCAGTTATCTTCCAATTCCCTTTGCGCTACTTACAACCATCAATACAACTCTTACATTATTTTTTTTATTTATCCATTCTATGGTCTGCATAAATTTACTAAAAAAATAGTGCACAATTCCCCTTTCTTACCGGTGCAAATTTTTTTCAGTAACCAGATTTATAACCAAAAAAATTGAAATTGGTTTGAATTTCAAATTTTGTATTGATTAAAAAAAAAAAAAAATTCAAAATGTTTAATACGATAATACTTCATTTGAATTTTAAAATGATAAAAAAGTAAACTGTTTTCATCAAAACTATTGAACCAAAATAAAATCAATGCGATAAATATAAAATATTTCTATATCAAAATGAATATCAATATGCACAAATTAATTTTATGTGCATAAATAAAAGGTACAATTAGATTAAGGTTAAAAAATAAAAGCATATTTGTACAATAACAGATTTACGCTCTATGTTAATATAATTAACAAATAAGAAGCACTCTCATTAACTCTCTTTTTGTAAGCTAATAATTAGTTTGGTTAATTAAATCTTGGCGTTGATTTGAATTATTTTTATTGGTGGAAATAGAAGAAACATAGACTGAACGTTTGCAAATATTTACATGTTAAAATTTTTAATTGATACTTCTATTATGTTCAACATAAAGGTTTTATACATTTCCAATCAAAAGCTGAAAATTAAAACAAAAAATTAAATCACTGTATTTATAACAACAGATATTCCATTACGATCGGTTATACTAGTACAGTAATTAATTAATAAATTAAATTGCATGGATAAATATGGGTCACGTAAAAAAAAAAAAAAAAAATCGCAAGACTATACACGGATAAAATAATTTGTGGTGCATTTATGTATGCGTCATATAGTATAAATGTTGCTAGTTGCTACGTTGAAATTGCATAAATGATTATGCTGTAAAAAAATTCACTATACTGTGCAGCATAATTATAATTTTTTTTTTTATCCTCGTATATACTATACTATTAAATAACATATATATAATATTATATATATATATATATATATATATATATATATATATCAGGGTTGTAGTCCTAAGGGAACGCGGTGGGACGGCGTCCTACCTGGCGAAAAAAAAAGCCAGGACCGTCCCACCTGGAAAATTTCCAGGGGAACGCGGTGGGATGGATTTCTTGACAAAATGTGCCCTAATTTGTAAATTTCCTGACTAATTTTGCTGTTTAATTGGTTGAAATTACTAAAAAATTTCGCTCGCTACGCTCGCAAATTTTCTTTCTGTAACAAAGTTTTATTTTCATCACTTTATTATTAATTATTATGCACTTTCAGTTTATCCAGAAATTTACGAATAACTTTTTTGATTTGACTTTCTTTTTATTATTATATTTTAATTCTCAGAGTAAAAAACCTTTACTGTCAAGTTAATAGAAAATAATTATGGAACGCAAATCGAAAAAAAGGACGGGAGGTTTGTTTTCTCTAAGGAGCTTAAATGGAGATGTGTAATCAAGTTTAAATTATTAATGTGATGTACTTTTCTTAGATTTTGGATTTTTTTAGGCATTTAAATAGTTCATTTAATAAGAAGCAATATTCAACGCACAATAAAAAATATTGCTGCGTGTTAATCTTGAAAGGCTATAATTATTTCATATTTTATACTTTTTTTTTTCTTTTTCATTGGAAAAAGAAACATATATACATAACGTTTTTAACTACATCTTTAATATAGATTTAATATTAACATAACCTCAATCCTCAATGTATGAATATTCAGGGCCCAAAAACATAATTCAAGTATGTAATAATAATTATTGGGCATCCGACCCTGAATCGTACGGTTCCAGGGCCCGGGGTTGCGTCCGTCACTATATACTCAGGAGAGGACCTAGGTGTGGGGTGGGCCTTGTCGTCTAAAGCCCCTTAGCCTAGCTCTCGTTTTCGGACGTGATGAGGCGGCCGAGACATGCGCTTGGGAGGCCAATAACTACTCCACCCTTGAGTGCCTTGGTAACTATGGGCATCCGGCTCCAATGAGCTCACGGAAAAGTGTTCCACCGCGTCCAGGAGTGGACGTCAACCCGATGGAGGCCGTCAGGGCCAAAAGCCTAAATAGCGGAAATAGCCATCAACTCGCCTCCTAGCAAAATAGTCACGAAATTTTGGTTCGTGACAGGGTGCGTGCATCTTGGCTTCAGTATGAGCCCGTTGCACCCAATAGCCACCCAACATCATCGAGTGGGCAGTTATAAAATCAAATAAAAAATAATAAAAATGAATCTTTGTATTGAAAACAAATTTTAAATCGTAGCTTTCGTGTCGATTTTGATGCGTTATCAATAAAAATTTGGTCAGTATAAAATTTAACTATATTACGTAATTTTTGTATTATTTTTCTAAAAAATGGGCGTGGCATTAAAAAATTTCGCGCCTGCAGCGGGCTAAAAGGGGCCTGCGCCCCCCTTACCCCCCGTATTATGTTCTGGACCCATATAAGAGCGTCCCACCTGGCATTTTTTTAGGACTACAGCACTGATATATATATATATATATATATATATATATATATATATATATATATATATATATATATACATATATATAAACATACCGTATATAATTCAAAAATTTAATTTTGTGTAAGTGTAAGGGAGATGTGAAGTTTTGCTCTGATTAAACTGTACAAAGAGGGAAGTAAAGTAAACTATTTGCAGACATTGTAGAATTTGCAATTACAACAAAGTGAAGAAATAGAATAAAAAAGAAGTTGGCTGGAATTAAGTGTACAAAACTTCTGTCATTGAAAGCTTGCAGATTTTTAAAATAACTTGGATTTCATTTCGCTGTGCAATTTAACAAAAGAAAGAAATATTAATATGAAATTATTTTTTTTTTTTTATATTGAAGTTTTTTTTTATTATTTTGTATTTTATCTCGACACCTAATTAGTTCTTTTTTCTTAAAAAAAAAAATAATAATAATAATAATATTTAAAAAAAAAAAAGTAATTAGTTTATCGCACATTTTAAATTGTAACCCGTGCCTAGGTCAATAATGAAATCTTATATAAAATATCTAATACCTTATCTTAAATAAAGTTGTTTTATCTTGTACTGAAATGGCATCAAAAAACTTCAATATATTATCCTTGTGGGAAAATAGAAAAACCGGCAACATAGCGATAAATAACAAAAATAAAAGTCTCCTCCTCTACTTCTCCTTACCTCGTAGTTAAAATTGCTCACCGGACATGATGCATGCTGTTATGTTATATTATATTTTGTTAATACTTTTTTCTTTCTATCTAAATATTATTCTAAAAATAAATAAAGAATTTGAGAACTTATGATATTTCGGGAAAAAAATTACACGATGAAATAATTTTTAATTCATAATGGATGAATAGTAATGAACTAATACATCTATGGATATTAAATTTATATTTAATTAAAACTAAATAATGCAGTTGAATTATTTTGAAAGTCTTTATATTATAATGTTATAAATGTGATACTTATTTTAGTAGTAAATTCAAGCTTCAATTTGATGTAATAAAAACTTTAAAAAAAATCAAATTTCTAATTTTTATAGCATCTTGAAATGGTAGCGATTTTTGTGGTCACCCTGTATTATATACTATCTCTTGATGGGAAACGTGAGCAAAATTATTATTATGTCATATGAAGCTTGTAATTTATATCAATACGCGTATTCAGTACAAAATTAATTATTACAATTCATGTATCAATAGCACTAACTATTTGTAAGGAAATGGTTGAATGGACATTTAGTTGCAATTCAACAAACATTATACGCCTTATTGTATGACGTATGGTTTATTAAAATTATATTGTATATTAACACACATGAATGTGTATATTTATAATAACTATGAAGCTTGTCTATTAGTTTGTCTATTAGTTCTGCCTAAGGTAATACAAAATGTAATAACACAGCATAACAGTATATATGTTTATGCAATTTATATACATATCAACAATATCTCAATTAGATTTTCATTACGTGCATTTATAAATTCATATTGTATATTACAAATATGTTGATTTAAATCAATTTTTAATACTTGTATCACTTGTTTGTAATATTATTACGTTATGTGATCAATAACTAAATTAAGCAAATATTGTTTATCATAACATATATATATATATATATATATATATTATATATATATATATATATATATATATATATATATATATATATATATATAATATATATATATTACAGCATATACTTTGTATTGCCTAGTTATCTAATATTAATTATGATATAATATATTTTGTTCGTTCCAAACTATAATAAAATGTTTGATAATATATTATTTCATATTAGCGATCTAAATTTTCTGCTTATGAATTGGTAAGTTGGAAAGTAAATGTGATTTGATCCCCCCCCCCCCCCCCGCCCCCCCTCTTTGATGTTATTTATATTTGAGCATGCCTATTTAAATTGTTCTAGTAATTAGGTTTTAAACAAACAAACAGTTCTTGCTATGATAGTAACATGTAAATCGGATGAAGGATGGTGTAGACAAGTTTGCAAAAAAATAAGTAATAATAATAATATTTGGATAAAGTGAAACGTTAATCCAGCATTGTTCATTATTTTTAGACAAATATCACAATAAAAAAGGGCCATTATTAAACGAGTGTGTTTAAAAAAAATGTTTAAATCCCTTTTTTTTTTTTTTTTTTTTTTTTTTTTTTTGTAAGTGTTTTGTACAAATTTATACACACAAATAAATAAAAAAAGACAAAGTTAGAGGGTGAGGGGCTATCAACGAATGTTAAATAATGTTGTTTTTTCTTCTCTGTTTCGTACGTAAACATATTCACTTTTTTTTTTCTTTATTTTAAAATGTTTCGTGAGTTGAGCTTTTTTTTTTTTTTTTTTTTTTTCCTGCTATTTTCTGGATGGGTACATTTTCACACAAGCTTTGAAGCGAGTTAAATTTCTCTCTCTCTGTCTCTCTTTCTCTCTCTAAACATGGTGCTGTATATGGCGTGCGCATGTTGTACACTTTGAATAATTTCCTTGCAGCTAACGTGCATAATAAAATTTATTTCGACTTAACTCGAGCGTAAAGTTTTATGCTCATTAGGACAGTATTTTAAATTAATTACACACAAATATACTTAAAATTACAACAAATTAAGAATTTTAATTTATTTTGAAAATAAATATCATATTATGCTATGTAACCGTATTTTACGTTTATTGTGTCAACTATAGACTGTTAAGTACAGTATACGTAAGTTTGTATGTACTGTACATGTACAGTAGAATACTGATATCCAATTATATTCTATTTCTTTTTAACAGTATAGTATATTCATATGGAGACCACCGCTAGCTAACTACTCTATTTAATTTTCACATTACCAAAAGGCAATAGAGTAGAACTATTGTACAGTACATGTATACACACGATTGCAAAAAACATTTTACCATTCAAAAACTCGCGCTTGGTTTGCAATGTTATTTTTATGGGAAAAACACGCGCTGGATTTCAACGGTAAAATATATTATAATAATCGTGTGTACTGTTATTTTAATTTGGACGTTATTGCCTAAAAGTAAGGACATAGAATCCAATTTTATATTACAAAATGTACCCCCGTGACTGTAAAGTATTTAAAATGAAGTAACTTTAAATGTTAATATCTAAAACTTATAAAAACTTTGACTATATTTTTTTCTGCATGTCAAATTTTATTATCATTAAATTTGTAATTTATTACATAAAAGATTATTAGAAATTGTAATTCAAAGTTTAAAAAGTTTCATAGTATTTTTTATAATGATTTAATTGTTATCATTTTTTTCCCACGGATTTGTTGTAAGAGTACATTATGATAAAAGATTATTAGTTATATGTATAAAATTGTGATTGACACTTTATCATTATGAATTTGAATGTTATTTCTTGTTGATTAGCTTAGAATTGAATCTATAGATGTTTTTGTTTACATAAAATGCCTGATAAATAATAACGAATTTGCTTTGAAACAGAACAATGAAATAAACATTTTAACATATACGTTGTCGTTGACACGAAACTCCCGCAACGTGATTTGCTTGCTAACAAGCTTTCAAATCTCCTCCAATTTGAATAATATATATATATATAATATATATATATATATATATATATATATATATATATATATATATATATATATATATATATATATATATATATATATATATATGACGATTATGCGTACTTGTAAAAATAAATAATTATAATAAACATTACATAACGTTGCTCTGTTTCATTTTTTTGTGATATTATTAAAATTTTCCATATAGCATGTTTTTTTCGTTGTTAAATATAATTATTGTTAGCTTTCAAGAAACAAGATTAGTTGTTAAAATAATAATAATAAAGCTAAAAATTCTGTGTTGGCTTAAGGTATTGGTATCTATGTGCCACAGAAACATTTGTCTGTTTCTAGCTTTACTTATTATTAATTTGTTCCATTTAATGTGTCACGGCGTTAAAGGCGTGTATAAACTTCAGTTTCTCAAAGATGATATTTATCCATCACTTTTGTTAAATTATAACACTATGCTGTATCGCAAGAATCCCTCCAAATTTTCCTTCGCAATATAAGTTGTTTATATTTTCACCTTTTATTAATTATCTAATTATGAATGAAATGAAGGTTGATATCATTCAGTAACTAAATTTTATTTTCAAAAGGTTTATAGAAATTATCATTCTGACTGATTTTCTGCTTAACTCCTAGAAACAATAAACATTTAATTGATACGTTTCTCCCTTGAAAGTAATAAATTTTTAACTATAATTTTCATTCTTGTATTGGGGTTCATCATTATTATTATTTTACGTATAATAATAATTCGTGTAAAGCTTATAATAAATTATAATTATAAAATATTTTGTCATTAATTTTATGTCAATTTTGATGTTAAGGCATGCAAGATATTTTGTTTGAAAATCCTCCTTTATTAAAAGACTCTCTCTCTCTCTCTCTCTCTCTCTTTTCCTTGATATATAATAGCGACAAATATTCTAAAGCTCACAACTTTAATATTGAAAGACCAACAAAGCAACTAAGAACTTGTAAAAGGCTCTTGAGTGGCTTTATCTTTTATGATGATCTAATTTTGCAAGCCTAACTTTTATTATACTTTTTTGGAGAAAATAATCTTTTTACAAGTTAATAAAATGTAATTAATATAAATTTTTAAAAACATTTAATATTTTTCATTAATACTATGGAACATATTTATTATTTTAGTATTAAAATTATGCTATACCTATTTCTAATAAAAAAATTTGTACATGTGGCCTAAACATCGAACTGACGATCGAAACTCAAAGGAGAATAACGTAGAAAAAATATTTGTGCGTGTTCTTGGCAGCCAATAAGTTCTTTATCAAAGAAGCTGATTTAAAAATTGTGAAAGATAACTAATATTGTTGAGTTTTCCCCGCTATATCGCCTTCTGTTTACCTTGCATTTGGTTATTTGAGAGTGAAAAAGAATTGTAATTTGCATGAAATTGAAAATTCAATTTTTAACTTTTTTATTTAATTTAAAATTAAATTATAGAAATTCCTATGTTAAAAATTTTAGTAACTTTGACCATGAAATATGAAATAATAATAACGTGAGGCATTAATTGTAGGAGTTTATAAAATTTATTTATTTTAAAATATATTTATAAAATCATAATACATAATTCTAATTTGATAGTGGGGAAAGCCTACAATCATTACATATTTGGAGTTTTTTTTTGTCCCTATATAAATATCCTTGTGTTAAAATTTAGATTTTTCTGGTTTGACAACTTTTAGTTCCATGTCCTCATTTTTTAGCCTTCATTAAAGCTATTTTTGTTGACTTCAACAAAACTTATCTCTTATCAAGCTATTACAACATTTAATAAAAAAAAGTTGAATAGAATACTGTCACGTCACTTTAGGTAAGTAAATTATTTGTGTAAAAAAAAAAGTTTTGCTTTTTGTTTTTATTACTATATAATATCTAAGCTGGTCATTCAATGAAATAGACAGACATACGCGGAAGAATAAATCAGGCGAATCTTCTGTCCAAATAACTTTACTATTGACACTGATTATACAATAATGAACAAAGGGATGTTCAGGAGAGGAACTGGGAGGAAAGCGTCTGTGGCCTAAACAGAAACAAAATGCTTTGGTATTCACCTGAAATGAAAAAGAGAAACCACTGAAAACTATTGTTCCATAAGCAGTCAACGAGAGGTTTATATGTGTGCATGTCTTTATAATTATATAATATTAGATGATAAGTATAGAGATGGTTAACAAATCGAACCACTAAATTAAGTCTTACTATTAAAACTCATTTAACTAAATATAATAAAATTCATGCCATGTATTTGATTATTTAGAGGAAATAATGATAAAAAGAAACTACATAAAAGAATTAATGTTTTATAGCTACTTTATATTTTATATAATATTATAATGTATATATTGAAGAAATTCATTATAATGGATTTTCATTGTCAAAGTATTGAAAAGTTTAAACTTGCAAGAGACACTTAAAAAAAAGCCAAGGAAGTGAAAAAATAATCTACTGTAAGTAAAAATTACATATTTTGTGAATTAGAAAAAAAAACTCTGAGAATAGCTTTTAGCTCTGTCTCTCTGTCTCTCTTGCTCTCTCTCTCTCTCTCTCTCTCTCTCTCTCTCTCTCTCTCTCTCTCTTCTCTCCATATATATATATATATATATATATATATATATATATATATATATATATATATATATATATTTTATATATATATATATATATATTATTACATGCGTTAAAAGCTTTGATCACTAACCAGACTTGAATAATCCAGTATTTAACACCTGTCAGATACTACTGGGAAAGTAAGTAAGTGTCACGTTTTATTTATTTCACCTTTTTCCTGCTTTACTTCTTCTTCTTTCTTTCCTCTTGTTTCTTTCTTTTTTTTTTTAATTTTTTCTATGTAATATTCAAGATATAACTACTACAGAATTTCAGTGCTCTATACTATAAATGTAGTACTCGGTACTCGTAAAAGAGAGAGAGAGAGAGAGAGAGAGAGAGAGAGAGAGAGAATAACTAAGACAAGAAGACAGACATGACGTATATATATATATATATATATATATATATATATATATATATATATATATATATAGGTTATATAGTAGTTTGGTTTACGTCAGGGCATGTGGGAGTTGGGTCACTGTTGTAGATATATATTTTAGTAACTCGTGTTTGGGTTACAACAGCAAAAGCTTGAGGCATCAGCTGCATACGTATACATACACTCTTATACACTCAGAGCGTCATCAAAATATCCGAATACCAGTTAGAATAATATATTATTGTTACTATTCGTACATTGCCTCTCGCGTATATATAGCAATTCAAATACGTATATATATATAATATACCCGTGAAAGCTTGATGCTTTAAGCGTTAGTAGGTATAAAAAGGTAAATCCACCTTCCTCTACTTCAACTTTTCTCTTAGAGTATAATCATTATTATACATCCCATGGGGTAAAATGAGAGTTGTAACTTTTCATCATATTTTTCGTGAGCCATGCGTATAAAGAAAAAAAAAAGATAAAATGTTAAAGTTATGCCTCTTTTTCTTATAATAGATTCTGTATCATAAAGTAAAATGAGAAGGTAGAAAAAATAAAGAAGTTTATATATAAAACGTAGAAAAAAAAGGAGAAGAAGAATAAAATAAAATAAAAAAATATACTAATATAACATACAAATAGCTACTTTGGAATGTGCTAAAAATATGCATCATCTTAAGATATATTATAAAGTGCTTTTTACGTGTACAATATTATGCATTAGAAGTTAGAAACTTGGCATTTTTTTTTTTTTTTTTTTAGCTATCATTTTTTTATTGTGCATTTTTTAAACGTAAAACTTTATAGATTATAGAACATAGTGCATAGCATACGATGAAAATTACTCTTTTAATGCAAACTTCATTAAAATTAAATAAACTATATCTTTTTATAGAACGTAAACAGGGAATATGAAAATGGAAGTAAAATAAATATTTTGACTAGCAAATGACAGTGAATGTGAATGTTTATACAACGAACGAAAACATGTTCTATTTGGTTAATTTCAATTGTTTTATTTGAAGTTATTAATTGTATTTTCAAAACATGAATACGTTTTTATTAACACAAGCATGGAATTTTACATTTAGATAATACAGTAGAGTGAAAATACTGCAATTATAGGAATGATTTTTTTTATTCATAAAATTTGTAAGTATACATATAATGTAGTTTCTTTTACTTAATTTCTAACCTTTTAAAGCAAATAAATTTTGTTTGGCTACTTTAAATTCTTTACCTTCTAAAATCCTAACTGTTAAAAAAAATTCTACATTAATATAGGCTGAAATAAGACAAAAAAAATGGTACTCACCACCTAAGCGAACCTCAGTAGTTGCTTGAATCATTTCATAATCATTTTTAGCGAAACATTGATACATTCCTTGATCTTCTCTTTGTATTGATCCAATTCTCAGTCGTAATCCTGATGATATAGGAAAAGTTCTTTTTCTTCCAGAACTACCCTCGCGTAATGGAATACCATCTTTTGCCCATTGAAGTACTGGTGCAGGGTTACCAGAACTTGCACATAAGAGGTCAACATTTTTGCCAAGATCTACCGTGGCTATAGGTTGATTAACATGAATAGTTATAGGTTGTAATACATGAAGATTATGTTCTACTCGATCAGTGCCTGCAGAGTTGTTGACGGCGCATAAATATACTCCAGCATCACTCTGTGCGGCACTTTCAATTAACACTACGCTGCCACGAATGTGAATTCTCTCTGTTTTCATCAAAGGTTCTAGTCCATATCGATTCTTACGAAACCACCTGAAATCACACACATAAACATTAATTGCAGCGTTTTATATACTTCAAAATTTTACTATGCAGTTCAAAATTACAAATAAAATCAAAATAATGACTAGCATTTGTTATCTTAAAAATATATATATCTTGTATATATTTCTACTTATCTTTATATATATATATATATATATATATATATATATATATATATATATATATATATATATATATATATAAAATCTACCTTGGCTATGTGCTACCTTTGTCTGATTGAATGAAAAATTTGAGTTTTAGTATTTTTCCTGCTAGATAAGGTTTATCGTAAACTAATGTATTTTAAAGAAAATTTGAAAAAAATAATTCAATATGGATATTTTATGATGAAATTTATGGCTCATCAAAAATTTCACCGGAAAAAATTAACCTTTATTTCATTGAAAACGTTTAAAGTTTGAGAGTGTTTTTAGATAAAAATTTGTAACTTATTACGCAAGTTATCCAATATTATATTGCTTTTTGAGGCAATTGAAACCACTTGTAATCAACGTTTACTAACTTATATATTATATATATATATATATATATATATATATATATATATATATATATATATATATATTATATATATATATATGAACCAAAGTGGGATTATTATAACATTTCTCATGCATTTTAAGATCACAAAAAAATTTACCCAAGAGGTTAAAAATGTAAAAATTAAATTAAATAAATTTTAGTTTGTGTTGAGGAGACATTACTCAACATATTGATGTATATTATATTCCAGAGTAAAATGGGGAAAATGACCAACATTATCTGATGCTGTTAATAGTTTTTGTAACTTTATACATAAAATACTTCATATGTCATTCAAATAATTATATTGCAGAAATTAAAGGATAAAATAAGATATTTGCCGCCATGCTACTAGAGTTTCTTTTTCTTTTTTTATTTATTATGTTTATTTAAATAAAGGAATTTTTTTAAATTTGACATTTTTAAAGGTAAGACTTGAAATTATTCCTGTAACATAATGTTGCTATTAGTCACTGTAAATTAAAAAAAAAAAATATTGGTATAAATGAAACATCGTTTTAGAAAATGAGCATCCCATTATACCCTGGCTTCCCCTATATAATTAAAAAAAAGAAAGAATTAAATACAAAATATGTAAATAAGTGTCACATTTTGGGAGTTAAAAGTACAATTTTGTTAAAGATAAAATTATTTTACTTTATAATATTATGAATTTTCTTCTACAAGAAAACAAAGACAAAACCTAAAGTATTATATAAAATGTGTATACTGTATATACACAGTACACACACATATATATATATATATATATATATATATATATATATATATATATATATATATATATATATATATATATATATATATATATATATATATATATATATATATATATATATAAAACTGAATGCTTGTCATAAAAAATAAAGGAATTTTTTATGTTTGTCTTCTTACAGCCTATCATACCTTCTTATTTCAAGTTGCTCTAAACTCATGTACTCAAAAATAAAAATATCCCATCAAATTTTCTGTAAGGAATTTTAACTTGTACTTATATACTATGCGTCTTGTTAACGTAAATAAATATATATATATATATATATATATATATATATATATATATATATATATATATATATATATATATATATATATATATATATATATATATATATATATATATATATATATATATATATATATATATATATTATATATAATCTTCCCTACGGCACTTGTTTAAAAAAATTATGATTGATATTTTTTTTCCTTTAAATATAAAACATTATATATATATATATTTAATATAAATATAATTTTATAAGACTCATTCAAATTTAAATGAATTCAAGAGGAGTTTTAATATAATTCAAACATTAATGCCTAAAATAATGGAAAACTATTCTTTATTTATTACATGTTTTTATAAAGTTTCTAACACATTTATGAGCAGCTTAAAAATATATTTTACATACTTAAAACTACGTTAAACATTACTTAATGATAGCTACTTGCTCACACCGCTCACACTGGCGTTGAACAGTTATTATTTAACATTACTTTGTTTATCTATACTTTACAAACAAAGTACCTCAGTAACACAGAAGCTGATTCATTTTTTATTTATAACTTTGTTAGTTACATTTTTTTAAAACGTTATTAGCATCATATATTTTGTGATGCTTAAGATAATTTAAATTTTATAGAAATTTTTCACATTTTGCTCAATAATATAGGTAAGCACTATTAAGGTAGTTCTATTCTTATACATTTTTATTTGAAAAATATTACATAAACATTATTTCAATTTAATTATTAACTAACAAAAGTAAACTAACATTCAACTTAAGTGATTCTCATGATATTTCTTTTGCAAATATTTTAAAATAGAAATATTTACATTAATAATAATACTGGGGAAAAAACAACAACAACTAAGTATTAAATCAAAAAAGAAAACAATATTGAATAAACAAATGAATACTTGAAGCTGTGACAAGTTAGACGTTTATTTAAAGAGCTTTTCTTTTTGTGCTGACACTTTCTTTTAGAAACTCAAAGTTTATTTACAAACTGGGGAATACGGATACGATATCTTTGCTCATCGTCTTGCACAATTGTATCGAGTTCGACATAAGACGTAAAACTGTTTCAAACAAGGATTTAAACAAACTCTAAAGCCTCTTTTATTCCCCTCTCTACTTTTTTTTTTCTTAAGATTGTTTCCTATCTTTTGATTTAGTTTGAAAAAACCTAAAACAATAGATTTATAATGTAAATATATAATATAATATAACATAACTTATACGATATGTCTTTAAAATATTTGGTCAGCACTTTTATAACAAATTTTAGTTGTAATATTATAATATAAGATACTTGGTAATAAAACAATGAGATAAAATCGAATGTTTTTTATTATGTATCATAAATCAGTTTTTCATCATATTTTTTAACTACAATAAGTTCTTCAACAAATTTATACAATATATTAAAATCTTCAAGTTGTTGTATTTTATAAAATGTACTTTTTTTTTTTTTTTTTTGGGGGGGGGGGGGGGGGAGGAATGAAACTTTGTTTTTATAAAAATATACATAATTTTGCTAGTCATCATGCTTACTCAAGTATTCTATAATGAAGATAGCTTATAATTGTGCTTCTCACAGGCCTTTTTTAATCAAAATACATGTCTAAATTATAATTAATTCATAGTTAATCTTTATAAGCACAACATGCTTTACTTTCCAATAGATAATTAATATTTATTAAAAGTTAGTATTATTGTTTGAGTTAAAACAATGTATATATTTTAGATTGTTGCCTTAACTCCAATCAGCCCTTTTATTATTTTTTGCGTAGCTCCTTATTAGAAGTTGAAATAAGCTATGCTATCACCTTTAATCAGTATTATTCCTCTATGGAAGGAAAATGAGTAAACATGTAAAATACATTGAAACCATATTTTTAGCCCTAGCTTTTATAAATTTAAATATTAATATCATAATGTATGAAAAGTAAATTATTATAATTAATTTTATACATATTATATTATTTTTATTATATCATAAATATATATAAATACTGGTTTAAAAAAGTTTTTTTTATTATTATTATATTTTTTTAAATAGCATAAAATTATTGTTCTTGTAATTAGTAAAATACCGAAATAATTTAATTTTCATACTCACTACGTTATCAGATTTATATAAATTACATGCAAAAATTATTATTATATTACAACTTTTATATTACTGTATATTATCAGATTTTGAGAAGTAAAAAAAAAAAAAAAAAAAAAAAAAAAAGTGATACATAGTAATATAATAACGTTAATTACAGTAATTTATGATGGTAAAAAATAATAAAATAGAAAAGGGAAAATATTTTTTATACTTTAAAGATAAGAATTTTTATAGTATAAAACTTTAAAATTCTTTACATACAATAAAAATAACATTTTAAGTTTTATATTAACTTAATATATTTTACAGGGTGTAAGCAAAGTTTTAGTGGTTTCTGTGTGGAGCGAAATTTATTTCCTTTTTTCATGAAACTACCCAGGTTTAAAGAACAAATTAAAGCCTCGTTCCTTTTCATTTTTAATCAGACTTCAACATTTGAATCGGAAGAACAACTATCTTATATAAAAAAGCAAGAAAAACAAGATCTTTGTAAATAAATTAATAAATAAAAAGCAGGAATTTTAATTTTGTATCTGAACTTTAAAATTGATAATAATGCATTTGAGAAATTGTAAGTTATTGTATTTTTATTAATCTTATTGTACTCTTATTATTAGTTTCTGTTTCTATGTATTTTTGCAAGATTCGTGTAAAATAGAATCATGAAATTAAACATCACACTTTTCGTTTCGTTTTTTTTTTTTTTTTTTTTTTTTTTTTTTTTTTTTTTTTTTTTAAGTCAAAAAGTGATTTAATTTGATAATATTTCTTGTTTATTAAATAGAAAAGGTTGAACCAAGAAGCAGCGAGAATTTGTTTTACACCCTGTACTGTATTGATTAGTGCTTAAACTTTTTATTTTGTCATCTAGCCAAGTCAGCCACGTCGGATGTATTAACGTTGACATCAATTCGGATTATTACATCTGACAAGTTACAAAATTATATATTTTTAATTTTATTCCTCTTTCATTTCTAATCCATTTTCACATAATGTATAAGTAAAATGTTTAAATTGAATAAACTCGTACAGCATAATTATTAATTTTGTAACATTTAACTTTGAATTCAAATTTCAATTTTATAAAGGAATATACAAAATATGTGTCCTTTTTATTATAAGTATTGATGCATCATGTCTTTAAAAATTATATTCTATTTAATTTTAATATCTTATAACATGCATCAATGAAAACCGTAAAACTTTGAACATTTTAAAACTTTAAATCGATGTTTTTAGTATTTTGTAACTTTTGCAAGAAACGTTAAACATTTTAAAGTGGAAACATTTAACGTGGCAACTAAAGAAATCTTTCATATTTTCTATCCTCATTGTTATTATTATTATTTGAAATATTTGCTAATACTACTGGTTAAGGTTAAGAAAATATACACCTGCTGTCAGATGCTTGCACAAGAATAGCGTGCGTTTCCGATATTGACAAGTGTAATTCTTTCATAATTTCAGGTATAGATGTAAAAAAAAAAAAGAAGAGGAAGAGAGGAAAGGTGAAGATGACTTACCAGTGCCTTGGTGGTGGATAACCTTGCGAGATGCACGACAGTACAGCGGTATCTCCTTCTCGCACGGGATGTAGTGAAATACGCTCCACATATCGAGGAGCAACCTTACCAGGGTGTTCTGAAATCAAATAATCAATTAATAAGCTTTTTTATTTAAATATGCTAGAAAACTTTTATATTTACGTAAATATAAGCTACCGTTTACATTATATATTATCACTCATAAAAACACAAAATTTATTTGAAAAAACGTTTTAGGCTTATTAAATTTTAAAATGTTTCTCTTTTAAATATTTTGAAATAGTTATGACATTCACTTTGTCAAAACACACACTCGTTTTATGTATAATATACAGAGGGAAGAGATATAAAGAGGAGAGAGAGAGGGAGAGAGAGAGAGAGAGAGAGAGAGAGAGAGAGAGAGAGAGAGAGAGAGAGAGAGAGAGAGAGAGTTTTTAACCGCGTGTGTAATTTTTGATAACGACTATACATTAAATTTAGATCTTTATGTATTTTTTGTTTTGAAAGTTTTAATTGCAACAATTATCTAATAAATAGCATAAAGAGTGACACTAAAATTATTATTTATATATATATTTTTATTTAATTATCATAATTGTTTTTGTTTTATACCTAACTTGCTGCCTATTGAAATTGTTGACTTTTAATAAGATATGCTTATAAGTTTTTAAAAACAATAATGCAAAAAAATTGGACTTTTTTTTTATAAGCAACATTTCATATTATTTTGAAGAGAGAGAGAGAGACAGAGAGACAGAGTCAGAGAGAGAGAGAGAGAGAGAGAGAGAGAGAGAGAGAGAGAGAGAGCTAGAAATGCATTACATGATATTAAAAATTTCATTCCTTTTTTTATATCTCAAATTTACGTAATGAAATTACGGTAGGCACATCTTGTATTTTTATTATTATACGTATATTATAATAACATAATGTAATATCATTTATATTTAATATGTATGTGTCAGTAGTATAAAAAAACATTTAGAATGTAATAAAAAATGAAATTAGTTTTATTTTTATTACGTTATTAAAATAGTAAGTAATTCTTTTTTTATATATACATGCTAATTTAGCATTCCATTTTAATAAAATGTTAATTTATTTTATATTTTTAATTGCAAAATTCTGTTGTTAGCCCTGATGTTAGAAGAAGCAAGTGAGAGAGAGAGAGAGAGAGAGAGAGAGAGAGAGAGAGAGAGAGAGAGAGAGAGAGAGAGAGAGAGAGAGAGAGAGAGAGAGAGACAAAGGGCAAATAACAAATATTTAAAAATATTTATTGATTCCTGAGATTACATGGGTATACTTAAGTGTTGTAATTTTATATTTTGAGTAGCAAATTTGCTTATGTAGCATTATATCGCTTTGCCAGCTTGTTTTATATAAGAAAAAGTATATTCTCAAAGACTGCAGCAGTTGGTTCACATGACCCTCACCGATTGCCGCATGGTCTCACATTTTCTCTATATAACAATTTTACCCCACTTGCTTTTTGCTTTATAGTGTCTCCTCCTATCCAATGTACTGTACTGGTACTTGAGAGCGTTCTATATAGTATTAGGTGGTATAGTGGCTACTGACTCTACTGTTCGTTATTATTATCTCTGTCTATCTGTATTAAACATTGCTCTGTTAAAGTTCAAACTAATCATATTAAACTAGCTTGAGAGAAAGAGAAAAAGAGAAAAAAAAAGTAGAAAAGTTTAATATTATATACCATGTTAACCTGACACTAGTAACTGACAAAGAGAAAGGTATATTCACGTTTTATTCACTTGCTTATAATATGGTTATTTTTCTCTTTTACTTACTTTATAATGTTCAACCATATATCCCTTACACTAACACTATAGTATGCCGTGTAATATAAATTTACAAAATTGATCAAACACCACAAGCTTACATCAAAGCCACAATAAAGAGCTTAAATAGAAGCAAGGATCTGTAGAGGCATAAAATCATTGCTGTTGTCTCTTTTTCCCTCTTGTCCCTTTTCTCTAATTTTCACTAAGAGATTTAATAAAAGATAGCTTTTTAAATTTTCCACTTTTATCATTATGTATTACACATAAATTCTATACTATTCTACATTTTTATTTAATTTTACTTTAATGTGTCTCAGTTACAAAACAAACTGATGAAAACAAATTAATTATATATAATGGATGTGTAAAACATTTGGTCATTCAAGCTAATAAAGATTGTTTTTCATTAATATAGAGTATATTAATGTTACTTTATTTATAGCAATAATGTTTTTAAAAATAATTTTTATAGTAAAAACACGTAAATTTTCAAGGTAGTTGAAAAATAATGTATTAAAATATTGATTGGAATATGAACACCTAAATATTATATTGAATATGTTGAGACACTTACAAATTTTTTAATTAACTAATGACAAGTCAAATAAAACGATCAATAAAGTTTGTGTGTATAATTAATGTAATCCACGGTAAGTTGCATGATAGTTTCATGTTAAGTTACAAAGATCAAAATAAATCAATAAACAAGATTAAAGATGTTAAGTAAACAGGTTGCATTTAACTAGCAAATTATAGTGTATTATGATATAAGAATTTCTTTCAGTATAAAGCTTTTAGTGTCAAAAATTTACATTAACTTTTGTGTTCAAAGTCTACAGATAACTTTTAAGTTTAAAGGTTAATATCTAATTAGGGAAAAACTTTATAGATTGATTTTTATTATAAGTTTCCAAACACGTAATGATTGAAAAAAAGGATGAAACTTTACTTACCAGTAATGACAACACGTCCATGAGTTATGCTTTCTATTGTTCTACCAGTGACTCGATGAACAGTCCGACATCGATATGTGCCATGACTATCCGTGGGTGTTACTGAATGCACAAGTAGCTCTCCTGATGGAAGCATCTGGTGTTTTGCATCTGTAACAAATCACAAAAACTCCACTCAAGCATCACTTTTTCCTGCGTAGAATTTAGATGAGTGCATTGTATGTTCATTTTTATTTTGGAAAATTTTGTTCTGTGTTTGAAAGCATAATATATGTTTAAATTAATATTATTTTAGATATAAGAATGGTCGAAATGTGTATCTGCGAAATGTTCATAGTTTCATTTATTATAATCAATACAATGAAATTTTAACACATTTATTTTTTGAAATTTAATATAAGCATCGTATAATCTGAGAAAAATGTCACCTCATATTTTCGGGACTGCACATTGTCAAAATTTTAATGACAAGCAAAATAAATATTCAAAAATGTTCATTTTTAGAATTGAAATGTATGTGCAGCGTGCACATTGTACAGTATGGTACATCTAATCAGCAAACAAATTTCAAGTCATCCTAAAAGCTATGCAAATTGTTGAACATATATGTCCAACTGGTTGCATACTTTTTAAACTAGCAGGGGCCAAGCTCACGGTAAATGGAAGAAAATTGACATTAAAAAGTTATATAAAAATGGAAATAAAATAAAAAATAACTCACCGCTTTCGACAGCTGGGTATATGTTAAAATTGTTATTTTGAATCCAGGACGTAACAGTAACATAGTCCCTGACGAAAGTTGGTATATCGCATTTGAGGACTCCTGTATTTCCAATGATCACAAATGCATCGTTTACATGAATATCATAGCGTTGGGTCACCACTGGTAAGCAAACAAAGGAAAAATAGACATTACTAACAATGTGTGTGTGTGTGTGTGTGTGATATAATTTAGTGCATGAAATATGCACTTTTAGAATCTAATATACAAACGGGGATAAAGTGTTCATTCAAAAAGAAAAAAAAGTGACCCTTAGCGTTGTAAAGACGTTTGGATTGAAGGGAAGTGACCTTCTGCGATCGATCATTTTATTAGATTTTCTTTTCTTTTATTGAAAAAGGAGAACTTTTGCCTGACTTTCTCTCGGGTTTCTTTTTCTTTGTAGAAGTCATTTCTCATGTCAATCAACTTTGTAAAAAAGTGCTTCAATAAACCACTTACTTTAAAAGATATAAAAATACTATTAAAAGGCGAATAAGTTTCATACTTTTAAAAAGAAAGAGAAAAAGAAAAGTGAGAGAGACAGAGACAGACAGAGAGAGAGAGAGAGAGAGAGAGAGAGAGAGAGAGAGAGAGAGAGAGAGAGAGAGAGAGAGAGAGAGAGAGAGAGAGAGAGCTTTTAGTAAAATTATATTTTGTTTCATGATTTTTAAATTTCTTTCCTCACGTAATAAATCATTTTTAAATAATGTTGTTTATTCAGTTTGCAAAGTCATCAATATGAATTATTACGTCATAATTTTTATATATATGCAAATTGATCAGAAAAATGGCTCAATTCATCTATTAAATCTCTTTTAATCGAAAGCAATTTTTCTTCTCGCATAAAAACATGCATTGAAAATGTCAATATACTTTTTCAACAAATGGTAACATTTAATCATTCTTTTGTCGATATATATTTTCGATTTCTAGTTGACAGGTTTCTAAAGTAACCGAAATAGAAAAATCTTACGTTGAAATCACTTTTCTTCTTCTTTTTTTCCTCTTTCTTTCTCTCTCTCTCTCTCTCTCTCTCTCTCTCTCTCTCTCTCTCTCTCTCTCTCTCTCTCTCTCTCTCTCTCTCTCTCTCTCTCTCTCTCTCTCTCTCTCTCTCGTTTTTTTATTTTATGTACACAAGCTTACGCACACATTTTTTCTTTTGAAGTTACGCAACATGCAAGAAGTTTTATAAAATATGTTTGAGTAAGTTATTTGTTTTCTAGTTTTCTTAGCATTATACTGAGCAAAGCGGAACGAGGAGAGCAAAAAATTGTTTTGATCAAACCGCAGACTCTGACCAAAAGTTTGTACACAATACTTTGATTCTTATAGTTCTAGCTTTAACATTATACATACATACATACATATTATATATATATATATATATATATATATATATATATATATATATATATATATATATATATATATATAAACCAAAGCTTATCTCTCATAAAGTTGCCACTGATAAATGCAACGTTCCAAACCTCCTATTCAGTTTTACCGGAAGTTGTCTCCAAGTGTCACTTCCGTTTCCGCTGTCACAACACAGTGCTAGCTATGTCCGATTTTGCTTCCCCCGACAACATCAATATTTATTTCTTTTTGTGTAATATGTTTCGTTGTTGGAACATTAAAAATAACTCGTCGGTAATAACTTTTTTTTTATTATTATTATTACTTTGTAGTCATAAATTGTCACTTATTCTTGAGGAAAAAATATTACGTACTGTAAATTTTTTAATGAAAAAACATTTTCCACGTTATATTGCATACAAATTAAAATTCCAAAGCCATTGGAACAAAGAACAAAGTTTTAATTTGTTGATTTTGTTCTTCAAGCACCAACAGTTCCACGGTATGTATTGTACTTATATACTGTATAGTACGTATTATAAAGTATATACCAATACTACGGTATGTAGTTGTATATATAATTTGTATGCAACGTCAATTGTAAATTTAAAGCAACCGTTGTACTATTACGTAATTGAATTTCCACTGTTTAAATGAATACTTTATTGCATTTCCTTTTAATACCAAAAATAGATGCATTATTTTAGTTGAAATTTTTCATCAAGGTGAATGCACATGGCTATTTTTGCATTTTTTGAAATGAAAAAAATAATAACAATAAAAAAAAATAAAGTTGTACCAAAATATATATATTTTTTCAATGTTCAGAACAAATTTCTTGCTTTCGTTGCTGTTATAAGAAGTAGTCTTGGTGATTAGCTACACAATTTAACACATCTAACCCAAAAGAATTTTAAAAGAAAAAGAATATAAAAAAGCACATTATATATATATATATATATATATATATATATATATATATATATATATATATATATATATATATATATATATATATATATATATATATATACTGTATTGTAGCATTTCTACCTTGAAGTAAATAATATTCTAGAACGTTTTTGACTAATGATATAGTAGCTATCAACATAAATATACAAATAAAAATCATCAAAACATAATTTCACTTACCAGCACGCACATTAGCCTCTTTGCTAAAAATACGTCCAACTTTATTGATGGCTTCGCATCTATACACAGCAGAGTGTACGTCATGTCTGTAACTCTCAGCACCAAACGGTGGGAAATGCAGTGATCCATTAGGTAAAATTTCTCTTATGTTCGCTACGGCAACAACAGAACTGCCGTCGCCCATGGTCCATTCAATTTTTGGAGCAGGACTACCATGAGCTAAACATTGCAGTAAAGCTCCAGTCTCGTTGGAAAATTCAGTCAAAGCTCGTGGCTCCATGATAAACACAGGGCCTTGACTGTCTAGTGATAGGCCACATACTGAAACACATCGAAAGCAATATTCATTAATACAAAAGGTACTTTATTTATTGATATACTATGTAAATATAAATAATAATAACAATTTATAAAAAAAAATTATTATTTTTAATTTTAGTATTAACTTAAAAACAATACATTCTATGCATTATAGCTTTAAATTTTTACAAGAAATGTATTTTCTTGTATCATTTAATCATTGTGGTATACTTTATAATTTATTTTAAAGAAACTGGTGCTGTATCTTAATTTACAATCATAATCAATTTTTACATTTCTCATTTCCTTTTAAGCAAGTTATAACGTTTTATATTATTTATCTCTATTCTAAAAATTCAAAGTTAATATTTTCATAAAGCTACGTTCTTAATATTAAAAGAGAACTTTTTTTTTCCTACTTCATGTTATAGTGTGTGGGTAAGAGAAGTTGAATTGTAATGGTGAATTGTGACAGACAGTGGTGGCAGATGTGTCATATCGTGCAAGGGTCACACTCTCTATATTGAACACAAATCTCCCAACACTTCATATCGCAGAGTACATATATATATAGGTCTGAGGTACATATATTTATCTAGATAGACAAGACAGACGGACAGTCAGACACAAAACCAAAGCTATTTGCATGAAATTTGCGTCGACTGCAGATCTTGTAAAACTGAATATACAAATATACTACTCACTTCAGTATCGTATACAAACACTCAGTAAAACTATTCATTTAGTAATGTGACATTATTATAAAACAAACATTTATAAAGTATAATAATTCATTTGTTATTATTAACTAATATAATTAGAAAAAAGCTTTGAA
>OX439127.1:46611854-46736975 GCA_949318235.1 Ecdyonurus torrentis
TAGGTAATATTTTACATGCATTGCTCAAGCATAAGGAAAAAGAAGTAAGATGAGGGGATGCGATCGAACAACGTAGGGCGCGAATCAATGCACAACGTACCTACAATTTTAGTCGTACTTTCTTCTGTCTGTATAGTCGTCTCCTCCCCACTTGATTGCATGTTTCAAAAGTAATCAATTCATTTGTTTTAAATGTTAATATTAAAACATATCATTCACCGTGTCTCGTACTATAATGGACGCATTTTTGTTGTTGTTGTTGTGCTTCACAAAATTACTTCTTTCTTTAAGATAATGTGATTGAAAATAAAAAGATGATAGGAATAATATAGTTCAGTGTATCTTTCAAAATGTTAAACATTTCTCAACTTTTTTTTTTCCGGTGTGGTTGTATGTTTATTTTTTATTCCACACAATTACAATAGTTATGAATCATATAAGGTCTTTATATATATAACAACCACTGAGTCAGAAAAATGTATGTTAAAGTGCTTATTTATTACAAATATAGGTATGAAAAAGAAAGGAAATTAAGTCAGTCTACTATTATTTAATATATAAATTGAACTTTAATTTTGATGAGCAATAAGTACATTTTATATTTTTGGTTGCATTTTTTTTTATTATAAAACTTATTTTATTAATTATTTTTGTTATTCTTGGTGAATGAAAATATAACAATTTAATAGTTTGTTTGAAAATAATTAAATTGTGTTTTCTTTTTTGTTTATTCAAGTAAATTAGTCTTCCAATATACAGCTTTAGTCAAAAGTTACTGTCAAATCCTCGGACATCTAATTCATAATATTTTCTAATTGTTTTGTACAGGTCATATGCGGCATGAGATTTTGTAAAGTTTAGTATTATTTTTATTGATCGAAATAGCATAAACTATATGTATAATTTAGTGGAATGTCATTCATATGCTTCCGTTTCCCTATCATGCAATACAAAATAACAGCTTTTCATAATATCAAAGCTTTGCACAGGCTTACACATGTATGTATTGTGTAACATAAATACAGTTTTAAATTGTGTTTCTCGTCGCAAACGAGAATTGAAAGGTTTTCCTTTATGCATATACTTTTATCTATCGCATATAGTTAAACGTTATCATGTGCATGATGTTCCTTTTATATAATATACTTTACAACATTAAAAACAGCCACATTTTCCCTATATACATATATTATAAAAAGTTTTCCTATATACAATCTTTCGTATCATTTCATTCGATTGCAACATTTATTTATATTGTATTTATTTATCTGTTGCAAAAGTTCTTTTGCTTAGTTGCACAATATGTTAGTTTTCCTTGAACAGCTATATTATACAACTTTGGTAAAAACTTGATGAATAAATAACTCATACTCACATATTGAATTAATAAATTTATTGAGGTAACAAATTTAAACACTACTCAAGCATGTCATTTTCCTATTTATATATCAAAAATGAAATGTAGAAATTTTCTTCCTTATAGACCACTTAATGTGATTTCATGTTTGTTGAGTTGAATTAATGTGAGTTATCTGGGCAATGTGGTTCTACATTCCAGGTATTTGAATTCATTTAATAATAAATAATCTATTATGTAATGTTGTGAAATATTATATCCGTTATTCAAGTGTATAATATTAAGATTATTATTGGCTGTAAATATATATTTTACAGAAATCTACATATTTAGATGTATTGAGGTATTTATCTGTTTCTGTACTGTGTATACATATAAAATATAAAGTATTGTTATTAAAGAATTTAATTGTTTTTAAATAATCTAACAAATTTAAAAACTAATAAGCACAAATATAATTCTGTAAGTTATTTACATTATTGTAAATACAAAGTGGGGTATTAATTATTATTAATATATAGTTACAAAACTATAAGGTAATTAAAAGGCACATATCATTTTCATTTTGAGATCCAATTTAGAAGAAAATTTTATCAAGTTCAATCGTGACTGATACGAAGAGCTATCCCAATTATTATCAATAGTATATTATTATAGCTTAAATATAAATGTACCATACGTGTACCATATATATTTTCCATTTTATAAGTTCCTTTTTTAAGTAATATTTTAAAATTGCAAGAGTATACATATCTTATATTATTATGATATATATTATGTATGTATGTATGTGTGTGTGTGTGTGTATATATATATATATATATATATATATATATATATATATATATATATATATATATATATATATATATATATATATATATATATATATATATATATATATATAGCATCATTATTATATCACTATAGTGTTTTACTCAAGCCAGATGGCAGCTCCATAACAACTGGTGTATTGCTAATAATTATACTAAGTGCTCTTCATACTGCCAAATTTATTACCATGTTAAAAAAAGGCATGTTTAAAATTTATGCTCATATATAGAATGAGAAGGAGAAATAGAGAATGAAATACATTATATTACTATGTTATGCAGAGAAAATAGAGAAAATAAGACGGAGCTAGTGCAGAGAGAAAGAGAAAGAGAAAGAGAAAGAGAGAGAGAGAGTGAGAGAGAGAGAGAGAGAGAGAGAGAGAGAGACAAGAAGTCTAGATGATATAAGTATTTACTTGTATGTTCGTACTAATTGCGTTTTCACTTGCTATACGCTATATTATGAAGTAATATAAAGAGCAATCAGAAGATAATCCTTGTATATCTTGTCGTTCATCAGAGAGTGATGTTCTGACCACTTGACTCTTGGGATTTATTTGTGACATTCACTTCACAGTGGATGACTTTTCTACTCATGTTACCTAAGCTCTGTAGTAATATACGTATATATTCATTCACTATATATAGAGAATATCGCAACCGTTATAATAGAAAATAAATAAAAAAAAAATAAAAAAACTCCCTAATATTTTGATTGGAACATGATTATACTTTAGTTCATTCATGTGAAAAGGCTTTACGTATATACGTTACATTCAAGTGACACAGTCAATATATATTTTTATTTAAATTGGGAGTTCATATACAACAATAACAAAACATTTCAAAATAAAAATCACATCATATCTAATTTAAATAAGAAACACATGAGCAAACAGCAAAACATGTCTCATTTCAATATAAGATGATTTTTAATCTTCTTATATTATATATAGGAATCTATACAAAAATTTACATTAAAGCTTAATATATTATTTAAAATATACTGATAGAAATTCTTTCAAGTATTTTATACTAATTTAATTTAAAAGTCCTACTATTTCACCCACTTAACTTGTGTAACGCGTCTCAACTAAGGTAATTAAATTTAGATTAAAAAGAAACTACCTCTAAATGTGAAATTTTTCTTACGGTATAAAGTTTGCCTTCATCAACGGTAATTTTGCTTTTATATGTATTCGTCAGTTTAGATAGCATAAGAAAACATTTTAGTTTAAATAATTTTTTTAAATAACACTTCTAACTAACAATAACAACTTTTATAAGCATTCATTTAACATTTTTAAAAGTGCTTTGAATTTTTAAAATGTAGAATAATTATAATTAGATTGTAAATTTTTCATAGTTCAAGAAGTAGGAGAAATTTATTGTGAAGGAAGTATTTAAAAATTAAAATTACGTTCCAGGTTAAAAGTATTATATATATATATATATATATATATATATATATATATATATATATATATATATATATATATATATATATATATATATATATATATAGCCTATATATGATAATGTGTAATGTTTATTCTATAGGTATAAATTTGTTACTCTTGGATTCAGTACCATTGATTCGCAGTATTGTATATAATAGTATTATAATACACCATGAATTTTATGTAATTGCAATTTAGCAATGCTTATAATTGCTATATTTTGTTGATTAATCTCTTCAACATAAAATACGTAATTTATTTCATGCGTAAATAATAATATTAATAATAATAATAAAAAAAAAAACACTACTTGATTTTAAATTTATTGCATACTGATAATCCAAACTTACGTAAAAGGATGGATACAACTATACTGTGAATTACTGTTTTTGAACAAAACTGAATTTGCGAAATTACTAATATAGCATATGCGCAACTCCTTATTACATATACTTGTCATTTACAAATTACTTTTCAAATTAGTTGAGTAATTAACACTTATATAGTTGCCAATAATATTTAGATATGAATTACGAGTGTTTTCCATTTCCTTGATTGAAAACTACACATTTATGGAAGTACCGGACGCTCTTAACATTTCAGTGTTTATTGCATCAATTTTATGGTCCATTCCCTCGGTAAAATGATATGACAATAACCAAACTCGTATAAATGCATCAATGTAAGTAATAGGAACATAGAACTCGATATGCTATAAAAATAATTGTGTTTTAAATCTATATTTAATATGTATCCATTTAAACTTGAGCTGCAAGTACTTGTCATTGAACATTGAAATAATTTACCTATTTTTTAAATTATAACTTATAGATTACATTTCTATACGGCAAGAAAAAAATATGTGTATGGCTATAAAAAATACTTATAATTATACATATTTAATTTAGCTATATAGTTAATAATATTGGTATGTCTTCAACACTTTAACTTGAAGTATATGTAATAAATATTATAATGACTTTTAAGTATACAGTATAATATACACGCACACGAATGGGTGACCCGAGAAATTATAAGAGTTGTGTAAATTGTAAAATAATAATAATAATAATAATAATAAGTTATCATTCCGCTTGTTGTATAAAATCTATACAAAAATATTTTTCCCAATTTTTCTCATTTCCGGCTTAAATACTTATAAACGTATTTAAAAATTATTCACTAAATGTTATTTGATATAGCTTTTGGCAATTAGTCAGTGTAAAAACCATTTTAAGCACGATAATTTTGAAATTTTTGTAATAATATTGTAATAGTAGTGGCACTTGAGTTGGACAAATAGGAAATGGCACAATAACTCCGCGTATTATAATTGTTAATGGGGTTTATTATCTATAGGGGAGGAGGAATTTATTATCAAGTTAATTTTAATGGTTTAAAATGTAAAGGAAAAAAATAAATCTACTTGTTTAAATATTTCAAAACATTAAATTATATTAAAACAAATATCTTTATTAAAGTAAAATTAGTAAAGCTGTGTTCTAATAATATTTTTATGTAGCTTTTACGTCCCCCCCCCCCCAAACACAGACACACACAAATAAATTGAACAATTATAAAATTGACAAAACAAATAATATATCAATTCATTATTGAAGTGAATGGCATTTGTCAATACTCCAACGTTTTTGATAGGAACGCTTTATGTACTGAACCGATTGTTTCTACAAGTTCTATTGTTTCTATACAATTATGCATTTTTTTAGTTTTATTTTTTATACACCAACTTTAAGTTTTAATTTAACAATTTTAGTGATCGAAAAATTGAAATCATTTGTTTTTTTGTTTTTTCCTCTCATTCATAACTTTTACCTTTAAAATAGCGCACAACTTTGGCAATGACAGAAAGCTATATCCTAATCGTTGGCACTACTTGTTGTGTTAAAAGTCCAAGATAAAAAGCATGGTTATAGCCTAACGTAACTATTTGTAATTCTTGTAACTCTCAAGTCTAACAATAAAAAAAGTATGATTAAATTTCTGTCCCAAATCATGACACATTACGTATGAAAGTATAATATAGAAGTAGAAACAAAATAAGATGGTTAAAAGCTTGCTTCAGCATGAGTTGCAATAAATTATAGTAAAACTACTAAAAAAAAAGTAGTCAATTTCCTTTTTTATCGCAATTATCAAATTACAAAAACTATGTGACTTTTAAAATTGTTACTTTGTGACACGTAAGGGAAAAATTTATACCTATTTGTTTATTAAAAAAATGTCATATTATACAATATATAAAAAAAGAAACACGTTATGTTAAAAAGCAACAAAGTTTTATGTCATCTATATTGCAGGCAAGGCATGAAAGATATCATCAGCCCTAGGGTTAAGCGACCTCCAGTATGACATGGTGGCTTCGTAAGAGCAGATTGTGGTGCTGAGACTCCCCTTCTTTTTACTAATCAAAGCTGATGCTCATCTCTCTCTCTCTCTCTCGCTCTCTTCTACGTGCCGCGTACGATGTCAGTGCATACTCAACAACATCTGCTTAATTAAGCTTGAAACGCGAAAAATATAATATTACATGAAATCGCAAGTATGAGAAACGATATACATAATATTTCAATGGATAATAAAAGTAAAAAGAAAACAGTATCAATTCGTCTCTTCTTATATTGTTAGCTATTACTAATTCATTTATTCATTACTAGTAAACTGCTTTGCTCAAATTCATTATAATTATTTTTTACTTATAGAGCTTTGAACACAGAGAATATTATTACAAAGAAGTAATTGATCGCGTTATATTATTCGTAATATATTCTATGATATATTTGTAATATAAATTAAGCAACGAATGAAACATCATATTATATATGTAAATTTAATTTAAATTACATATTTTATGCTACACTACATATATATCATATACATTAAATATTAATATCAATACTATATGTATTTTACATTATTATTAAAGTTATAGGCTTTTGTTCACAATCATCATAATCAACAATGTAATTATTTATTGTGTGTGTATAATATATATATATATATATATATATATATATATATATATATATATATATATATATATATATATATATATATATATATATATATATATATATATATACACGCACTGTATATGTGTATAATAATAATAATCAAATGCATGTAACAAAATAATATTATTAGCTTACAAAGTGTCGAAAAGAGAATACAAGTTGTATGAACACCATGAATGTTTGGTAATTACAATTCATTTCAATGATCAAACCCGACTCATTTGCTTGTTTTACCTCTTATGATTATACTTTGTTTTATCGTTTCACAATGATTAAGTTAAACAGAATTTTTTTTTTGAATAAAACCTCAAGTAAATATATATAGTAAATTAAAAGAAGATAAAACAATTACTTTAAGAAAGTAGGAAGAGTTAACTTTAATAAACTGCTTATTTTCTATTTCACTTTAGTTAAATCCTTTTGAATGACCGAATAGACTTTTATCGCTTAACTTGATCCGTTTTCTTTCGTTCGTTCGTTCTTCTCTTTCTTTCTTACTTTTTTTTTTCTTTCTTTTTTTTACACGCTGTATATTGTTCTTCATTGCAAAAAAAAAAAAAAAAAAAAAAAAAAAAAAAACGAAAGAGAGAGAGAGAGAGAGAGAGAAAAGCTTCCCCTATATAAATAATCTGTAAAACTTTTAACGGTAGGTAATAAACTTGAAATTTACTACTAACTAATAAAAGTCAAATATTATTTTAGTATCAATAATTTTAATTAAATTTTATTAAATTAATACTAAAAATTGCATAAAAAATAATCAATATTCACATGTACGTACATGTGTTATGTTATTTGCTGGGGATTTTTTTCATGCTACGCGTAATATAATATTGAAATGGACTGCAAAGTGCAACGAATATTTCTTAAATAATTTTGTTAACTATAGAGGTACGAGTATTACCATACCAGTGCTATAAGACATCCTGCATGAGTTGCATGACAAGATTTTAGGACATTTTTTTGCTATACTTCATAATTATGCAAACTATTGATTTGTAAACAAGAAAAAAAAAGGTAATATTAATTATGCTAGCCTATTTTCATCAACACTTATTTAAACAACATAATTATGATAATAACAATGTTATATAGCATTAATATTATGTTGTATAGCATAATTACTTATGCTGCTCCTATTTATGCTATAATGACATAAATGCAGCATAAATTACGTAATTTGTTTTTCCATGTAACTTAAAAAAATAAAAACAACTATATCTTAATTAAATTATAATTAAACGCAGAAAGTAAAAATGTTACCTACAGTATACCTTCGCTCTTTGTTTTTGTTTGCGCTGTAGTTGAAAGATATGATCCAGACTTTTATGTTGAAAATATCAATATTTATAATTATAATACCCGCAATTTCATCAAAGTCTCGGTTCCAAGACATATATACGTCTACATTATATGAAAGGAGACCATATTATATCACTGCCAATTTTTTAGATAATCTGCCATCAGTACTTGGAAATTTGTTGAAAAAAAATTTAATACAGTATAATATTACACTTTATCAGAATATATTGATACTAAATCTAAAATTGACAGAATTGATGCACATATTTGTATACCACCCTCAAATTTGGAAAATTATATTGATTAAATTCATAATATTATTGTTTGAATTTGTCATTATTTTTATTAATACTATGTAAAATTATTTTCAATCATGTAATTTGTTTTATTATTGTAAATAATGGCTAGACAAACGCTAGTTGTGGACCTATATCTATTACTATGAACTGCCTGGGTCAATAAAGTTTCTTATTCGTAAAATTCATTCAGAAATTTCATTTCTTTCTTACATGTACGTACATAAACATACATGATATCTTATTATTAATAATCTAGCAGATTTGATCATCTTAACTATTTGTATAACTCCTTCCAGTTCCTATTAATCATCCTTTCGTACAATTTGTGTCTTTTTTAATAATGATTATGTAATATTGTAATTTGCTCATATATTTTAACGTTCTTCAGAGAAAAAAGTACATTTCTTTTATTTATTCCTTTGTGTTTAAGTGAAAACAAAATACCTTAATGAAAATGAATCGTGAAGGAAAAAAAAAGTATACATACTTGACATAAAAATAAAGAGTCAATTAAATGTAATTAGTATTTATAGTAAACAAACAAAAACACTTCACTTGAAAGTGTGTTATACATACTAACATGTAAAAGCAATTCAAATATAAACTTTTACTAAAAGGAACAACTACTGAATACAGATTCTAAAAACCTGTTCTGGTAGTTGCTATATAGTAAATAATTTTACTTTGATGTATTTTATTAACATTTCAAAATATTAATACATATATCTAAATATTTTTTTTTATGAAACAGAAAGTATGAAAACACATTACGTTGATGATTTAAGTATGGAAATATTTATTGCAATAAAACGTTGCATTTACAGAATTATACTTGATTGGCACAACTTTTTCATTATATTCAAACACCTATATACTTTTTTTTTTAATTGTCACTCCTGTAGTACGAAATGTGTGAGAAATTCAAACATTTCCAACTTATTTATATATATTATTATATATTTGTATGCGGCACTAATTACTTCATGTATTTTATCAATTAAAACGTAGAAAATTATTTCGTAAGTTATGTTGCATTGAACAATTCCTTTATTGTTGAGCACAAACGATGTTAATTTGTTATTACATAAGTATTAAGTAACACGTTACCTAAGCTGAACATCTTAACTATTATGCTATGTGGTGTAAACACTGTTCAATATAGCATGAATTATGTTGTTATCCATACATAATAATTACGTATTTATTTTTGTGAAGAAGATTGCGTTTTTTATGCTACAGGTTTATATTTTATTTCTATCTTTCATCATCACGATTGTGCATACTATTAAAGCTTTGTTACATATATTTATATAATACTCAAAGCAACCAACGATATATCTATATATATATATATATATATATATATATATATATATATATATATATATATATATATATATATATATATATATATATATAGAGAGAGAGAGAGAGAGAGAGAGAGAGAGAGAGAGAGAGAAACACTTATTAAAACTCATTACAAAGTTTGAGTGGTTTTTATAACGTTTTTCACTTCAAAACTACTTTATCTTGCGTGTACAATGTTTCATTATGTAAAGTTGTCGTTTCCAATGAATGGTAACGTAATGTTAACTTGAAGTGTGTTCGTTTTTATGCCATTGAAAATACTGAACATATTAGTTATATTGTTCTTTAAAAACCTCTCTCTCTCTCTCTCTCTCTCTCTCTCTCTCTCTCTCTCTCTCTCTCTCTCTCTCTCTCTCTCTCTCTCTCTCACACTTTCTCTCTATCTCACTGATCCTCTATGTATGTAGCGTTTAAAAGTTTAGTTTTAAATTGTTTTCAATACAAGTAGTTTCAAAGTTTTTGTTACTTCTAATGAAGAAAAATGAAACATTACTACAAAAAAGAAAAAAAAAAAGGAAAATGTTACTGGTTTAAGTTTTTCTGTCAAATTAAATTCAATGCTCTTTAAATAAATATAAGAGAAAGAACAGAACATCAATCGCATATAATATGTTGTACTATAACATAGCACTGTGAGGTATACTTTAGTTTTTAGTATAAAAAAGAAAAAAAGAAAAATCACAGGACTCAATACTATAGTGATGTTTTTCCTCTATTACGACTTTTATTCCAACGTTCAATTTCATAATTCCTATTGCGTTACACACACACACACACACACACACACACACACACACACACACACACATATATATATATATATATATATATATATATGATAAAAATTCATTGTAGTCTTACCTTCTATAAGACCCTGGGCTTTCACTCGCTGCTTGTTTTGACGATAAAAAATAACACACAACACCATAAAAAATTGTCACTTATATATAAGTTAATAAAAAGACTCAATTCACAGTTTTTTAAAAATTATATATACATAGCTATGTTATATTTACACCAAATTGCAATTTGGTGTAAATATAACATAGCTATGTATATATAATTTTTAAAAAACTGTGAATTGAGTCTTTTTATTAACTTATATATAAGTGACAATTTTTTATGGTGTTGTGTGTTATTTTTTATCGTCAAAACAAGCAGCGAGTGAAAGCCCAGGGTCTTATAGAAGGTAAGACTACAATGAATTTTTATCATCATGTCACCTCGCTTGATATTCAAATTTTCAAACATATATATATATATATATATATATATATATATATATATATATATATATATATATATATATATATATATATATATATATAAAATATAATATAATGTAATATTATGAGTATAAAATATTTAAACAAAATTTTATCTCTTGAAAACGTATTTTATACATTGCAGAAGCAAGAAATATTACTTTTTTTTTCATTCCACTGAATATACCATTGATTAATTCTGTTTTGTTCTTTTTTTATTGTATACGATGTCGTTATATTTTAGAATGGTTATATTTTGTTTTATAACTCAGACAATAGACTCAATATAGAGGATATACCTGGTATAAATTAAAAACGAGAGAGACAGAAAAGAGAAAATAATAAATGTAGCGAATCAAAATTGAATTATCATTATTATATTTTATGTAACAATGCTTTGGGATAGCTTATAAAATTCAATAGAATAAGTATCGTTATGCATCAAAAATTTTAGTACATATATAATACTATCATTTTATTTCGTACATACATATTTATATCGTTTTATATTAAAATCCCACGAACAGATTTTGATGACGGTTACACAATACTTTGATGATAAATTAAAAAGTATCTATGTACATGGTATATGATTAAATCCTTTTTAAATTTTCATTGTAAAATAATTAAAATATTTTCATATCTAATATATAAATAATAATAAAAAAAAATTAACGTGCATGAATATGATTTATTATTTTTTTAATTTTTTCTTTCATAAATTTTAATTTAAAAGGTTTAATGAGTGTTTTAGTTTATTAACTCGCATTCTCGTCATTCTTAGAGTTAGAACGAGACTTATTCTTTTGTTTAAATTCTTTTAATAAATAAAATGACACCTCAGGTAAGAGCTACTTACAATTTTGCGTGATTTTATAACTTTTTCATTTTTATAGTACATTATTATTATTAAGCTATTACAAATAATATTTCAATTTTGCATAAGGATTATATATTGCTACAATTACTTTTTTATAGTATACTTATGTTTATATTTTTATATATAAAAAAATGACATGTGTTATAATTATAATAGCAATTGCCTGACTTCAGAGTGGTTATCATATTTTGTAATAGAATCTTACATCATATTAATATGAAAGCGGAGCAAAAGGAAAAAATCGTATTTCTATCAAGTATCGCAGTGCAAACATACTAGAAGGGTGTATATATTGAGAGGAGAGAGAGAGAGAGAGAGAGAGAGAGAGAGAGAGAGAGAGAGAGAGCAAACGAGCGAAGAATTATTCCTGTCAATTTCAAGATTTCGTGCAAATTTCTCTTTTAAATTACTTCTACTGTGGTGGATTTTTTCATAATTTTTTCCCTATTTCCATCTGCCGTAAGCAAATTGCTTAAATCATTCCTTAACTTAAATGGGTTTTAGTTTATTTCTTGAAAATATGATATTTACGTCAAATATGCACGTTTTTAATATATATGCCAACTAGCAAAATTAAAAATATGTGTATGGATTTGAAATTTTTCTGCAAATTCAATGAATAAGGTACCTTAAAAAAATACAATGTTAATATTTCATGTCCATTTGCAATTTCTTTGTTACAATGAGAGAGAGAGAGAGAGAGAGAGAGAGAGAGAGAGAGAGAGCAATGTGATATCTCTTTTTGGTGAATTGCTAATGGAATCTTAATTAAATATGATATTGTGCCGTGTACATTCTGTACTCGAGTTAGGTTGTTTTGCAATTAAAAACGAAAGAGAACACACACACACACACACACACACACACACACACACACACACACACACACACACACACACACACACACACACCTACACACACACACACACAGAACGAGAGCGAGAGAGTGTTTTGAAATGCAACTTTAAAGCGAATAATTTTTTTATTTTTTCACTTTATATTTTGCTAACGCTTGAGTACGTAAAACGTATTTTTAATTAGCTTTGTGAATATTAAGCTTAACACTTAAACATCACTGACGCTTATATGTATGCATATGAATATATAAAATATGATATGTTATTTTAGCAGGCCTGTGAAACACATTTGCACTCATGCAAAAACTAAACTTTTTATTTCAATTATTTACTTTTTACCAAAATGTAATATACAAGTATTATTAAATTAATTTTCAAATAATATTATAAATTATTTTATAGAATAAGGAAATAATCATATTAAAATCTGAATTGAGCGGTTCCTTATATAATTAAAGTTTATAGATAACGTATTGTACCTAAAAATCTGTTAAACACAACATTACATTATATAAGTTTGAAAATTCTATTGAATTTTTTTTAATTCAATAATTTTGTATTGATTTGTTTGGTTTTGAAAATATTTCTTTAATTTTGGGTCCATTAGTATACGGATTTTTTTTCCTTTTACAAAAGCATCAGATCCTATTATGATACGTCTTACAAATATTACAGTAGTCTGTAAAATGAAAATGTTTATATTGCAAAGATATTAGAAACGTGTCTGCTATGATATACTGTAGATAGAAAAATAATAATAAAAGCGAGGTGTCATATTTTTTTAAATACTCGTTTCTTTTACGTCACAATGTTGACGTAAATTGAAACTGTCTTTTAATATACTTTCAATATATATCGATATTATGTGCAATATTATCACTTCTTTCCGTGTTTGTAAGTATGCATATTCTGCTTCTCGTTTTACGTTTGAAAGAAAAAAAAAAAGAAGAAAAAAAGAAAGAAAGAAACATAGTCATTCATTCAGAAAAAAAAATATATATATGTTTGATAATATAGTATGATTTTTTCCTTGCAATATTTTATTATAAAAGAGAAAAATTTTAACCTTATATATGAATAGGCTGCGTAAGTATGCACAAACTTGAAACCTTATAAACGTCATCACATTAATGTTTTACATATAGTAATTACAGTATTATTACTACTGTGCATTTAATTAAAATGAAAAATATTATAACTTTGAACAGAATCCTTACAACAATATGTTATAATAATTATACTGGTACGTTAACACTGGCACTGACTTATTGTTACATAATGTACCTTATCAGAAGAATACACCATAGAAATTATCCTGCTTCGAGGTTTCGTAACTTAAATAAATAAGTTAAACAAGTGACACACTTTAGCACTATAGGAGAGCTAACTATTACATAATATATTATATATATATATATATATTTTTTTATAAAAAACATGGTGTGAAACCTATGAAATAAAGTTAGTAATGAACCTTGTAATGAATTGACTTCAAAGCTATGTAACATTTGTGTATTATTTTTAATTAAAAAAACAATTAAATTTTCTTACTTTCTGTAGCTGCATTAAAATGAAACAAAAAGACATTGCATTACGGTTATTCTGTTATTTTCACTATGCCTCCCGCGTGCTTTTTTATTACTTCATGCAGAATAGTAATCACCTTTTCTTCGTGAACATGAATATTCAAAAGAGCAGAGACCACTTTGTTTTAAAATGTACGGAATGTATTACTCACTGAAAAACCTGATCTGATGATGTTTTAGACTTTTATCTCTTTTTCTCGTATTTTTTGAAGTACAGTTGTGTAAATGTTATTTCTCTGTTTAAATTATGTTCCTGTTGCTAAAAAAACAAAAAAAGAAGGGGGGTCATTTTATTGTTATGAAATAATTATGAAACTACGAATTATACTGACAGACTACCATATATGATACACTATTAAACGAGAAATGATGTGTTTTAATCATTAATATTAATGATGCAGGATATTAAATTTCTCTATTTTATTATATTATATAAAAGCATATTTAGGTATATTGTACATACATACAGTATATTATTATTATTATAATCTATGTATAACCATTGTAATTTTAATGTTCTAATAATACCCATACAGTAGATACATTGTTGCATAGCGAATAAATGAATTTTATATGCTCATTATTGATTTTGTATAATGTATTGATATATTAAATAACATCGAGTAATTATTTTTAATCCAGTCTCGTTAAGAGAATATACAGATGAGAGAGAGAGAGAGAGAGAGAGAGAGAGAGAGAGAGAGAGAGAGAGAGAGAGAGAGAGAGAGAGAGAGAGAGAGAGAGAGAGAGAGAGAGAGAGAGAGAGAGAGTGATGTGGGACAATTCACTGTTGGATGTCTCTCGCCTAATTAGTGTTCCATTGTTTCCTCACCTGTGTCAAGTCTCATGGCGGCTTCAATATATAGCCCTAGCTTTGGTACATATCTACCAACTAAACATATATAATATTATACAAGGGGGTAGAGCAGGTGGGCAGTATATTGTGGCAAACCATCATCCGCTCAATAGCTCCTTCTCCCTATCCTATACATATACGTAGTGCACCATAAAGCGCAATAATACAACAAGCATACATTATGCAACTCATATCCTCAAGCTATATTGAGGGGTCATATACCATAATTTATTGTTTCATTTTTTTTTTCTTGGGGTTTCTAGGAAACAAAACTTAATTAATTTTTATATTTTTATTTATTGGCTATTACAATATTTTTAGTTTGACTTTGAATGTGTCCAAGCAAGTATAAATATTATTTTACAGTTACATGAAACATATATATTCATACATTTCAAAAATAACACGTATAATATTAAGTAATAATAATAATTAATAACTGTATTAAAACTTTTTAAAGGCTTGACAGCGCTATTTAACAAAACCTTGACCACAAAATTAACACGAGAAAAAAGTGCATTGGCAAAACTATTACAGTTTTGCTACATAATATTATAACAATAGTTAGCCAAAAATAAAAACATATAATAAAAATTATGTTTATTTAATTAAGTAAATACTAAAAAAAAAAGATAATAATAATAAGTGTACTACTATGTACCGTACTGTAATAAAATAAAATGAAAAATATAAAAAAATGGCCACATTTAAAGTACATAATATATTATCTTACTTAAGGAGAATGTTAATTATGATTATTTATTAAAACAAATAATGATAAATTTAAGAGTATGTACGGTTGTACATTAAGAAGTAATGAAAGGAAAAGGCGATAACAAAATAAAAAGTGAGTTTTGTTCATACTAAAAATAATGTATTTAAATTATGTATAAAAAAAATTTAATTGCATTTTTTAACGTAGCTTTTTTTTTTATTTATTTTTTTTTATTTTTTTATAATGTCATTATTGTATATTATTATTTTTCTCATTTAAAAAGAGAACAAAAGGAAGGAAATAAACACAATTTTTGTAAATCTTGTTCAAGAACATTAAAGACTAAGAAAAAAAAATGTTTCTTTCTTACGCTTGCTAGCTTTAAATATAATAAAATACTTAAATTGTTGAGCTTTGTAGCAAGTTGGCGTGAAATGTTTTTACTAATTATCTTACTCAAAATTATTTGAATGTTTTAGGAGGCAATAAAAATTAACAAATAAAATAAAATGAGCAATGAAAATAATTATAGTAAATCATCAACTAATAATAAAGAAAGCTTTATGTAAATAAATTTATAGGTAAAAGTTATAAATGATATTGACTGTTTATTTTTAAATTAATCAAACTTTCAAAAGTAAATTTTTTAATATTTTTCAAAGTTATTTTATGAAGTTGTTGATTTAAAAAAAAAAAAAAAAAAAAAAAAAAAAAAGCTTTCCTAGTAACTCTTAAAAAAAAAAAGAGAAATATAATTATTTTATTATTATTATTTGTTTTGAATATTGCTCTCAAGTCATTCAAGATAAAATTTTCAAGATATTTAACGTTTGATATTTGTTTCTTAGCAAATAATATTACTATAAAGATTTACTTTAAATTCAGTGTAATAAATCTTCGTATATGATATATATATATAATATGTATAAAAAAAACACTTGTTTCTTGAAGATTGTGCAATATGTTTTGCTGCTTGAATGCCTTGTCCGGAGAGATAAACTTAAAGCTCGTTATTATATTATCATCGTCTTGTTCAAAAGCCGTAAAACTAATTATTATGCAAGCTAATTGTATATAACACAACGACACAAAGATGCTAGCTTAAGTCATCAAGAATATATACTTACATTTATAGTAAAAACATGTTATTTCTTGTTTAAAGAGTGAATAATTAGTAGAATACATACAAACACGCAAAAAAAAAATTATGAAGATAAGGTTGGTTTGTGTAAGTTTTAGTTACTTGTTATATATAAAAGCACATCATAGATTATCCAATGTGATAACTTTGAATTCAAAGCGTAAATATACTTCACTTGAAAATGTTTTCCCCTAACTCTGCTGTTTCTGTACTGCTTATATATGCTGCAAGGGTAATATTCAAGTAGCTCACCAAGCAAACAGTTTCAGAAGTATGCTTTGCTTTTCATGTTTTAACTCTCATGTAACGATTCATTTCGTATATTACACTATATGTTACACTCTCATACTTGAAATCATGATAATATATACAAGCTAAAAGAAATGACACATGAGTGAGATTGAAATTAAGTACTTTTAAAAGTTAATATAATATAAAATTACAATTATTTTCTAAAATTATTTTTTAAGTATATTTTATATTAACGTTTTTACTTTAATTTATTTTATGCTATTTAAATGAGAACAAAAAGTACATAACTGATATTTTGTACAGGTTGAAAGTTCAGCATTGATAATATCAAATTATTGAATTAAACTTATTAAGAATCGAAAATGGCCAAATTAAAATTTAAAATTTATTCATAACTGCTTTACGTGTAATTATTGTTATTTTTCAATTATACGTATATAATATTATATTTTTGTTGCGTAAGCTGTGCTACAAATTCACCCTGTAATATGTGTAGCAGTTATTTAATGAGTTATTTTGCATATCGTGAAGTTGGTCGGCCAATGCTATATAGTTCTACAAATATCAATTAAATCTAAAAATTTCAATGTTACAACAGGCACAGATACTGGGCTAATATTAAGAAAACAACTATAATAACAAAATATTTGTATTAACTATTGAAATAAATTAAATATTAATCTCTCTCTCTCTCTCTCTCTATTTTAGTTATTTTTTAAGGGAACTTAATCATTAAAATTTATAAAACTTTATTTAAAAATTTTGATTTAAGTTTAATATGTTTAAAAGGCATTCTTAAAACACTCAAAAAGTTTTATTATAAATTAATTGTATTTTCAGTAAAGGATTAAAAATAAGTTTGAAATAAGAAGAAATAATTTGAAACACGTACAAATATAGTAATATTTAAACTTTTAGATGAGTGTGAAACTTGTCTGTAATGGGTAAAAAGAAGAAGGAGGTATTCAAACTTTTTTTCTCTTTGTCGTACTTCTTATTTTTTTCTCTTTTACATCAAGTTTGATCAATGTTTGATGATGTATAAAACGCTTAACTAGTTGCATAACCTTGCAGAATACTAAATGTCAATGTGAACGCAAAATTATGAAAACAGATTTAACAAAGTTAGCATAAATTAAATAAATATTCATCTTGATTCAAAAATAGTAAAGGAATAATTTATACAATTGAAAGGGCGAAGTTTAGGTCTAACAAATGTCTGGCCCACTCTTACACCTAACCCAAACATGGGTAGAATTAAAAATTCAATAGCTTTGACGATTCTGTCTAAAATAATATGTATTATAATTATACATTTTATGTCATAACTGTGCTAGATAGCAAATCGGAAGTAACAAGTAGATTGTGGATAATACAGGGGAAAACATGAAATGATAAGGAAGAAGGAAAAAGGTTTAAAAAATGCCATTGTATGCAAATAATATTATTCATTTTTAAGGTAAAAGTTTCTATAGGTATTTTTAATGGAATTAAAGGACAAAGAATTTCTTAATTTGCAAAGCAGATCATTCCATAACCTAGCTGCATGACATGGTAGTAGTATACTTCTTCTTTCAGTGCTTTACTTTTATAAAATAAAAGTATACTTTTGCCATTATTATGACACAAAAGTCAATCAATTTATAAATAGAAATACTAATTAAAATCATATTGTCAATTATAACTGTTGTATTAAAACTAACAAGTATATCATTATCACATTTTATAATGATTTTTAGGTCAGGAAAAAACAACAACATTAATAAAGAGATAGACGTTTTGTTTTATTTTAAATTGAAAGTTACACAAGTAAGGCGTCACAGAGCGTTTGCAATTATAGTTTTTTATTGTTTTCTTTTCAATTTTATTGTGAGATAATCTACAGTTGCAACTACATAAAATGTTTTATTTAAATGCGAAAGCAAAGAAAAAATACCATAAATTATTACGTTCATAATACTGATATTACTAACATGTTTTATATATCCATGTTAATACTTTTTTATATTACAATATGCATAAAAAGTAATAGGAATAAAGGGGTAAACTCGTTTGTAAATTTTATGCACGGAAAGTAATATATCTGCCTTTTTTTTTTTTTTTTTTTTTTTTTTTTTCCTCATGATATTTTCCTTTTTGTATATGAATAATACAATTATTTTCTTGTGATTTATGTATCTCTAATATTTTCTATTTAATATAAAAAAGACGAAAGAAATAATAAACATATTTATGCGCACATAGGGGTAGAACTAACACAATAAAGTAAATGAAACGAAAAAAAAATTATATGTACTGTATAAACTAAAGTTATTCGTTTAAATTAGATTTATGTTCGTTCATATGTATTTTATATTACAATACATGAGGTGAGTGAAATAAAATGAATAACAGATAAATGATAATAATTTGAGTTACATTTTACGTGTATAGTAAGACATATGTATATATAAGAAAAGCCAACGTAATATTTAGAGATATACCGAAAACAAATTTTCAACAATTTCCGGGAATGTAAATAATGATTGCAATTCTGCAAAGTTAAGAATAATGTGAATCATCGTTTAAAGTGTTCCCCTGCGGTGTTCCAAATATCGAAATACAAGAAAATACTAAGATTGGTGGCTTAGAGAGATAGAGCATACATCTGAAATAAGAAACTATAAAGTAACATAACGTTAGGGGTGTGAAGACAAAATACAGCAGAATACCTGCCAACCTGCAATGTATTAAAGCTTATGCATTTAAGTAAATTGTAGTAACTATATATTATAGCAAGGAAATGAACAATATAATATCTATATTTTTTATATGTTAAAAGCAGAAAATTATAGATTTTTTAAATCCATTTACTTTATCTCATTTTAAAGCAACAGAAAAAGTATTATTGCCAGGAGAATTTGCTTCATATATAATACTGAAGTTTACGTTTGGTTTACTTTACCAGCTGTTACTATTGCTTTTGCCTTTATACAGTGAGAGCGTTATACTATTTAATACGTGATGTTGCTTGGTGGAAGAAAAAAAAGCAGTAGAAGATCGCTAGACCTGTCCGCAGGCTATTAATTAAACTTCTTGCTCTTTAGAAAAACAATATAGGCCTACCAATGCATGTCTCTCTCTCTCTCTCTCTCTCTCTCTCTCTCTCTCTCTCTCTCTCACACACACACACACACACACACACACACACACACACACACACACACACACACACACACACACACACACACACACACACACACACACACACACACACACACACTCCCTCAAACACACATACATACACACACTCGTTTTATGTATTAACTATAATATCTACAGTACTAGCTATTTGAGAAGGGTAAGTTTAAAGCTGCAGAAACTTTATCAATAACACACTGTAGAAACATTCTACTCACTTATTCCCGACTGCCTGCCTCTAACTCTCATATATGAGAACTAACTCCATATTTCTCTTCCTCTTTCTCTCTCACTCACTCACACACCCCTGCAATAAGTTCGCCACCATACTGCAGTACCTTATCAACTCAACTTGTCTATATCGTTCATCATGGTCAACCAATGCCCTCCCTCGATCATGGCCACAGCCGCCACATTTTGGCCTCGTGTCAAACGGAAATCAATCCTTACAGCTGGGGAAGTTATATTGGCTTCCGTTAGCTCAACATATAGTTAATTCAAAACCTGATCCCTGCTTTCTAATTTTCCCTTTCACTCCCCCTTATACTCTTTGATGATTATATCACACTTGCAGCAAATAATTGAGCAAGGCCAGATTCCATTACGTGTTAAACAATTTTACATAAAATATTATTCTCTCGTATCTATTACAGTTACTGAACATTAATTGCATCTGTAATGCAATACCATTTAAAAGGACTACGTGTGAAGTATATTGGCAAACGAATTTTTTTACAAAGATAGAGAATAGCTTATAAAAAAAGATATCAAGTTACTCATGTTATGATTATAATTGACATGTGATCTAAATCAATTATAAGAAGTCTTGTACAAAAGTTTTAAAATTAGTCATAAGCAACATTGCTTAATATTCTTACTACTGTACTCTATGACTGATCGTTACACTAGTTATAACTACAAAATTTTATGAATGTTCGGTTATTCTTCAAATATCATTTTTTAATTAACAACTGCTCTTTGAAAGAGGTTATATCTGTGGGTGATAATGCAAACTAAATTTTATCTGTCTATAACATGTTGCCAATATCTTTCATAAGATTTTTTTCTTTTTACTTTTGCGAAAGATTTTTTACACTTGCTTAAAATTATCGGTAGATGATAAGATGTTTTTCATAGAACTTGTAAAAATTATAGTGATCATATAAAAAATGACATAAAAGTAAGCACACGTAACTTTGTTTTCTGTTATATTTTCAAAAATATAGTTATTATAAGAACAAAAAAATGCACAGGAAGTTTCTTTGTATTCCTCTCATTTAAATTGTGAAAAGTTGGTTTATTTCATGTTTATGATTGTAACATAGAATGACAACTTTTAGACGTTGTTATTTTCCCTTGTCGGGATTGCTTCTGTGTGTTTGCTGAAGTAAAGTTGGGAACGCGAAGTAAGCAATCCCAGCACTTTTAGTCTGGTCACGCTTCTGGCCCGACACCCTGAACTTAATAGATAGCCTCCTGCACGACTGCTTGCTACTCTTTTTTTTTTTTTTTTTTTTTTTTTTTTTTTTTTTTTTTTACTTTCTCTAACACCTTCCACGTTCGTTCTTTCTCTCTCTCTCTCTCTCTCTCGCTCTCTCGCTCTCTCCATCCCAAGTCCAACATTTTTCGCTCTTCCAACACACCAAAACAATCGTCTTAACACAAACTTTTGTAATCCTTGTCTATTGCATGCCCAATGGTCTAGAAACTTTAAGCTAACGAGAGAGAGAGAGACAGAGAGAGAGAGAGAGAGAGAGAGAGTAAAAAAAAGTTGATTAGAATTACAGAGTGGAACCAATAAAGTGTAAAAGATTACGCAATAAAACATTGTTAAAAACAACATCTTAATTCATTCCACAAGTGTTTTAAATTAAAAAAAAAAAGAAAGATTAATAAACATTTTACAATAAGAAGAAGTAATTTCTAGAAAATTAAATTAACACGTAAAATAATTTACTTAGTCTTTGTTTTAACAAAAATTTCTCTTACATTTTAAATTGAAGACTTATCACTTTTTTTTCCTGTCTCTTGTTTTTTCTTTTTCTCCTTTTTTTATTATGACTTTCTTACTTTATTATAAATATCTTTTTATAAAGCTAGATGATTTTTGTATTTTAGTAAAATCTTTTAACTGAATCAAGAATTATTTGGAAACAATTTTAAAAATATAATCGTTTTTTATAGTTATGCAATGCAAGTAATGACAGAATATTACTTAAAAATTTATCTTAAATATAAACTGTTTTCCTGGTCTGTTTACGTTATAAAATACTTTTAATACCTTCGATTCAATTAAAACTAAAAGAAAAAAAAATTAAAAGCAGCATTACAGAAAACTTGTTATATTAAAAATATTTTCTATTAACTTTCATAGTAAAATACAAAAAAAAAACATATTTTACTTTAATATTAAAGAGGCACAAAATTTTGACTACTTGAGATGTAATTATTATCGTCATAAACGAACCATGAGTACAGAATGGTAGGTAGTTTGTGCTTTAATTATATTAATATGTAAAACATGTATTAGGGGAATAATAAATGTTATTAATATTCAACTCTACGGTCCTTAGCCTGTGAGACTGTGTGCTTAATGCAACTGCAAACCCCCACTTTCTGTTCATGTCAATGATATTGTGCAACAAACAAACATAAAAGTATGAAATTCTGACTTTTCGTTTCTTTTGTAAAGTAAAATCAAACAATTTTTTTATACGAAACAATAAAGATATCTAGAATATTGTAATTTTAAAAAGAAATTATACTTGAGTTATAATGAGGCAGATCAACGATTTTTTATTGCATATTGTAAAGGAGGGAATCATCCTGAATCGATTGATGTATGATTTTGTCATTTTTGAGTGCACGAAGTATTTTTAATAAATTTTTAGAAAACGTTATATGACGTCACGGTCGGTTACTTCTGCATGAGCTTTGTACGCCAAAGTCACCGTCCGTAACGTTATATTGTGATTTTTCACAAATATAATTAAAAATACTAAATTAACTAAAAAATTAAAAAGTCACACATCAATAAATTCAGGACGATGCACTTTTTTAGAATATGAAATATTAAAACAGGGCAAAAAAAATTGCCTAACTAATTGCAACATATAATTGAGCTTGAGTTTTGTTAAAATAAATAAAACATTATTGGTATTATAATGCTTCGTGTGATAGTTATTAATGGTAAGACTGGGATCTAATGTTTTTAACATGGACATTTCTTATTTAGAACCCATTCCAAAGCTATGCAGTTTCATTTAATAATTATTAATTTAATTAGTAATTAAATTACTAATTAAATTAGTAATTTAATTATTAAGACATTGTGTAAAAATATAATGAACCAACCGATAAGGCTATGCCTTGGTTGCATTTTGTATAATTGTGTTTAAAAAAAAAATTGAGCTATTGATCTTTGCATGATTATGAACTAAACGGTTTATTGCATTTATTGATTGCATTCATTATTAATTGTAATTTAAATGTTAATTATTATTAGTTATTAATGTTATTTGTAATAAAATAAACAAAATTTTCATATTCTGTTTTAAAAAGCTGCAAATAGATGCTAATAATAATAGTTCTTTATTGGATTTAAAATGAAATTCGCATAAAAAGAAGTAAATTACCCAACGGATGATGAGAAAAAGGCATAATGCCTAAACACTGAAAGTGATCTCAAACTTTTATCATATGATAAATTTATGTTTATTTTTACTACAGTTCCGGTTATTATTTATAAATAATTATTGATTGTAATTAATTTCAATATAAACTTTTCACAATTATATTTTGAGTAATTAAATGAAGATATTTCAATATTGATATTATGAAAGAGCTAGACCAGCATATACAGTGCTAAGAGTGCTAATACTTTTTGTCTTCACATAAAATTAATATGCTAGATTATTTAATAGTAAAGTACTATTTTAAGGCGTTGTAAGGGCTTGACGATGACAATCCTATTATACATTATTACCAATTTATTGTTATTATTAAATTGTCACCGGCAATCAGCATCGTTTTGATTTTTGGTATTTTCGAATGGTTACTTATAGTTTTGCTTAAATGCACCCGTCCTCAGTCAAAAAAAAAATACTGAAATTTGGTCAGTTTTTTTATATTTACTCTATTACCATTGCATTTAGTTAATATTTTTATTGGTTGTTTTTTTGTTATTGTTTTTATTTTTTTGCTCTTGCAAATTTAAGTTGGGGTTGTCTGACAAACACAAGTAACAACTTATCATACATTCGTACTTCTGATATCACGAATAAAAAGTTGAGCTGAAAACAATATCGTGGTGAGAGATAGTGTATACACAATTTTATTTTTAGCTTATTGACTTTCCAGAAGTTTGAGCCTCCCAAAGGGATGGATCATCAGAAAATAAAATGAAAGCAAGAATGAAAACGAGAAAGAAAGAGATGATGGAAAAAGGAGAAATAAAAAAAGAAAAGAATAAAAGACAAAAAAAAAAAAAAAAAAAAAAAAACTTTCCCAATGGTGATGTATTTTTTCTTCTTTTTCTTCCCTCTTTCATACGAGTGCATACAAATGTGAATAGGGAAGAGCATTTGCGTGCGTGATCTGTCTGTGGCAGTGCCGTCTGTCACCGCTACCATGTACCGCGACAGTGCTGTGGAGTAGCTTACAACGCGGCGGCAATACAGCACAGTATTGTATGGGTCCCTCTCCAACTGGCTGCATTAAGGTCCATTGAATGAAGTTGGTGAACAAAAGCACCAGTATCTGAGCCCTAGAGCTATCGTTGACGACAGCAGAACAGCATCAACAAAAATATACAAGGAGAGAACGGAACAGAAAATGATACTGTATTTTGAGTCTATAGAATATGTGCACACAAAATAGAATAGAATTTTTAAATTTAATAGATCATTTTCACATAAAATACAATATACAGAAAATAAAATGCAATATTAACTTAAATTTTAGAATAATATGCAGTTTTCAAACATAAAACAAAGTAATATATTTTTAAACAAATAAAAATCGCATGGTAAGGATTTTTTTTCAAGACGAGAAAGATATTGTAAAATTTGAAATTCATGGAAAGAATATCATTATTCAGCATTTTATTATTTTATTATTATTATATTCTTTCTATGCCTTGAAAGTGTTAGTATAAAACTGTAATGTCAAATCCTTATGTCATATTTATTCATTTTTATTGATTCAAAAAAGAATGATATTGAACAACTGGGAAATTTTTTAAAGAAGTCGCTTTGTGTATGACATAATTTATAAACTTTTTATATTTTAATGCTTTTAATGTAAGCAAGAGTTTGTTGGTATAGTGATATTATTTTCAGTCCAGTAGCAAAGTTTGCTGACGCAACAAAGCGGTATTGATGCCAGGTGTAGCAGGCAGATGGTGAGAGGGTACACAAGCTATGTCAAGGAGGAACTGCTTTTGACATTCGCGTACTTTGCTTCACTACAAAGTCATCCTCTCGAAAGTAAATAACCCCAAACCAAAGATATATATTTTTATCATACTTGTATAAAAAAAGGGCCATTTTTAAATGTTGAAGTTAATCGATTGATTGAATTTAAATTTAAAGCTATTAGTATTAAAAAATAAAATATGTAAATATGTACAAAAAGTGTGTGTATGTATAATATATGAAACTTTATTTTTTTTGTCTCTGACTTATTATTTACCAAATGAAAATAATAAAAATATAGCTAGAAAGATAAAAATAAACGTATAAGTATGGATTATTATATAAGGTACACATCGAGTGTATGTATACATATACGTTACGCATACTTACGTATATAGGGGTAGGGTATTTTATAGCCTTAGGGAAATAAGAAATAAGAGTAAACAAAGCTTTTCGTATAGAGAAAGAAGATATAAAAAAAAGAAGAGAAAAAAATACGACACAGAAGTAGATTATTAAAAAGAAAAAATCAGTTTTTTTTTCTGTGTGAGTGTAATACAACGTGAAGAGGAGGACAAAAAGTTCTGTGAATAGAGTCGAGTCAAGAAAAGGACGAAATAAGTGAGTACATAATGTTTAGTAAGTTACTCGTGCACGTGCAATGTATAAAATGTGTTGAAGCATGCAACTTTTCTTCATTGTGGTAGTGGTAGCAACGACTTGGGAAAAAATTGTGAACTTTAGTCATTATATCACCGGTGTACCGTCGCTTTTGCTTGTTTCAATATAAATTCTACAATATCTGACTACCTGAGCATAATAAGCGTTTTACCTTGCACACTTTGCTGACGTGGGAAAATATATGATAAAGCCACAAGACCGGGACAATGTCTGTGTGCTAAAAGCTCGAGTTTTGAGTGTTTTGTTATTTCATATTAACATTACATTTCTGTAAACATGACGTATGAATGTCGTCCCTGTTTTATACAGTACAAGTTTACAATGATATACTCCTAGCTTTCAAACATACTTTTCCTTCCTTATTTTATTTTACTATCAATATTGCAATAAATTTATATGCTTAATCTGCTATACTCTATTTCTGTAATAAATTCAAAGTACAAAGTCATTATTTATTGTCAATAATTGGATTAGTACAAGTAATGATAATGTTTATATTTGCAAAATAAAGCACAAGTGTATTGATAAGACTAATTATAAGCAATAAATTTATAATACAAAGTGTATAAATACAATCGGGAACAAAATGAACACATTTCATATTTACTTCTAAAACTTAAAGTTGATCTTTAAGTTTTGCTTAGTAAGTAAGTATTAATTCAGTAACATGATACTATTTTTTATTGTACATGGTATTTATAATTATAGATAGAGCACTCTACACAGTATAGTAAAAATTTATTTAATTATTCAAGATATTACGCAGATCAAAAACAGTGTGATTTTTAAGAAATTTCCAACTAAATTTAAAATTGCTGAATAATAATAATAACAATAATAGACAATGGAAAAATATAAGGCATCTATTCAAATTTTGAAACAAGTAAGCGCTTACAACTCTACTTATTTCAGCTATAATGAAAATCACAGCTCTGAAATAAGATAATCTGTTAATAGAATTTTCCTAATAATGCTTAAAATTGGCAGCCTCGCAAAACAGTCTCTCCAAACCATTGTAGAATACCTCTTGTTTATAATATACATTTCTCTGATCTAGCAGTATACACGATTATAATATGTTTTACCACTAAAAAAAAACTGGTGATTAATTTTCAATGTTATTCTTATAAGAAAAACACGCCTTACTTTGAAATGGTAAAATAATATATCCCAATAGTGTGTATAGCTAACCTTAGCGATCTTGTATAAAAGCAATAAAATGTAACACTGTATAAAATGTTACAACAAAATAAATATTGATATTATTAAAAATAAATAATTGTATAAGTAAGAATAGATAGATTACCAAAGTCAAGTTTTTTCTTCTTTGAATTAACTGGACACTCACTATCAAAAACTCTTCAAAAACACAAATGGCAATTTTGACGTACACAATACCTGCATCTTATTTTTATGTGTTTACGTGCAGAAATAATAAAAAAGTGATATACAGTGTGTGTGTGTGTGTGTATATGTATATATATATATATATATATATATATATATATATATATATATATATATATATATATATATATATATATATATATATATATATATATATATTATACATACATTTACTGTACTTAAAAAATAAAAAAACAAATTGTTATTTTGTAAAGATTAATTTGTTTTGACATATATTATAAATTAATGTTTTGCAAAACAAAAAACTCTGCAACGTGATATGAAGGCTTGTTTTAAAATATCGAACAATGCTAAAATTAATGGTTTTACAAGCTGCCTTGTCATACAAATGATCCAACTTTTTAAAGCTAATCACTTTTACTAGAACAAAAAAAAAATGCATATTTTGTTCTATTTGTAAAATGTGAACCACTTAAAACGTGTCAACTCACTAATAAAATGCATAATATATATTTTATTTTGGCTGAAAAGCTTTGCAAAGTTATTCAATACGTTTTTTTAGCATTTCTTTTTTTCTCTTCGTTTAATAGCCACAGCAAAAATAAATTACATTTTGGAAAGTGCGACTGGGGAATAAATTACTAAATTGAATTTTTGTCGTATGATAAAATATATCAAATAATGATTATTTGATTATTTCACCACATTTTAGAATAACCAATAAGTAGCAATACTTTGTGATAAAATTTTATTTAGCATAATTGGTAATTATTTATGGGCGTGTGATCTTGTTGTACAAGATGAAATATGCCGTAAAAAGTTTTTGGAAGGAAATTTTATAGAACTCCGTAATAGCTTATTAAAAATGTATGCTCAATTATATATATATATATATATATATATATATATATATATACACACACACATTATAAATAAATTCTAATCAATACACATACGTTAATTAATATTTCGAATGCTAAATGTTTAAAAAATCGTAACTTCTATTATCACTTCTTTAGTGATACTATGACGAAGTATAAAACCTGAATAAAATATTATCATATAACAATCTTAATAATAAATATAAAACCACATTTCATTGCTTTTGTCTAAATTCCGCCGTAAGTATAGTAACAGATAGAAAGATAGAATAAAAAACATCATTTTTAGCCTTTAAAATCGTTGGTCGTTATTAACGTATTACATTTTTAATTAATATTTATAATTTTATATATGTCTGCAATTATAGACATGCAAATGTTTTAAAATATTTTTGCATGTCAAAAAACTTATATATGAAACTTAGAAATTTTGTAATTCTAACCTTATATATCAGTATTGATGTATTAGCTTTATTTGTAAAAAAAAAAAAAAAAAAAAAAAAAAAAAAAAAAAAAATTGAATTTACCTTTGCGTATCTCCAATTACATTTATATTTTGAGACGAAGGCAAAGTTTGGTTAAGTCACGCAATCTTACTTTCCTACATTTGAACATGATTGTATACAGTATAATATTTTATTATTATTCTCGATTCATAATATATCATATTTTATAAGCAAATTATGTATTTTATATTAAGTTTTGGCATTTATTTTTTTTCTATTATATTTTTACATTTTTTTAACTTCTTCTGCTTTTTTTTAAAGTTTATTGATTGAAACAGAAGACAAATCAATTTGAAATGTTTATAAAAATGAATTGTAATTTAATATATATATATATATATATTTTTTTTTAAATAAAATTGTATTGATATTTTCAAATTGATATATATATATTTTATTATTAATTTTTTATTTTGCGTTTTTTTTTTATGTTTTTTTTTTAATTAAGTAGCTTGATTTTAAGGGTAAGAAGGAGGGAAATACATACCAAACAAGGATGGTATTTCATATTATCGTAAAAAGAGAAGACGAGAATTTTTATTTTAGATTTCTTTTTTCTTCTTTCCAAAAAATAATTTTTATTTTATACGAAGTGCAGATACAAACATTTGATATTTTTTATAATTTGAATATGATACACGGAATTACTAACGGCAAAATATATCAAATTTCTGTTATGATGATGAAATATATAATATATATACACAAAATTCATTTCTTTCATTCAACACACATAATGCATAAAAATACATCAGCCAAGGTTATTGCTTTACTGAAAAAAGCAATTACAAATGATAGTCAACATATACATATACAAAACTATTACATAATTTAAAATTATGCACAAAGACAATTTACTTCATTAAAAAAAAATCTTGTCATATGACAACTTGTCTGAGTCGTTAATAAGCTCCTCAACTGAATAATGTACTGTTTGTTTAATAAAAAAGCGAATAAGGAATTATGTTTTCTTATATCGACTTCATTTGCAAGTCTCCCTAATATTATCTAAATTGCTGGGCATATTGTTCCCTTTACTATAGCCTGTTTTCAAAGTGGATGATCACAAACTTGGCTCCTGTAATCAATACACTTGATTAATGATGGTGTCATAGTACCAGCCGCTCTTTCACTCTCTTTACTCACACTCCCAATTCTCATTTCAAACTATACATACGTATATATTATCTCCAATATTCATTTTGTTTGATACACTTTATATCTACAAGATGAATATCGCCTTCTTCGTAATAATTCTTATAATGGAAAATCGTTGTCACTCTCTCTCTCTCTCTCTTTGTGCAAAGAAATTTAGTAACCATATTAAGACATTGAAGAAAAAAATATGGGGGGGGGGGGACGGAATAATTAAATTACAATGTTCTGTGTCGCAAAGAGTATGATTGTAATTGCATTATATAATATTACCATAAAAATGTAATTTAAATAAAAGTGCAGAACTGTACTTTGAAGTGGAAATTTCAGAATTCGTATGCAATGGTTTTATTATAATCATAAAATATAAGTACATTTAATTTATTTTAAAAGTGATGAAACTCTTCATTTTATTGGTCTGTAAACTGAACTATGCATAGATCGATGCATGTACAACAATATTTATTATTATCTTATTTAACACTTAAATTTGCCAAACAAGAATGTATCTTAATGTAATTGAATTAGTAAAGGCGTGACCCTTCGACAGACGGCATGTCTAGACCACATGAAACATGGTAGGTGTACCTGTTATATTATTAATATTTTAGAAACCCTTATTTTATACTATAATAACAATGTGTGACTAATGATGTGTGTGTACTGTATATATTTATATAAATTATTTTCTTCAAAATATACAAATTTTATGATCATTACAATCTTTTATTTTGAAAATCTTTACATACATTTTTTTTAAGACATTTACATTTTTTTATTTTTCAAGTGTGTTGATTTTATTTTGAGTTTTGTCATGTTTATAAACTTATTCCACATGAATACACACACAGGCATGTTGTTGCTCTCATTCTGTCTTATCTTTTGCTAAATTAAAACACTCTAACTCTACATAAACACACACACACACATATACATATTATGTACATATTATATATATATATATATATATATATATATATATATATATATATATACACATATAAACAAACTTTGAACTGTTGTAAATATGTACGCAGCACAAGTAACGACAACGGACTGTCTTTGTATTTGGGTAAGGAAACGGTCCATTTTCGTAGCAACTGAATGCAACAATACCGTCTACAAACCCTAGGGGTAGAAGTCAACGTTAAAAGACTGTTTCATCTTCTTCGTCATAGCTCCTCTAACAACACTTTTTTTTTTTTTTTTTTTGCTTTTGTTTTTCTTTATAAAGATTGCTTTTTCCACTTTGTAACATGTAAAAATATTAAAATATCTCTGCTTTAATTCTGTTTTTTTTTTTTTTTTTTTTTTTTTTTTACTTGTTTAGATTTAAAAATTTCTTTTTAATTATTCTTATTCTTAATTTTACATCTACTCAACATATTTTAGCATACACTTGCTATTTATAATGAAAATAGTTTAGGTTGACAGATACAGCATTTTAATGTAAGAAAGCTCGGCTCGGTAACTTAATTGATTGATCGTCTGTGCACATTTTTAAACAAATGTCTCAATTAACATTTAATTTTTCTTTAATTTAGATAAAAATTCCATAGTCATCCGACTTAGCTGGAAACCCACCTCCTTAATATCAATAGTGGTTAAAGACAAACTATAAGATAATAATAAATTTGTTACTATTGAGTGTTGCCAAGTGAAATTAGGGGGAAAAAACTTTTGTGGTCATGTAGTTAATATACCTTGTGTAAATGTGTGTATAGAATAAGCTGCTTCTTGTTATGAGGGTATAGTGAGTAGATTTTGACACTAAAGAAAAGTATGCAGTACAGAGAGCGAGAGAGAATTAGTATGATGAGGGAAAGCAACGGCAGCAGTAGTAGCAGCAACGGACGGGATTTCACGGTCCACTGCTTTAGTTTTCCGCTCTGCTGGCCTCAACGCCCAGTGGTGTTGGCTCCAAAGGGAACTACAGCAAAGCAGCAAAAGCAAACCATAGTGAGAGCCCGCCTGCTAGCTAGGCAACCAAACTAGCAAGCAAGCGGGCGCAAAGCGTGCAGAATTGTGCAAGTTGAGAGTATACCGTACCAAGCGCGCGGAGACCACCACGCTCCTCTAACATAAAAGAGGACAGAACAGAACACTTCGCGTGACTACCTCTTGAGCCACATTTAAGCTGTGTGTAAAGTGGTATACCTCAATATTTAAATTATTCACTTGGGCAAAATTGGCTTTCAAGTAAACTTTTATAGTGTTTCCAGTTCAGTTTAAAGTCTTCAACAATTTTGTACATCACCTTAATTGTCAATAATGTATGCTTGTATACAGAGTACTTACTCTACAAAATCTAGCACTTATACTCACTGAGAGACGCTCAAATTGTTTGTACAAAAATTTTCTTATTTGTAACTCCATGACTTCGTTTTAAATGAACAAAACAAGTATTCATCCCACTACATTTACATTGTTTTTCTGATTCAACCTTACCACATTTTTGTGGTTGTGCCAAATTCTAGCTTTCACCTTTTGTTGTCAGGGGATAACTACCAAAATAAAGATACAAGAACACTCCAGATATATGATGGATTACAAAAATTTTGTAGGCAGGGAACAATTGAGACTGCAAAATACAGAATTTGACGATTCTAGCCAAGAAGTTCCAGTTGTAATGAAAGATACTTGGCTTGCTCAGTCATTCAAGTTTAGAGATATGTGGGTGAATTTGGCCTGCCTAAATGTCAGCTTACAAAACGTGTAGTTGGGAAAGAAAACATTCACAGTGTGCGCGGACACTCGCTAGAGACGTTTCGTTTTGCTATAAAAATAAAAATAAATAAATAAAAAATGGAGTACGATGGGGAATACAATGGCTGTGTCATCCTCTTTCTTTCTGCTCTACCGAAATGTCCCGCATTGGTCACCAAGGCCCAGCTCCATTCTGTATTCACGCCTGGTCGCTTGGGTAGGAACAAGACAGGGGTAAAAAGTCAAGACCATAAAAAACGAAAGGAAAAGGAATCCACAGAGAAATATATTTATATAAAATGTAATAAAAAGAGTTTTTTTTTTTTTTTTTTTTTTTTTTTTTTGAAAGATTTGGATTCATTCAATAAGTAAGTTACTGACCAAAAGAAAAAGCCATACCACGCATACAGTATATTATTTTATGTTTTTCAACATATCGAAAAACAATGATTATAAACAATGTTTGCATTAGATTACATACAATTATGAACACTGTTCCTATATATTATATTTCCTCATTAATTTTCCACTAATTAATATCCACTAATTGACGTAGTACTATAAGTTTATATTTTATTTACGTTTGTCATATCATAGTCCTTTTTTAAACGATTTCATGTTAAGAGATCATAGAAAGTAAGTTGATGAATTCATTAGCCAAAAATTAATGTATAATTTGAATATCAAAATATGAATAAAGTTTTGTCAATTAAGCAAATGAAAAAAAAAAAAAAAAAAAAAAAAAAATGACAATATCTAACTTTATCATTGTCTATTGCTATATCTAAGAGAAGAGAAAAATAACGTTAAAAAGTAGCTTCATTGCATATCATTTATATAATCTGTGAATAATCTGTCACTTAACTATTTACTGCTTTTTAAATACTAGTAGTATATAGGAGCCGATAGCACCAACGGCTACAGCACCAGTTTATAGAGACAAGAGTGGGGGAAAAAATATAGCACCAACAGTTGGTGTGGTAAAAAATTTTAACGTCAAGAGTGGTGGGGGAATTTTTTTTCTGAAAAAGATATTGATGACGTCATTGAGCCAGGAGTGGGGATAATTTATTCATACAAGTGCCCGATTGATAAAGTTAGAGTGCCCGGTTTATGTAGATGAATTGACCGATTTATGCAAATTATTTGTCCAATGAATGATGATTAATTGACAAATTAATAAATTTGACTTGATCACTAAATGAATAATAATTACCTGGTTAATGTATCAAAAAAAAAGTGGTAATATATATTTTAAGCGGGAAAGTGAAATACCGAATGAGCACGAGCAATACCGAATAAAACCGAGTAACCACGATTGCTAAATTTAGACGAAAGCAACGAGTGTGTGTGACCTCCACCTACTCTTATGACTGACTGGTGAGAGTGCGAACATGTTAAAAGAGTAAAGCAATTTTTAGCGGGAAAAGAATTTACCGAATAACCACGAGCAATACCGACTAAAACCGAGTGACCTCAATTGCAGTACCACGGTATGATAAATAAAAAAATACGGTAAATTGTATTGAGGTCAAGCTTTCAACAAGTCTGCACACGTGACGTCCTTTAACGGGACTCCCAACTCCCTACCAGAGTAAAATCACTATGTTTCTACGGATAACTGTATTTTTTTAAAACTATTTTCTGTTCTAAATATATCGATATAGGTAATAAACCAATATATCGTGTAAACAGATACATCGATATATCGATTATCCTAAACAGCATGTTAACGCTGAGTTTGTAAGTAAATTTTCATGAAGTACCGAACTATCACGAACAATACCGATTAAAGCCGACAAACCTCAATTGTTGTAAGTAGGTATGAATAAATTATAGATTACGGTAAAATATTTTTATTTATATTGAGGTCAAGGTTTCAACAGGTCTGCACAAGTCTAGTGCCACCCTGCCACGGGATTCACACCTCTTACATGTTGTTATACAGATTTTAGTGAGAAAGATTAGGGTTTTAGTCTTTAATTTGTTCATTTCAATTTTATAAACATATAAAAATAAAAGTTCAGAACAGTTAACGGTTTTCCGACCTCTAATAAAGTTAAAATTATGTCTTATATTTAATAAATATGAACCTTTTCAACGATAAAGTTGTTAAGCATAAATTTTTATGTACCTACACAACCTATTACTGAATCTTAACATGATGGGATATGTTTAAGATAATTGTGTTAGAGACGCCTGTTAAGAGTTTAAAATCCTTCTGATTAAAAACTTTAAGATTCAAAAACTTTTACATTTTAAACTTTTTAGATTCAAAAGTTTTTAAATAATATTATTTATAAAAAAAACACATAAAAAGGGAAAACTGTAAGGTACACAATTCTAAAGAGCAACAATAAAAAAATTAAAAAAAGAACAAACAGATAATAAATATAAGTAAATTACCGTAAAAGGTTTTGAGATATTTATGTCAAGGACAAATGAACGAACTTTAAACTAAGATGTACTATAGTCTATACAAGTTTAGACATGTTTAAAACATTACTTACTTTGACATGTTCAGACATGTATAAGTCTGTTCAAAGTTGTTACATGTTTTCTCAGACGTGTCTTTTAATTGTGTTACCTTAACGCAAAAATGCAGACACCTCTCTTTCTTATTATATTGTGTGACGGTATATGCACTTCTTTTTTGTTCAATGTTGTTGATCAGATTTTTGTACAATGAATCATACCCAAATAAATTTTGATGCATATACCGTGACTGCTAGGTTCTTACTGAGCTTTTTATCGTATGTTCCTTAAATGGTTTGTTTAGAAGTTTAAGGGGTAGTTCGCATTCCCGCCGCTGTCACTGTTCGTGCTACCGCAGCAAACCTTTCGACTCAACGTCATTGCAACTAATATCTTACTTATTTTTTGTTAAACATCGAAAATTCTTATACATTTAACTTTTCTAAGTTAAATATCTTACTCCCATTTTTGCTTTACACTAATTAAAGTAAATATATAAATGAATTATTTTTATTCCCAATTTATAATGAATAAAGTATAAACCAGCGTAAAAGTTTTTTATATTTACTTCAAGGTTTTAACCAGGCGGCACAAGTCTAGTGTCATCCTACATTTTATGAGCAAGCAGTCGATATAGGACTTTTTTTTACCAACGCTCAACTATGCCTTACTTTTTATTTCACAAAAAAGGGCGTGGAGAAGTTGCAAAGTGACCATTTAGCAGTTTTCTGAAACACCTGTGACCTAATTACTACATTATTGTTACGAGAGAGTTAGGTAGCAAATAAAAAGACCTTACATCAGAGTTGCAGAAAAGTTTAGATGGACTAGTGGAACCAAATTTTAGGAACTTTTAAGCAGCTTCTAAGGAAGTGTTACTAAGAAACTGATTAGCTGTTTCCCTGACTGCAGACATGCCAGAGTTGCAATACTCAAGAATCTACTTAAAAGATAGTGACGCGCCGATTTTGGTATCCGGATTGGGCCGCCGCAAAATATTTGAAATGCTGTGCAACAAATGGCATAGCTCAAATGACACTAGCGGCACCTGATGGTAAAACTGTGAACCTACTATGCTTTAACATGGGCTGCCCATATACATGGAACCAATGGGCGTGACTATCTTGTTTCTAGCATTTTACCAAGACTTGGTTAGACCTATTTTTGTGTTTTGCTAACTGCAGACACACCAGAGTTGCAAGACTCAAGATTCTGCATACAAGATAGCAACATGCCAATTTTATTATACGGATTGGGCCGCCGCAAAATATTTGAAATGCTGTGCAATCCAATGGCACGGTCCAAGATGACACTAGCGGCACCTGGTGATAAAACTGTGAATCTTATATGCTTTAACATGGGCTGCCGTTATACGTGGAACCAATGGGCGTATCTAGCATCTTGGCAAGACTTGGTTAGACTTATTTTTGTGTTTCGCTGACTGCTTATACGCCAGAGTTGTAAGACTCAAGATTTTACTTACAAGATAGCGACGTGCCAATTTTGGTATCCAGTTTGTGTGCCGCCGCAAAATATTTGAATTGCTGTGCAATCAAATGACACAGCCCAAGATGACACTAGCGGCACCTGGTGGTAAAACTGTGAAACTTCTATGTTTTAACATGGCCCGTCGTTATACATGGGCACTTAAAATGTACACTTAAAAAAAGAAAGAAAAGCAGAAATCTAAAAACTTCATATATTTAAATTTTAAAACCAAAAACCACAATTCAGGAGTTAAAACAAAACAAATCATTATTGCTTATCGTATAATTTAAAGTCACCTTATATTTTAAAAAATACAACTCAAACAAAATGCAACCTACTTCAAGAAAGTTGTGTCTAAAATAGATGAGATTTGGTTACCTGTTAGATATGGTAACGTACCAGACCAAAAGGAAAAATGAGTTAATAGTTAAAAAAATCAGTTGGGTCTTTTTAATACCGAACTGTATTAAAATGTTCAAGCATTTCATAAATTTATACACCAAAATAGTATTCAAAACTGTAAAAGAAAAACCATTCTTTAAAAAATTAGAACCATTTAACAAACCTACCAACCAAACAACTGACCAACTAACCTTAAGTTGCTTAAAAAACAAAACCAGAGCAAAAGGAAAAACAAGTTAAAAGTTAGAAAAAATCAGTTGGGTCTTTAAGACAGAATTTTATTAAAATATTCAAGCATATTATAAATTTATACAACAAAGTATTCAAAACTGTAAAAGAAAAACCATCCTTTAAAAAATAAGAACCAATTAAAAAACCTACCAACCAAACAACTGACCAACTAACCGACCAACTAACCTTAAGTTGCATAAAAAACAAAACCAGAGCAAAAGGAAAAACAAGTTAATGGTTAAAAAAAATCAGTTGGGTCTTTAAGATAGAACTTTATTAAAATATTCAAGCATTTTATAAATTTATAAACCAAAAAAGTATTCAAAACTGTAAAAGAAAAACCATCCTTTAAAAAATAAGAACCAATTAACAAACCTACCAACCAAACAACTGACCAACCAACCGACCAACTAACCTAAAGTTGCTTAAAAAACAAAACCAGAGCAAAAGGAAAAACAAGTTAATAGTTAAAAAAATCAGTTGGGTCTTTTTAATACCGAACTGTATTAAAATGTTCAAGCATTTCATTAATTTATACACCAAAAAAGTATTCAAAACTGTAAAAGAAAAACCATTCTTTATAAAATAAGAACCAATTAACAAACCTACCAACCAAACAACTGACCAACTAACCGACCAACTAACCTTAAGTTGCATAAAAAACAAAACCAGAGCAAAAGGAAAAACAAGTTAATAGTTAAAAAAAATCAGTTGGGTCTTTAAGACAGTACTTTATTAAAATATTCAAGCATTTTATAAATTTATACATTAAAAAAGTATTCAAAACTGTAAAAGAAAAACCATTCTTTAAAAACTAAGAACCAATTAACAAACCTACCAATTAAACAACTGACCAACCAACCGACCAACTCACCATAAGTGGCTTAAAAATAAATACCAGACCAAAAAGAAAAACAAGTTAATAGTTAAAAAAAAGTCAGTAGGGTCTTTATTACAGAACTAAATTAAAATATTGAAGCATTTTATAAATTTATACACCAAAAAGTATTTTAAAACTGTAAACGAAAAACCATAGTTTAAAAAAGAAGAACCAATTAACAAACATACCAACCAAACAACTGACCAACCAACTGACCAACTAACCCTAAGTTGCTTAAAAAATAAATTAAAAATCTTAAAATATAAAATGTTAATAAAAAAGTTAGAAAAAAAGAAGAAATCATTTGCTAAACAAAAGTACAGTAAAAAATACTTCATAAAAGAAAATTTGTTTAAACTGGAAAACAGTTTATATAATTACAAAGCTGCATCTTCCCTGTCTTATATTTATAGTCATATTTACAATTAAATTTAAACATTATTGCTCAATTTTATAAGTTCTAAAACATGTCAATACAATTTTTTTAAATTAATACAAATAGTTGTAAATTCTTGTTCTTAAAGATTCTTCTAAAATATTTTCTCAATTTGAATTTTTGTATGGTTCAGCTCCGATTTGATTGTCTAATTTCATACAAGTAGTGTTGAATTACTTAATGTTCATTTCTGAAACTAATGTTTTTGTTTATATTTTATCAATAACCAATAACCACTCATTATAGAGAGTATTTATTCTTTTACATAAACAAAAATTCAATTAAACAATTAAAATTAAGCATAAAAAATAAAATATATTAAATCGGAGAAAATTATTGTTAGTGATAACACTGAAGGAAATTAAAAACACAAAAAAAAAATGCAAGAACATTAAAAATGAAAGGAAAATATATAAATTACATCCAAAACTACGAAAAACGAATTTAAATAATACTAGATAATTATTAATGGTCATTAACATATTTCTGAACTTCAAAGTAGAAGAGTTTTAGAGGTACGAAAATTTTAAAGAAAAATAAAAAGAAGTTGCAGAAATGAATCACAGTAAGAAAAAATAGAAAAGTAATAAAGAGAGGTAACCCTCATCCTGCATCCGTGTCTCCCCGCCGCCACCCCCGCCTACCCGTGTCGGTCCGGACGCGTAAAAAAGTTAGATCCGGAGCGGTAAAAGTTAAAATCTGGCCGCGTATATAAAACTTATAACCGGTGCCGTGCAAAAACGGGTCCGGACGCGTAAAAGGGTTAGATCCGGCGCGATAAAGGTTAAAAACCAGCCGCGTTTAAAAATTTAGATCCGGTGCGGTCCGGAAGCGTATAAAAACTTATAACCGGTGCGGTGCAAAAGCGGGTCCGGATGCGGGCAAATTTTGATCCGGCGCGGTGCGGCAACCGATCCGGACGCGTAAATCCTCAGATCCGACACGGGGCGGCGGGGGTGGCGGCGGGGAGACACGGATGCAGGATGAGGGTTACCTCTCTTTATTACTTTTCTATTTTTTCTTACTGTGATTCATTTCTGCAACTTCTTTTTATTTTTCTTTAAAATTTTCGTACCTCTAAAACTCTTCTACTTTGAAGTTCAGAAATATGTTAATGACCATTAATAATTATCTAGTATTATTTAAATTCGTTTTTCGTAGTTTTGGATGTAATTTATATATTTTCCTTTCATTTTTAATGTTCTTGCATTTTTTTTTTGTGTTTTTAATTTCCTTCAGTGTTATCACTAACAATAATTTTCTCCGATTTAATATATTTTATTTTTTATGCTTAATTTTAATTGTTTAATTGAATTTTTGTTTATGTAAAAGAATAAATACTCTCTATAATGAGTGGTTATTGGTTATTGATAAAATATAAACAAAAACATTAGTTTCAGAAATGAACATTAAGTAATTCAACACTACTTGTATGAAATTAGACAATCAAATCGGAGCTGAACCATACAAAAATTCAAATTGAGAAAATATTTTAGAAGAATCTTTAAGAACAAGAATTTACAACTATTTGTATTAATTTAAAAAAATAGTATTGACATGTTTTAGAACTTATAAAATTGAGCAATAATGTTTAAATTTAATTGTAAATATGACTATAAATATAAGACAGGGAAGATGCAGCTTTGTAATTATATAAACTGTTTTCCAGTTTAAACAAATTTTCTTTTATGAAGTATTTTTTACTGTACTTTTGTTTAGCAAATGATTTCTTCTTTTTTTCTAACTTTTTTATTAACATTTTATATTTTAAGATTTTTAATTTATTTTTTAAGCAACTTAGGGTTAGTTGGTCAGTTGGTTGGTCAGTTGTTTGGTTGGTATGTTTGTTAATTGGTTCTTCTTTTTTAAACTATGGTTTTTCGTTTACAGTTTTAAAATACTTTTTGGTGTATAAATTTATAAAATGCTTCAATATTTTAATTTAGTTCTGTAATAAAGACCCTACTGACTTTTTTTTAACTATTAACTTGTTTTTCTTTTTGGTCTGGTATTTATTTTTAAGCCACTTATGGTGAGTTGGTCGGTTGGTTGGTCAGTTGTTTAATTGGTAGGTTTGTTAATTGGTTCTTAGTTTTTAAAGAATGGTTTTTCTTTTACAGTTTTGAATACTTTTTTAATGTATAAATTTATAAAATGCTTGAATATTTTAATAAAGTACTGTCTTAAAGACCCAACTGATTTTTTTTAACTATTAACTTGTTTTTCCTTTTGCTCTGGTTTTGTTTTTTATGCAACTTAAGGTTAGTTGGTCGGTTAGTTGGTCAGTTGTTTGGTTGGTAGGTTTGTTAATTGGTTCTTATTTTATAAAGAATGGTTTTTCTTTTACAGTTTTGAATACTTTTTTGGTGTATAAATTAATGAAATGCTTGAACATTTTAATACAGTTCGGTATTAAAAAGACCCAACTGATTTTTTTAACTATTAACTTGTTTTTCCTTTTGCTCTGGTTTTGTTTTTTAAGCAACTTTAGGTTAGTTGGTCGGTTGGTTGGTCAGTTGTTTGGTTGGTAGGTTTGTTAATTGGTTCTTATTTTTTAAAGGATGGTTTTTCTTTTACAGTTTTGAATACTTTTTTGGTTTATAAATTTATAAAATGCTTGAATATTTTAATAAAGTTCTATCTTAAAGACCCAACTGATTTTTTTTAACCATTAACTTGTTTTTCCTTTTGCTCTGGTTTTGTTTTTTATGCAACTTAAGGTTAGTTGGTCGGTTAGTTGGTCAGTTGTTTGGTTGGTAGGTTTTTTAATTGGTTCTTATTTTTTAAAGGATGGTTTTTCTTTTACAGTTTTGAATACTTTGTTGTATAAATTTATAATATGCTTGAATATTTTAATAAAATTCTGTCTTAAAGACCCAACTGATTTTTTCTAACTTTTAACTTGTTTTTCCTTTTGCTCTGGTTTTGTTTTTTAAGCAACTTAAGGTTAGTTGGTCAGTTGTTTGGTTGGTAGGTTTGTTAAATGGTTCTAATTTTTTAAAGAATGGTTTTTCTTTTACAGTTTTGAATACTATTTTGGTGTATAAATTTATGAAATGCTTGAACATTTTAATACAGTTCGGTATTAAAAAGACCCAACTGATTTTTTTAACTATTAACTCATTTTTCCTTTTGGTCTGGTACGTTACCATATCTAACAGGTAACCAAATCTCATCTATTTTAGACACAACTTTCTTGAAGTAGGTTGCATTTTGTTTGAGTTGTATTTTTTAAAATATAAGGTGACTTTAAATTATACGATAAGCAATAATGATTTGTTTTGTTTTAACTCCTGAATTGTGGTTTTTGGTTTTAAAATTTAAATATATGAAGTTTTTAGATTTCTGCTTTTCTTTCTTTTTTTAAGTGTACATTTTAAGTGCCCATGTATAACGACGGGCCATGTTAAAACATAGAAGTTTCACAGTTTTACCACCAGGTGCCGCTAGTGTCATCTTGGGCTGTGTCATTTGATTGCACAGCAATTCAAATATTTTGCGGCGGCACACAAACTGGATACCAAAATTGGCACGTCGCTATCTTGTAAGTAAAATCTTGAGTCTTACAACTCTGGCGTATAAGCAGTCAGCGAAACACAAAAATAAGTCTAACCAAGTCTTGCCAAGATGCTAGATACGCCCATTGGTTCCACGTATAACGGCAGCCCATGTTAAAGCATATAAGATTCACAGTTTTATCACCAGGTGCCGCTAGTGTCATCTTGGACCGTGCCATTGGATTGCACAGCATTTCAAATATTTTGCGGCGGCCCAATCCGTATAATAAAATTGGCATGTTGCTATCTTGTATGCAGAATCTTGAGTCTTGCAACTCTGGTGTGTCTGCAGTTAGCAAAACACAAAAATAGGTCTAACCAAGTCTTGGTAAAATGCTAGAAACAAGATAGTCACGCCCATTGGTTCCATGTATATGGGCAGCCCATGTTAAAGCATAGTAGGTTCACAGTTTTACCATCAGGTGCCGCTAGTGTCATTTGAGCTATGCCATTTGTTGCACAGCATTTCAAATATTTTGCGGCGGCCCAATCCGGATACCAAAATCGGCGCGTCACTATCTTTTAAGTAGATTCTTGAGTATTGCAACTCTGGCATGTCTGCAGTCAGGGAAACAGCTAATCAGTTTCTTAGTAACACTTCCTTAGAAGCTGCTTAAAAGTTCCTAAAATTTGGTTCCACTAGTCCATCTAAACTTTTCTGCAACTCTGATGTAAGGTCTTTTTATTTGCTACCTAACTCTCTCGTAACAATAATGTAGTAATTAGGTCACAGGTGTTTCAGAAAACTGCTAAATGGTCACTTTGCAACTTCTCCACGCCCTTTTTTGTGAAATAAAAAGTAAGGCATAGTTGAGCGTTGGTAAAAAAAAGTCCTATATCGACTGCTTGCTCATAAAATGTAGGATGACACTAGACTTGTGCCGCCTGGTTAAAACCTTGAAGTAAATATAAAAAACTTTTACGCTGGTTTATACTTTATTCATTATAAATTGGGAATAAAAATAATTCATTTATATATTTACTTTAATTAGTGTAAAGCAAAAATGGGAGTAAGATATTTAACTTAGAAAAGTTAAATGTATAAGAATTTTCGATGTTTAACAAAAAATAAGTAAGATATTAGTTGCAATGACGTTGAGTCGAAAGGTTTGCTGCGGTAGCACGAACAGTGACAGCGGCGGGAATGCGAACTACCCCTTAAACTTCTAAACAAACCATTTAAGGAACATACGATAAAAAGCTCAGTAAGAACCTAGCAGTCACGGTATATGCATCAAAATTTATTTGGGTATGATTCATTGTACAAAAATCTGATCAACAACATTGAACAAAAAAGAAGTGCATATACCGTCACACAATATAATAAGAAAGAGAGGTGTCTGCATTTTTGCGTTAAGGTAACACAATTAAAAGACACGTCTGAGAAAACATGTAACAACTTTGAACAGACTTATACATGTCTGAACATGTCAAAGTAAGTAATGTTTTAAACATGTCTAAACTTGTATAGACTATAGTACATCTTAGTTTAAAGTTCGTTCATTTGTCCTTGACATAAATATCTCAAAACCTTTTACGGTAATTTACTTATATTTATTATCTGTTTGTTCTTTTTTTAATTTTTTTATTGTTGCTCTTTAGAATTGTGTACCTTACAGTTTTCCCTTTTTATGTGTTTTTTTTATAAATAATATTATTTAAAAACTTTTGAATCTAAAAAGTTTAAAATGTAAAAGTTTTTGAATCTTAAAGTTTTTAATCAGAAGGATTTTAAACTCTTAACAGGCGTCTCTAACACAATTATCTTAAACATATCCCATCATGTTAAGATTCAGTAATAGGTTGTGTAGGTACATAAAAATTTATGCTTAACAACTTTATCGTTGAAAAGGTTCATATTTATTAAATATAAGACATAATTTTAACTTTATTAGAGGTCGGAAAACCGTTAACTGTTCTGAACTTTTATTTTTATATGTTTATAAAATTGAAATGAACAAATTAAAGACTAAAACCCTAATCTTTCTCACTAAAATCTGTATAACAACATGTAAGAGGTGTGAATCCCGTGGCAGGGTGGCACTAGACTTGTGCAGACCTGTTGAAACCTTGACCTCAATATAAATAAAAATATTTTACCGTAATCTATAATTTATTCATACCTACTTACAACAATTGAGGTTTGTCGGCTTTAATCGGTATTGTTCGTGATAGTTCGGTACTTCATGAAAATTTACTTACAAACTCAGCGTTAACATGCTGTTTAGGATAATCGATATATCGATGTATCTGTTTACACGATATATTGGTTTATTACCTATATCGATATATTTAGAACAGAAAATAGTTTTAAAAAAATACAGTTATCCGTAGAAACATAGTGATTTTACTCTGGTAGGGAGTTGGGAGTCCCGTTAAAGGACGTCACGTGTGCAGACTTGTTGAAAGCTTGACCTCAATACAATTTACCGTATTTTTTTATTTATCATACCGTGGTACTGCAATTGAGGTCACTCGGTTTTAGTCGGTATTGCTCGTGGTTATTCGGTAAATTCTTTTCCCGCTAAAAATTGCTTTACTCTTTTAACATGTTCGCACTCTCACCAGTCAGTCATAAGAGTAGGTGGAGGTCACACACACTCGTTGCTTTCGTCTAAATTTAGCAATCGTGGTTACTCGGTTTTATTCGGTATTGCTCGTGCTCATTCGGTATTTCACTTTCCCGCTTAAAATATATATTACCACTTTTTTTTTGATACATTAACCAGGTAATTATTATTCATTTAGTGATCAAGTCAAATTTATTAATTTGTCAATTAATCATCATTCATTGGACAAATAATTTGCATAAATCGGTCAATTCATCTACATAAACCGGGCACTCTAACTTTATCAATCGGGCACTTGTATGAATAAATTATCCCCACTCCTGGCTCAATGACGTCATCAATATCTTTTTCAGAAAAAAAATTCCCCCACCACTCTTGACGTTAAAATTTTTTACCACACCAACTGTTGGTGCTATATTTTTTCCCCCACTCTTGTCTCTATAAACTGGTGCTGTAGCCGTTGGTGCTATCGGCTCCTATATACTACTAATACTGTATAATTTTTTTTCACTTATTAATTGAATGACACAGTAAACAAATATGTTTGCTGTCTAGAAAGTAAACAGATGACTTTGCGCTTGCAGCTGTGCTTGCTATAAAATAAACTAATATTAAAAAAAAAAAAAAAAAAAAAAAAAAGTCTTATCTGTGACATTAATTTAATTAACAATTGAAATTCATTAATAATGCGACTGCAATTTTTTTTTTTTTTTTTTTTTTTTTGAAGTGGCCAAGTTAAATGAGCGCTGAATACACATAACCATATTGAATTAAATTCATAAAAATTAACGAATGACTTTATGTATTATAAACAAAACAAACAAATAAATGAAGAAGGAAATCAAATTAATATTTTAAATTTTGCATTTGAAAAGATTTCGGAAATAATGACAGTTCTAAACATTTTATAATAATAATAATAACAAACTTTATTAAGGCGTTGTGAGGGCTTGACAGCCTTATTTTACAAAACCTTGACCAGATATTTAGTTTATACAGTGGCTTATTAACAAATGATAATATAATTTTTATAGGATACATTATTACAAAAATATATTCAGCACATTTACATCACACAATAAATTGAACTTCTTTTAGCATGAATGTTAAAAGTATGGGGTACTGTGATACCTTTTGAGCTATCTTTTCATTAAATTGATGTTGCTTTTTCAATATGTTATGAAATGTACTTATTTTATATAAAATTATCCTCAATATATAAAAATCAGTGACGGTTAAGATTTTATACTGCTTCTATTATTTACAAATACATTTATGTTTTTTTTTTAAATTGACATGGTCCGATTGGTATTTTGATCAATAAAGAAACTGAACCGAAAGGTTGGGAATAATAAATAATAATAAATGTGATTGGGTAACAGCCACACCAAAAGTTCTAAAAGTTTTAGCTCATTATGTAATCTTGACCGGGAGAAAAAGAAAACTATTTCGAGCTCCTATACTATAAATATATTTTATTGTTTTTTGTTAGATTTTCATACCAATAACAAAATTGAAATATGTAATATCATGGAATATAATGAAGTAAGTACGCTTGACTTGTCGTTTTTGACAAATGTTGCGAAGTGTTTTGTACCTGACCAGGAATGCAATGGCTTTCAATGTAACGTATTATCCTATGTGGTCATAATCATTGTTTATACTTTATTGTAAACACTTATACAGTTTGCTTCTTAAAAACATTTCAATTCTAGCTCAAAATTTGTGATATTTTTAGTGACTTTGTAAAGATTCATCTATTTTACCATATGAATATTTTTTTATTATCATATGTACGTACACATACAATCTCACTAATATCAATATTTAATAGATGCTGCACCGTTAGCGGCATGATGAATGTATTATCGTAGACTTACCCATCTTAACCTTTAATTGCCATCGTTAGCGGCGCACTTCCTCAAAAATTAGGTTTAGCATGACCGTTAGTGTACCATACGCTTGTACAAGAAACAAGAAACCCTCCCTGCTTTTCAATGATCGCTTGAGCTTATTTTATACTGCAAATAATGTTATACTTATTTTCCACTCTAGTTACCGTTATAGCGTTATGTTTCCTATTTATTTAATAACATTGTACAACACGCCTGGTCTACCTTTTGTTAGTTAACAAAGCCAACGAGCTACTAGACTGGGCAAAATGATGGGTACTCATGAGTAAAAAAAGTTAAGAGATATCCCTTTCAAGTAAGAGCTAAATGAGAGAAAGCTATGTGATGGCTTTGGGCTGCTTCTTAAGCTTTAGGTGCTGAATTTTCTACACGTTGCTTTTTTTTTTCTTTTTCGCCTTCCATTACTTATACAATTTTCCTGTTCTTTGCTTTTTGCTATATACTTTTGGTGTTTTAAGAACGTATTTTACTATAGTAGAAAATTGCAACACGAGCGTGACTCCTTTTGTAGCCAACTGAGATGAAAACTTTTAGGGAAAAAAAGGTCTGATTCTTTCTACTCCTTTCTCTCAATTTATTTAGCGTTATTTTCTTTTTGTAACTGAAACTTAAAGTAACATGAAAAATTTAATTATAAAAGAGGATTTGAATTTCTTTTTTAATAACTAATTTAGAATTCATCAAGAAAGTTGTATGACGTTTTTATAATTGAATTTTACCACAATAAAAGGGTAAACGTATATAGTTCAATTTAATTTTAAAATTATAATATTAGCGTATATATACTAAATATTGGATGTATGTTTTTGTTTAATTTCTTCTTCTTCTTCTTCTTCTTCTTATTTTTTTTATTTTTTTTTTATTTTTTTTTTTTTTGTTGTTACTTGATGAAAATCTTAGAGTGAAAACTTCTTTGGAAGTTCATTCTTTTGCTGTGACCTTGTTCAGTCGCACTTCAACTTTTGTGCCCTTATACACAAACACAATGTGACAGAGTTGTCTGTCATTCATGCTTCGCCTGAAGTGTTACACCAAGTAGCTGGTCAAAAACATTGTCGAAACTGACACCATATACACGCATCATCTCACCCCTATTATTCTCTTTAATTATTAATAGAGTTTTATTATGCGTATAAGGAAGATAATTTTGTAATATACATAACCAAAGTCTCTTTCAATTTGTCTCCTTTGATAAAAGCTATTGCTTACTCTTAAATATTCAACGTTTTAAAAACATCAACACAAATAAGAAAACCTGAAGGATATTTAATATGATCTATCAGTGCAGCCAGTCACGTGTGTGAGCGAGAAATAACAAGTAACGGTACAGTACACTCCAAAAAGAAATGTTTACTCTGAAATGCACAAATGTTTAGAGAGTACAGTACATATGAAATGCATTGATTTTGCAGTAAAGCACGATTGCATTGTCATTAAATATTCAAATTTGTAGAGGTTATAAATATCAATGCAGGTTTGATGCGTACACAAAATACCTGGGTTCTCCGTAAATAGTACAGTATACTCTCTAGCCATTTCACTAGTAGACAGTACCCATGCACTAGTAGTGAGCAAACATTCACTAGCAGCGAGTTGTTTTTGTTTTTTGTTTTTTTAATGTTTACTCTATTGAGTCAAGACTTTAAATGTTTAATCTCTAGTATAAAATTAAGGATAATTTTAAGTACTCTTTATGGATTAGAATTTGATCATGAAAGTTTAGAGACAATGCACAAAATGTTAAGTGAATACATGAATTACCTTCAGAACATACCATGGAACAACGCGTTAGTTGAAGACTATACATGCATTAATTATGATGCCATTATGCAATAGAATAAAATTTTATATCATTCTATCTGTATAATATAGTAATCACATAAGAGTGCTTCAAGTTTGTTTGTTTTTAAAGTGCGCTGACATTGAATACGGCAAAAAAAAAATAATAATAATAAAAAAATTACTCGACAAAACCTGTAATTATAGAATGTTTTATTGCATATAAATTTAAATCAGCCTTTTTATTTTATCTGTTAAATATAATGATCAGTGGTCATTCTTTAAAATAACCTAATGTAAACTAAGATATAAATGACATAATATATATAGTATGAAAAATACTGTCTTATATGTATATAAATAAAAACTGAACTGCATGCACCTTTATTAATAATATAGCATAAAACATAGCAATAAAATTACAGAAAGCATTTCTAATGCAACAAATTTTTTTTATAAATAAAGGTAACTTGTTTGAAACTTTAGAGAAGGTACTGATGAATTTAACATCACCCGATGACGGTTTAATGTCTCTTTGCTTCTACCGCCCGAGCTATCTTACAAGTCTGTGGTAGTAAAAGAAGAGTGAAACTAACTCGTTTGCTCTCCTCGCACCATATTGCAAAACCATGTCTTTGCATAACTTGAACTTTCATACTTTACAGATGAGAGAGATTGTGGGTGGAGGTGGGGAGATGTTTTCTTTAACACCGGAAATGTCCACCATCGTTATATAAAAAAAAAAAAAAAAAAAAAAAAAAAATGGAAATCATAATTCTTTACGTTATGTTTTTAAAAAGATGGCGAACATTTCCGGTGATTTCATATAACATAAGTCGCAATGACATAAAAGACTTTTGATGTTTTATAGACTTATATACAAAAGCTGACATTTATCTCCATCTCTCTCTCTCTCTCTCTCTCTCTCTCTCTCGCTCCTCTAACTTCTTCATACTTCTTATTTAATTTTTCAAAAATAATTTTAAATTATATAGAAAACATAATATAATACACATATACGGATATATTTAAATAATGAATATATTAAACTAGAAGGCTGAAAAAAACAAACATAATACATGAATAAAAATGAACACAAAGAAGAAAGTTATGAAATATAATAATAATTTATACATTCAGAAGATAGAACTGGATAGACACTACCCCCTTATGTACGTTCAACCAGCATAATTTTTTGTCCCCTATAATATATACTAACGTAGCGAGAGAGAAAGAGAGAGAGAGAGAGTCAGCGAAGGTTTTTCAGAGTAGCTAGCTGATGGTACCCAGAGACTCATTAAAAAATTCCTTCTCTCTCTCTCTCTCTCTCTCTCTCTCTCTCTCTCTCTCTCTCTCTCTCATACTCTCGTGTTGTCTAACTCTCACTCACTCACTTTCACCCTATGTCAGAACACAAAAGCAGTGTGAATTTACATGCTATGAAATTTAGGAACCGGATGAGTGTTTCTTTACAACTACAAACAAATAACAATGCAAAAGAACAGAATACTCGGAACTCGGAGAGAAAGCAAACCTAAAAAATTTTATACTAATGCTCTGCCAAAATTCACTTTTTTTTATATGTATAATTATAAACATTTTTATGCGTATAGTAGCATTGTTTTTATTATTAATATTTTAGTAAGCCTAAATACTATTAAGTCATTTTCAAATAGGGCATATTTTTTCATGTGCAATAAATTTGATTGCAGTCAATATGCATTTAATTTTTTTTTTCAATCAAATTTATTGCATAGTGCAAATAATTGCTCCATGTGTTATAATTCCTGATACATAGTAATGTGGGGATAAACATACATGCATATGAAATTAAGTCTAGAACAGTGTTGCAAAAATTGTAAGAATATTGATTATATATTTACGTCAAATTTATATGCATACAATAAATATCTATATAATATGGAGTGCGATAAAATGACATAAATTTGATGGCAACATGACAGGTATATTGTTACGATCATTCAAAGTGACATTTAAATATTGTGTTGTATATACTATAGGTATCAGAGCAATGTAACACTTTAGTATTGCCAACTAATTATGTTTAATATAAAATAAAGGGCAATAGTATGAAATTATCTTTGGTTTTAGAAGGGAGACAAGGAGAGAGAGAGAGAGAGAGAGAGAGAGAGAGAGAGAGAGAGAGAGAGAGAGAGAGAGAGAGAGAGAGAGAGAGAGAGAGAGACAGACAGACAGACAGACAGACAGAGAAAGAGAGAGAGAGAGAGCCTAAATAAATATTAGTGTAAATGCAGTTGTAGTCATGAGATCCCAATTTCGTATCCTTTTTTTATTCTGTTATGTTATTCTCTCGGTATTCCTTAACAATCAAAAGTTTATTTACAAAAAAAAAAAAAAAAAAAAGCACTTGTATAACATATCTACACATATGTACATACGATTCTAAAATATATATAAAAAAAACGAATTCCCACAATATTCATAAGATATAGTGTAACTCAAGCGTGTGATCATTTGTCCAAACTTTGTCTTACATTTGACCAGAATGTTTCGTTCCTCTTTCTCTTTTACTCTCTCCTTTTATACTTCCACTCTACATGGCTTGTGGTATAAAATAACTTTTTCTTTTTCTCACCCACAGACTCAGAAAAAAAAACTACTACCCGCCCATTTTCACCCTTATTTAGAGCCACGCGACATTCCCTTGAGAGCAACCAACTCTTCATGTCGTCGCACTCTTTCTTCAACTTCTATTTTCCCCTCAACTACACTACGTAGTAGTGGCGGCTTGTCTTCAAGCCAACCCACCAACAGCATCCCGAAAATTGGTTCTTACTTCTAAAATATTGATAACACTCATGAGTGAAGTACTCTTCTCTTTTTCGTCTTTGTGTATGTACATACGCACACAACACACACCAAACACTCTACACACAACAAGCGTTAACATCTGCTGTACAGTATATGAAGTGAGTGAAAACGAGAGCCGAAAGACATAAGCTTAAGAGATGAAGTCTTGAGATAGCTTTTGACGATGAGATAATTTATCCAAGTAGAAACCCAAAAGTTAAGTAGTAAATTAATAGAAACGTTATAATTTTAGCTTCCGGAAGTGAATTCACTTTAGAGACCAATTTATATTCATGCATTAATTACCGAGATACGAAGTTTGTGCTCGGCAAATTGTAAGTTCCATCTCAATCTTAATGAATTCAGATCCTGTCATTATATTTGATTCCAATATAAATACAGCATACTTTTACATATTTTATATAAAAACCAGTTATTATATTATTATTTTGTTATTACTATACGAATGTCAGGCTTTCTTAACGTCAAGTTTATTGTATTATTCCAAAATTTAGTATTATTTATTTGCTCCTGCTTCTATTATGACTTTTTTGATAGCCCATTTTTATTTATTTATTTTCTATACCTTTGGAAGAAAAAACTCTAGTTTTTTACTTCTTTTTTGTTTTTTCCTTGTTGCAAATGTAAATAAAGCAATATGTATGACTTTGATAATACTACAAGAATGGTTTGAGTAAATTATATACACATGAGATACAGAGATACAAAATGTAATTTTATTTTAATTTATTTTAGAAATATATTATAATTTAAACTAAACTGTAATGTTATACTTAAGTTTTAGAATTTATAATATCTGCATGATTTATACCGCTAACTGTTCTGTAGGTATTATTATTTTAATAAATTAAAACTTTTTCTTACCTGTTTTGTAGATGGCAAAACAGCAGATGGCAAGGAAAATACGCTTCATGATTATTCAAGAAATGTAATGTGCAACACCATGGGATGACCTAGCCAGCAGTTTTGGGATACATCTTCTGTAAACAAACACATATATACTGTACATACATTGTTTCATAGTAATAATAATTATAAATCTCTAGTGAATAATAGGCAATATGTGCAGCCATGGCAACAAGTCTTACAAAAACAGCGTTAATAAATGTTATAAAGAACAATTGTAATTATACACATACTGTACATTACATTCAACTATAAATTAAAAGAAACACATTTTATATTGTTATAAAATTTTGGTGTTTACTCGGGTATCATAAATATTAAATTTCAGTGAATATCTGTGATGTAAATAACGATGAAGACAGATAAGAATATCATTATTTAAATAAATAATTTCATTATACAATATTTAAATGTATGATATGAGCGTTGAAAGCATAAATCTTAAGTAAGTTTGTTCCTTTTTTGTTTTTTGTTTTGTTTTTTGTACATTTGAAGTCACAATTTTAATATTTGGCACTTGAAGATAAATCTCTTGAGATTTGCATTGCGAGAAAACACTAAAATCATCAATGTAAATAATTTGGTTGATATTTTCTCAATATTTAGAAGACAGAACATAGCAAAAAAAAAACATCTCTGCTCTCGCCAATCCGCAACCAATTCAGCTGTTTGTACAATTCTGAAACTTGATCAAAATTTAACTTAATATTGATTACGCAACGTTAAAAAATGCTCATAAAGTTCTCAAATTTGTATTCTTCTTCAATATCATTATTGTTTTTTTATATTATATGTATAACAGCTGTTCCATACTTTCATACTAGTCTTATTGATAGGTGTTCTATGGTGGGCCACAGCCCATAGACATGTGTGAGTGTATATTACTCTGTATAATTATGCATATGTGTGTGTGTGTAGTATACACAGTGCACACGGATATAAAATAAATATTTATTTCAACTCCATAACCGTAGCCACTATCATTATCATAATCCTCAAACTAAAGTGATAACTTGAAACAACGAAAAAAATTAATCTAAAACGTTTATGTAATTAATTCTGTACGAAAAATTATATTAAACTACATTATGAGAGAGTAAATAGAAGCTTGTCTTGATTCCATTATATTACCAACAAAATTACAATTCTATTGTTCATCTTATTTGTAGTTGAAAATGTAATAATAATAATATTATTACATTATTATGCATGAGTTGAATGACAATCTATATAACGTTGGTAATAATTCCTATAGTTTTAATTTATTTATTGTTTGTATTCAAATATAATCAACTGTTGTAAATAACATGACATTTTATTATATACAAAAATGATACATTTAATTAGTATATCACATCGAAATAAAGTAGCAATGATAATTATTTTTACCCACAAAAGAACATAATAGCAAATTAATCATTTTGTTACATATCTTTATACTTCAGTAATATTTCAACCTTTTTAAATATTAAATTACTTTATTGTCGACACAAACGTAAATTTAATCTTATTATAATACTGTTTCACTATTATTAAAATGACATGTTTCTAAGGTTCTAAAAATTTAAACTAGTTACTACAGATATGAAAATATGATCGTAATTATAGTAAAATATTGTTGTTGTTTCATTATTTTAACGTTACATTATTTTTTATTCATTATAATATGATAGTTTGTAATGATTCAATGAAATTGAAATTAGTGTTAAATTTATTTACGTTGGTTGAACGATGACGTCGATATCACTATTAAACTGACATTATACGAAGTTAGATTGTTGTATAGTGATAAACTATACAAATTTAACAAGCGAATGGGCAGCTAAAATAAATGAAAATTAACATTGAGTTGACAGGTCAAATACCGTGTTATAACAAGATGTTAAATTGAAAAATACTCTGAGTACAATTTTTTTTTAAATGTTGGTATAAATGTTGGGTTTTTAAAATTAAATGCTTAATATAGAAATCAACATTTATTTATTACTATAATATTTGAAAATAAATAAATAGAGAGAGAGAGAGAGAGATTAAAATTATATAATTTCTTAATGATAACTTTTAGTATGCACGGTCTACATTATATTCTATATTTATTACATATAAATACATAATAATTATGCTAGTCCACTTTTAGCAACATTTGTTCATTACAAAATTTATGCTAAATACTGGAAAATAGCTTTTAAATAAAGCTGTAAAATAGCATTAATGCTGTACTATGCAGCATAATTATTTATGGTGTTTTAATAGTAACATTTATGCTATAATGACATAAATTTAGAATAAATTACATACTTTCTTCGTTTCGTGTACAAGGACTAAAGTAAAATGAAATGACCACTGCTGCTACATAAATTATAAGTAGAATTGTTGCTAGGGAATTCTACTTTGTAAAAGTGAAATGAATTCTAAAAATATAAATCAATTGTTGTTATATAAAGGATTTTTTATTTTCATTACGTTAGATTTGGAAATAATTTAGTTACATGTCAGCAAGAAAAGTGAACACCTGAAATGGCGCATTAGCAATAGTATATATTAAACTATTGGCACAATGCCTATGTAACCATCCTTATTGTGACAAAGAAAGCAGCTTTGCTATTGCTGATATCTTTATAAAAAATATATTTCTATGCGTATGTATGTAAATGAAATTACAAAATAAAAAAAGCAACGTTTAAATTAATCAAAATGATTATTTTAATCCTAATATACAATTTTTCATCCAGTACTTAAGATGTTAATGTCAGATCCATGAAATACGCGCCAAGTCGTTTGCTTTATTATTTTTTTTTTCTACGAGATAAATGGAAAAAATCTGTAATTTTTTTGCTTTCTTGCATTGTTATACAAAAAAATTATAAAGAGTTAGAAATATAATTAAAAAGGAAGCATTGAATGAATATTAAATATATTAAAATGATAAAATAACGAGAAACAGCAAGTAAAAAAAAATGTGTAAGAAGTTGATAAAAGAAAAGAGAGAAGAGGAGAAGGAGAAAGAATGATCGTTTTTAGTATTCCCCAAATGTGAGAAGAAGCACTCGAGAGTATTTCAGTCGCATTAGCGGTGAATGCGAGCGTCTACTGTGATCGCAGCAAAGCGGCCAATCCATCACTGTCGAGCCAGGCAACCGCGCGCCTTGAAGCGGCCAGAGAAAATATTGAGGCGAGTGAGTAAACGCAACTTTACACTTGTAATGCATTGTAATGTATTGCTGCCAAAAGCTTTGCTTCTTGTTCTCCTATCAAATGATGCTTTATATCCAAACAGATTGAAAGGATTACATAACAATCTCAAGTAATATAATCTTCTCGATACAGCAACAACGTTACCTTTTGTGTGTGGTGAGTTATTTATTAAAATTTTATTTAATAGAGTATTAGTTTATAACTTACAGTATATAACATACATCCCTTTTTTATCATCACATAATTCATATTTTATATATAGCATTTAGCTTCATTGTGCTGCTTTTATCTCATCACCACAAGTTCATCCGTGCATGTGACGTGAACTAAATTATTCCACTTCATTGACCGAGTTCTAAGAGGTGTAGCAAGTCTAAAGCAGCTTGCTTCTGTCAACGTTACAGCTCAAGGGCAAAATTCACGCCTTTGCTGCGCAATACTACATTACGTATGTGGTACGTATTACCTTCCTGTCAGCCACATCACTTCCTCTTCAACCTCTCTCTCTCTCTCTCTCTCTCTCTCTCTCTCTCTCTCTCTCTCTCTCTCTCAACATTTCTCTACACTTTCCACTGTTCTCTCTATTGCACTCCATCCACCAACTAATATCATTACAGGCAACTTATAATTAATTCTATATAAGTAATTATTATCATACATTATTAATGAAAAGAAAATTTTAATTACTAGAGAAACAAATAATAATAAAATTATTTATTAATTAATAAACAGTTTATATGAAATATTATATATTAAAATTTTAATTTTTTAAGAAAGTTTTTAATATAATACTTTAAATATAAAGCAATTATATAAAATAGTTTTAACAAGCAGCAGATGTGATTAGACTATACTATTTTCTTTCCCTTTTTCTTTGATATGAATTTTCTTTTGAAAAGTTTAGAAGATCGTCATATACTTACATAATAAAAAGTGCTTCATGTAAAATTACAGTTTCAAAAGTTACAGACTCATTATTGCGATGAATTCAGATTGTTCAAAGCTTAAATAATGATCATTATTCTACAAAACTATATAAAGTTCCGTAATAAATGCAATGGTCTAAAAAGTCATAAAGTTGTTAATGACATTGTTAATAGCTTTGGTAGCATTTATTTTGTATGTAGATATAAAAAGCAATATCATTTTAAAGTGCATGAAAAATACATGTGTGAAAATATATGAATAAATGAGGACTATTTAAATAAATTAATAGTCATTAAATTCACAGTTATTAATAAGTAGTTAGTTGCATAAAGCATTTTATTCTTAGTAATATGTCACTATTTTTCATACTTAAATTGCTCTTTTTCTGTCTTATTGACAGCAGTGGCGGTGTAATATCAGATGTGACGTAACGTAATTAATTTTATGTGTTGAATTTTAAATGACAGACAGATACACACGTGTGAAGTTTAATACAGTCTGCTGGCCCTAAAATTCCTGACCGTTTGTCTGCTTTCTTTGTATTAGTTAGTGTTCACATAAAGCGTCGCTTTTATATTAAAAAAAAAATCCCTGCAAATATAAAATAACGCCCCCAGCTTACATCAAAGTATAGTAATAATTTAAGAGAGGTATCAAAACGATTTTTTTTATTTATAATTATACCCTCATACATACATATATATATATATATATATATATATATATATATATATATATATATATATATATATATATATATATATATATATATATATATATATGTAAATTAAATGTTCTGAGTGAGTGCTTTTTTCTCTCTTTTGAATTTGAAATGTTATATATAATTATATGTTTATTATTACAATATTTCTTTACTCTTTTTTAATGACTAAAGTTACAAACATCTATTGAATTCATTTTAAACATTCAAAGTTACATTTTATATATATATATATATATATTTCACTGTTATTTAAAATATTTTTATTAAATTGGAATCTAATTATTAAACTTACTGAAGTATAGCGTATGATAATGATTTCCAGTTGAAAAATTTATTTAAATTTTAATATAACTTTATAACAAGTAATATTTCCAGGAAAAAAATTGAATGGATAGCTGTAGTCTGTACGGTTTTCTGATACAATAAACTCGTATTTTCTAACTAGCTTATACGAAAACATAGTTGTGGTTATACTCGTTTATTTATTTTTCCTCTTTTAAACCCAAGTTAAAAAAAATTACATCATCGCAAAGCATAACAAAATGCATATTTTTTTCTGAATACCATTCGTATGAAGTCGTTAAAATAAAAATTAGCTTATCATTATTACTTATAAAAAAGTTAAATCCAGAATTAATGTAAATATATGATAAAAATATGAGCAAGACGTTCAACTTAACGCAGTCTCACATATAAAATATCACCTCATTATTAGCTAACTTCGAAAATAGGGAAAGTTGCCAATTTAAAATATAATGGATTTTTAAATATTTTTCTCTCACTTTTTTTTTAAGTATATTTATTGTATTTTAGAAAAAAATGTAACTGTAAAATTGTATATATATATATAAAGTTTACAAAATATTTAAATATATAATAACGTCACAAACACGCTTGTTACAAATCTATGCTTAAACAAAAACAAATTAAAGCTTGAATATTACAAAAATGTGCGAGTAATTTAAAGTTCAAACGTGCAAAGCATAAAAATGTAATAATGTAAATTTATGATATTCATATGAAACGCAATGCATTCCATAAACTTTTTCAGTTAGGAAAAAAAAAAAAAAAAAAAAGTAAATTGTAAATATTATATTTTGTTCTTCAATGCAAAATAATAAAAAAAAATATATAAAAAAAGCTATGCAAACTTGTGTGAACTTTAAAACAGTAATATATTTTTTCCGTCTTATTTAAACTTTTTATATTTGTTTAACCTTTTTGAAACATCTCGTAAAATTTTCCCATTACTTTTATTTTACTTATAAAACTGTTTTTATTTTCATATTGTGAATATATTAAATATTTTATGAAAATATTATCCAGTTTATGAAGTTTATTATATTGCTCATATCCTCCAGGAACGTTTCGTACTTGAAGCCCCTGTAATATATGCAACCAGTTGGTTATATCTATCAACCCGGTTGCATAATCAACTATTTCTGCAGGGGCTAAACATGGCGGCCAAATTTATTATGATTATTATTGACTAATAAAGGAACAACTGTTTTAAAGCTGACTATAAGCGATTTTGGTCACATCCGCTTTACTACGCATGCGCAGAGCATTGAAACGGATGTGAGCAAAATCGCTTATAATCGGCCTCAAAACAGTTGTTCCTTTATTAGTCAATTATCCACGCTACAGATTTCTTTTTAACAAGCCTAAAATTCTTTTATAAAATAATTTCATTTGTATATTCTATAGAACAGACATTTTATATAGTATTTCAAAATCTTAGAGGGAATATTGCCAATATAAAACATGATGTCGTACATAGTAGATATTGAACAACATATTGAGAGGATCTTGAATTACTCCCGTTATGAGTACTCCTCGTAATTATAAAGAATGTTAAGATATTTTATTACAGTTCACTTACAAGACAAAGAATTGGTAATTCCGTGTAGGCAGCAATTTTACATCATATATTCCCGAGTCACGTGGTACATTAATGACACATGTCTGGTGCCAACGCTCATTGAAGAAACAATGTAAATACAAAAAAAAAAAAAAAAAAAAAAAAAAAGAAGATGAAAAAGAAGAAGAAGACGTCACATTATTTATCACGGGACATAAGAGCGTTTAGCCTACTGTATTGAATATTGGGGCGGTAGGTAGAGTCCATAGTCACGTGGCTCTGTTATTTAAAAGTCTACAATTTTACCTGTAAAATAAAGTTAGGTTGCTAAACCAGTACTACAAAAATTATCACACTTTAAGGGTTTTTTGAGCATCTTATTATGCTAGCAACCTCCTCGGTGCGATGATACAAAAACGCTAGAAAGTATTTTTTAACTGTTAATGACCCTATAATTAAATTATTGTAATCATTGTTTATTATATTTTTATCCCAGTAGTATTTATTCTGTTCTGGAACTGCAAATTAAAATTTAGTGCATTACATTAAAAAAAATTGTCTGTTCAGAAAGTATAAAGCTATTACTATTGATTTATTAGTTAATATTATTTATTTCTTGAATAACAATGCTACCTAATGAAGCCAAAAGCAATGATCAACATAACCAAAAACATAAATATAATACCTTAAAAAATCATAATTAAAAAAATGAAGTATCTTTGAAGTACAGTACTGATCACTTTGCTATACAGAAAATGTTTAAAAATTACATGGATAATTGTCAAATTGAGTAAAATTCCAACTATAATAAAGCACTATGAAAATACTTCAAATGCACACTTAAGAAATAGGCTTATGAATTAGTATTGTTTTACATTATAATATAATATATAATAATCCAAAGAAACTGCGAGTTTGTTCTGAAATTGAATATGAAATACCATTTTAAAAACTATACATTTATGAATTATCTTTAACTCTATTTACTATCACAGGCACACACACAATCTTCTTCTTGCTTTCTCATAAGTTTTCCTATTATCTTCTTTTATACTTTTACTCTACCTTTGTAGTAAAGTTTTATCATTATGATTTCTAAACGTGACATAAGAAATGAAGAAAAAAAAATCAATTTAACAAGAAGATTTATAAGAAAAATCAATAAAAATATATTTTGTAAACTTTTTCAATTAAGATTTTAGTTTTGTATTTTTTTCCTATTTTTAATCGGGCAATTTGAAGAAACATTTATTGGTTTTTATGTTCAGAAAAAGCAAATTCATTTGCCACAGTAGAAGATACTTGGTGAGGAATGAAGAGAGAAGTCAATATTGGGAAGAGCAATCTATTTGTTCTCTCTTTTCTTTCTAACTCTCTTAGAATCTCTGTCTTTCTCCCTCCCCCCTCCCCCGCCCCCCCCCTCTCTCTCTCTCTCTCTCTCTCTCTCTCTCTCTCTCTCTCTCTCTCTCTCTCTCTCTCTCTCTCTCTCTCTCTCTCTCTCCTGCTTAAGCCTTGACTTGAAAGCATTTAAAATAAAGTGGAAGGGTGAGGGGTTTAGAGTTAGCTTGATAAACGAGAAGAGAGTGGGAGGCAGGATTGAATGGAAATAATGTTGACTAAGTACAAACTGCATATTATATCTAAACTTAAATGCCAATTCGGCTTTGTAGGATCCTTAAAATTAAACAAACCTTGAAAAATTGATTTTCCCATGCGTATTCTACTTTATGTTTAATCGATGAATTTGAATATGAATGTAAACAGGCACTGTTATAGTAAATAGATTGTTCTGACTTTCTAAGTAAAATAATCATGAAATTAATTTACATGGATTTTAATATTTAATAAATTTTAAACATTAAATTGCTATCTCGATATTACATGAATTTAAATATTTTTACTCAAACTTAATTAAAAACTTTTAACTAAACATTAATATGGTGCGTGGAATTTTCACCTAGTGGATTCAATGTAGCTCTGTTATAATTAATTTTTGATAATACAAACATATTATTGTAATATTATTATGTTCTCAAATATTAACTTTTATTTTCTTCTTTTTTATATTTTACTCAAAGTTATTTTTCATTTTGTGTTAAAAATTGACTAATAAGATTTGATAAATCCGCAGTAGCAACCAGAACTAGGTCAATAATTTTGACAAGATGGTCATTTGACTCCTCAATTTTGACATTCAATGCTCTTTTATGGAATTTATTCGAGAAAGATAAACAGAACTAAAATAACATATAATATTAAAATGTGACCACAAACTTTCTTTAATAATGATACAAAAAGTTTATATCGGAAAACATTTCAAAAAAACTTCAAAAGTTAAAGAAAAAACCAATAAAGATTCTTTATTTATTTTTTCTACGCAAGCCAATGCTACATTTTTTGTTATTATTAATATTGGTTGGTTTAAAGTAATTAAATATAATAATGTCAATATGTGTCCTTCTTATGTGGTAAGCAAGACCAATAATATGACATTGCAATCTTAAAAATACATTTTCAATAATAATAAATAAAGAGAGTATATTACATAATTGACAAAGGGTGCAGGTCCGGGATATCGTACCATACGGTAAGACAGCATGACAAAAAATAATAATAAAAAAAAAAATCACATACATTCATATAAATTAATATAACTTAATTTTACATTATTTATGTAATCTATTTAATATTTTATTTACTTTAAAACAATTTAGATATAAAGTAATTTCAATTACTTAATGAAAGAAGGAAGTATTCTACTTTAAAGTTTAAACAAAGTGATATTTTCGTGTGAGGGTTATTCTCTCTTTTATTATTCAACAGAAAAGTGAAAGCATATTGTTACTATGATTATAAAGTAACTTAAACAAAACAAATTGAAATCTTAATGTGCCAGAGAAAGCTAAAGTTAATATTTACAGTAATGTAAAACTTTGTTTGTGAGTGATGAAAGCAACTCGTTATCAGTTAAGTGTAAAAAGTTGCAAGACAATCTTTTTGTTATACATTGTGATACATATAATGTTGATTTTCAGAAAATCAATAGTCCCTCTCTATTTCTCTTTCTCTCTCTCTCTCTCTCTCTCTCTCTCTCTCTCTCTATCTCTCCATTCTTAATATCTCTCTCCTTTTCAATTTTAGTCCATTTTTTAAGCTAATAATGATATTTATTCCTGTTATAACTCCTTCTGTACAAATTTTCACGACAAATTTGATTTTATGAAATATCAGAATCCATTGCCTCTACAAAGCACTTCATTTTTCATTGTAATTCTTATCGTCTTTGTGTTTTATCTTTTCATTATTATTATTACATTAAGTTCTGATGATAATATTATTTGTAGCACATAAATGCTAACACCTACTGTTAAAACATATAGTGTACAATAGAGTTCCTATTAGAGACACATCACTTGTTATATCAAATAATGGTACGCTTCATAAATTATATTGATTGATTTATTTGTTCTGTTAAGTAAGAAATATCTAATGAAGCAATGTTTTTAGATTATTTCTGTATTTCCTACTGGTTCCTTGTATTCGAGAGGACACTAAACAGGGGCGAAAGGCATTTGCCAATAGACTCTAGTGTTACAAGGAAACTAGGCCCCAACTACCCCTTAGGGTTGATAGGATGCTGAGTAGTAAGGTGAAGATTAAATAGAAAGAAGTATTGGGTAGCAGCTGTGGCCTGTTCAAGTGTCAGGAAAGATCAGGAAACCTACATTAAACTTCTGGCATGGACAGCCAACGTTTAAGTGTTACATTGAATGTGTGGCCAATCTGCAACACAGTGGCAGCAAGCGTGCTAAGATACATTAAACATATGGCTACGTGAAATCTACTTACTCGATATCAAAGGCAAAGCACAAGCATAACAGATAAGCATTCGGACCTAAGGGCTGACTCTAAAATTTAACACCAACCGACAAAATTAAACAATATATTAATTTTAAATTACATATAAATATAAATTTTATAGATATATTATAGAAAATGTAGTGTACCATATGTGTATACAGTGTGTGTATACGCACACACGCGCGTGTTATTTATTATATATATATAAATGAAGATAGTTAAAAGACTTTCATACGAAGAAAGTTGAACTCAACCTGTTGCACAATGTAATGAATAAAATAACCTTATCGATGAATTACAAAATCAGCTTTAGCTACTAACTACTATACTGGCTCATATTTAAAATTACTAATCAATAACAAATTTCTACTAAATTGTTAAGTGATATAAAGATTATAAGATAAATAATAAAAGATAGAAAATGAATTTTATAAAATTTATGTTCATATTCCATATTTCTTTCCATATTATAGAATAAATCTTAAAAAAAAAAAACTGGAAAAGAAGCATCTATATTGATTATTTACTTGGTTTTAATACATGGTTTTCTTTTGTTTTTCTTAGTACTAATTTATTCGCGACTGCAAACAGCTTTGAATTTTCATGTTAACCATACTTACAACCTTAGCATACTTTTTATTTTAAATGTATATTATGAATTATTATGGTTTTTAATATTAAAAATTAAACCAAATTCATGTTTTGTTCAAAATACGAAGGATTATTTTTATAAAATACATGCCATGAATACTTTCCGATAATAATGTTTTATTATATAATAAAATCAAACGTTAGATGCAAGTTTTCTTTACTTGATATTAAATTTATACTTAAATTTGCCCTTTTTATAAAATAAGCTTCTATTTACAATCACTTTAAAAATGAACAAGCGCTCTTTGCGGAAAATACACTTTATAGTAATATAATATCATTAATTAATTACACTGGAAAGTCTTATTAAGTTTTTTATGTCTATTTACTTAATTAAATAATAACAAAATCTCTTTTTTTATAACGATTTATTTTCACAATTTTCAAAAGATAGATGGTTATTAATCAATATTAATAATGCGTAATTAAAAATGTAATATTCAGTTCAATAAAAAAAATTATGGTAATTATTAATATAATAATGATTAGGTTTAAAAAAAAATTAAATAATTATAATTTATACCTACATATGAATTAAATATAATAAATAAATACTATGTATATAAACATAAATTTCTCATTTATTATTACATTAAATGATTTTCAAATATTTATGTAAAAAGTAATTAATATTATTTGTATTTAATAAAATAATTTTTACTAAAATCTACAGCAATTCATCAAAGTTTGATATTTATATAGCCTTTGGGTTATTTATTCTCATACTCTTTCAAATATGCGTACATAAATTAAAATGAATTCATATACCTTTATCTAAAGTATTAAAAAATAAATTTTTATTATGAGTCTCGTACTGAATAATAATAATACTGTACGAGTAACGTTGTATGATATAATATGCTATAAATTTTATTTTATTTTAATGCATTGAATGTTTATTAAGAATTAGTACATTACAGTTTTTTGGCCACTGCCTATTTAATTCAAAGCTATTTAACAAAGAGAAAGAGAGAGAATAAGAACAGTTGGAAAAACGCAGCGTTATAAAGTGAAGTAGTTCTTTATGCAAGTGCATAAAAATATAATATGATAGCCTACTAAATGTTACAATTAATTGATGAAGTAAGAGAATTTAATATACAGTTCACTTATTCCTGCCTGACTCATGCTACAAGGTGCAAAATACTTGCATTTGCAATGAGCAGACACTGTAATATAATATTTTACTATATTTCATATTGCTCCATGGCATTTCCATAAGGAAATAGAGTAACATTTTTGATACTGTGTTTGTACAGTACTTCAAAATTGTGGGTGTGGGTTTGTTTATATATATAAATATATATATACATACACATACATACACCACACACACACACATGAATGATTTTTAGAAGTAAATAAACTGCACAGGAATTTCTTTTCACTATCTATCACTATCTCCACTATCGCTATCTTCCACTGAATGATACTTTCTCTTATTTCTTCCTTCCATGTTTTTAAGCTTTATTTTTAACTTTAAACAAGCAATAACAAATATATATGTAAATATAATTAATGAATACACGAAATAATTGACTGCATTGCATCTATATAATTCTAAGAAATTTAACACTTAAAAATGTTTAGAAAGAACAATAGATTGAACTTGTCAGTATATTAGATTTGTAAAATAAATACACATCTCTCGTACATATAAATTACAATACTACCTGGAATGTTAAAACAGTAGTCCACGTTAGCTTTCAAAATTGTAAACTACTGTTTGTGATTACAAACCTGAAACAATATTAATATTTGCCTAAATCCTGTGCTTTGTTTTCCTACCTATGACAAGAAATTTATATGCTCACAGCACAATGTAAACTTTGCCTTTCTACACAAAGAATAATGATATTGTAAAAAAATAAAATATAATAAGAGAGAGAGAGAGAGAGAGAGAGAGAAACGAAAAAAAAAAGTTGCGTTATGTATTCTGTAGGGAGCTTAGATATTTTTGTAGACAGGAAAACAAAGTTTGTAGGTATATCCAACTTTAATAAATTCGTGTTAGTTGTGAAAAATTTATTTGGTCACATTGAAAGAAGTTTGCTTTTTTATTACATAAAAAAGGCAATGTTGTTTCATGTTTTAGTTGTTTTATAACAAACATTTTATAATTTACAAAATGCCCAGTGGAGAAATTAAAAAATAATTATTCAGTTAAAAAGTTATTTATATTTAGCTATACGTAAAGTAAAACCATGTATCAGATATATATATATATATATATATATATATATATATATATATATATATATATATATATATATATATATATATATATATATATATATATATATATATATATATATATATATATAAACAGTTTCAAGTCATTTTTAAGACTTCCCGTATTTTTAACATCTTTTTTTTTTTTTCGTATAATTTAAAAGCATATCATGTACCATTATTTGGTGTTTTAATTTCATATTTTATAATTATAAATTTGTTTAAGATAAAATATTGTTAAATTTATTGCAATCTTCTATTTAATAACAATGACTTTTTTAATGTTTCCAACACAGTAACAATACGCTGTGCAAACTATGATGCGTTTAGTTATGTAAAATAAAATTTCCGTTCTATATTCTGGGTGTGTATTTATAAAATATAACGTTATTAGCATACGTTTTTTCAACTTAGAACAAAACTTTTAGTTTCAATAAACGTTTGTGAACTTTATATGTCCATATTAAATTATTCATAAAATATAATAAATAGAGAAGACTCACCAAAGCACTGTATTTTCATTGGGTAAAGTTATGAGATATTTTGTATTTACTTGCACCTACGCAACCTGAAAGTTGATATCTGTTTTAGTGTATGATATTAGCTGTCTGTTTATTAAACTATAAGATATTAAAATGAAATACGTACGTTTATGTTAAAGGCCATATTTATATATACATACATATATACATATGACATATATATATATATATATAATATATTTAATATATATATATATATATATATATATATTTGACCGTATTTTGTAATTAGAATAATCGTGGAGTTTATTTCAAAAGACTAAATAAAAAACTTAATAATATTTGATAAAAGAAATCAATTTTACTGATGAAGCAATTTTACTGATGTTTTTAAAGAAAAATAATATTTATTAAGATCAAAGAGGTATACTATATATATATATATATATATATATATATATATATATATAATATAGTTAAACTTCTTCTTTCCTACATTTAACTTTTAATTTTTAAGATTAATTTTCTTTAAATGAATATTATAATTTTTTCTTATCATTTTGAACATAAACTTTATTTTGATGGAATTGAATTTGAAAAAAAAAAAAAAAAAAAAAAATACATATTATAAAAAATGCAAGATTATTTTGATGAATAAAAGAGGGAATTCATGTACGTTATCTGATAATCACAAAGTAACTAAAATTTTCTTTAAATTTATCTCCTTTAAAATATTAATCTGATATCCTTAATAATAAATGAACATCTGTGCTCTTTTATTTTTTATTTTTTATTTTTTTAATAATATCATTCTTTTTTTATTCTTCGTATTCTTAGGATCTCAACTGCTTACGCTTCACATAATAATTATAAATAACATTTCTTAAAAGAAAACCTTAGAGGTCTCAAAAAATGTATTTGATAATAAAAAAAAATTCAAGTTGTGTTCACTCAACAATTTCTTGGGGTAAAAGAAAATAATATTACTATATGTATATGTATATATATAATATATAATATATAAGTGTATATATATATATATATATATATATATATATATATATATATATATATATATATATATATATATATATATATAAAATCATATTGTGCTTACTGAATTTTAAATTTTTTATGTTACCACCAAAAGTATACTATAGCACACACGACAATAACAACAAAGCAGAATAAAAAAAAACGAGTAGAGTATAGGAATGACATATTGTAAGAAAACTTATAGTAGATATTACTATTATATAATGTAAAAATGGCTCGGGATGTAAATGGAAAAAGTTGATGATTTTTCTTTTTTATATATATTTATGAAAAGAAACATTATTTTGTTGTAATATGTCACCTTCACAAAATAGCGAGCTTGTGAAAATATTCCCCAAGCTTCCTTTGCTAACACTTGTGTGTGTATGCATATAATATATGATGAAGAAGAAGAAGAAGCAGGTTACCGCTTATTCTGCATATATGTAGCAGACACAACACTAGGAAAAGATCCTCTTTCAAAAAAACATTTACATTTAAATGGGTAAGCCTACAGTAGACATACCCCCATTCTCTCTCTCTCTCTCTCTCTCTCTCTCTCTCTCTCTCTCTCTCTCTCTCTCTCTCTCTCTCTCTCTCTCTTACATCCCCTGCCTATTCTTTCTTACTTTATTTTATGTTTGAAATTTCGCAATGAAAGCAAACAAGCTGCTATAAGAAAATGTGTATGAATGTCACTTAAGTCACTTTTCTATATACGCAAAAGAGAAGCCAACTCTTCTAGAATAATAAATTATACAAGTATTCGAATCATAAATGCAAAAGTGAAAGAAATATAAATAACGCAATATATACTCTTGAGAATGTACAATCACTGCAGTTGTTTTAAAATTCGCACTCTAAAAAGTATTTCATCTTTATTTATAAAATAAATTTTTATTTAAAAACATAAAGTAATATCAACTTTTGAAAGAAAATATTAAATTAGTTGAATTGTTTACAAATAGCTTGACGGCTTTGCAAATATTGGAATAGTCCTACGTATTATAGCAACTTCTTGAAGAAAAAATAACGACATATATATATAACTTATACAAAAATGATAAGACAAATGTTGATGTAGTATTAAGGTATTAATTGTAACTAAAAATGCAAGTGAAATTTGAATAGTAATGTAAAAATTGTTTACCAACAAGTTTATTTCAAACAACATGATGCTTGTTTAGAGTACAAAAGCTAAGTGCTGTAGTGTGCACAAATTTTAAGTGCATTTTGCTAAGTAAATAAAAGCTTATATTCGTATTATATGGGCAAGTGTAACAGCATAAAGTGTTCTCAGAGCATAGAAAATTAGGGGGAGTTGTTATAATAAGCTACATTACTTAATTTAATGTGCAAGCTTCATTTCAAAACCCACATTAAAACTTACTTTATGAAGAAAGTTGTAATTACAGTACACACTGTGCTTGTTTAACTAGATTTTTTTCTTTTGATATTTTCATAAGTAAAAATTGTGTAGTTTTATATATATTACAATATCGCAAGTTAAACTCGTTGTAAGCCATACTAAAGCTTCAAATTAATCTTATTTTATTTTATTTATTTTTTAAAGAAAAAAAAAGGTTAAAGTAAAAAGGAAAAGAAAAACAAAAGTAAATTTTGAAATAGCTCTTGCAAAATAAAAATATATAATTTATGCAAAGTAAATCACATTCAATGTATTTTTCAATCAAAATTTTTATATATATTTATGCTTTCTATAAAAGTACAACCACTATGAAATTGTCCTCGTTCAGTCAGACTTAAAACTCTCTTTAATCCGTAATAAAAATATTCTTAGATCATACTAAATTATTTAACATACTGAACATAATACAAGTATTAGAAAATGACATTTTCAAAATGTAGCTTTTTCCTATTAAATTTTTTTTTTCTTTAGTTTTATATTTTAAGTATTTCCTATTTTGTGTTATTATTTTTATATTCTGAATACACTACGAAAGTTTCTTTGTTGGAAACGACAAATAATAATAATAATAAAAAGAAGAAGAAAGGAAGGCAGACAGGAAAAAAAAAAATCATGAGTAGCTGTAAAAAAGCAGAACGAACTAAATAATGAGCAGAATCTGTGCTGTGTTAACAGTAACAACTGCATCCACGCATTTCTTGCCTGCTAAGATAGAAGACTAACAATTGATTTTCCTTAAGAATAATGTTTTTCACAATGTTCGAATAATACTTTGCATCACGTAACTGGAAATTTAGCAAATAGGTTTTGTTTTCGTGTTATGATGGCAATGTAATAGAACAAAATAATACATTTCTCGTTAAAATTTAGTACATATATGTATTTTGTACTTGTAATACGACATTTTTATACTAAAAAGTTATGATATTACATGAAATGTTTTCAGAGTTTGGTACTTCTTATTGCAAAATTTAAATAAATCTGTTTACAGGAAATGATTATGGTAATTGAGTATACACAATTTAATATAATATTCTAAATAACTATTTTCTATGATTGTTTGTACGGTTTAATATGCTATACAGTATGCAGATTTTAAAGAAAATTTAGAATTATTCTATGAATAGACTGTATAACATTGTTATTGCTACGTATAAACATTGCACGTATTTGATATGCTAGATATTCATAATCATTTTGTTATTTGTGTTCAAAGAAGAATCCTGTACTGTTTTATTTATAATAAAATAATAATAGCAAACGAGATGCCAATACATATGAAGGTGTAGTAATGCAATATGCATGATAAATGAAAATAGTAGGAATACAGTTATATCTCCATAAAAACACCGGGGGATTTAAAACTCATCAAAAATACACAATAGAAATATTGTATAACTAAATATCATATATCTGTGTGTATATATATATATATATATATATAACATTATTTCATTACATGTATTGCCCTATTTATTTACGTAAACAAGATTTATGTCAAAGCCTCAGTAATTGAATATCCCTTGACATACACAAAAGAGTAATAATGATCTAATATAATATTTACATATAAAATATTATATTAAATGGTTAAAGGTAATGAATACATTATGTTTCCCTATTTAATTATCATACACTTCCAATTTATATAAAGTGAGAATTAAATTATTATATATGCTATTTAAAAGCTTGAAATAAAAATACTATAAACTCCAAGAGGTGCTTCTTTTCAAAAATAACAGGGGTTTTTCATATGAAAACAAATATATATATATATATATATATATATATATATATATATATATATATATATATATATATATATATATATATATATATATATATATATATAATAATAATAATTATATTATTTAATAACTATAAAAGAAAGTAAATAATAAATGCCATAATAATATAAACAAAAGTCCTACAATAGAATTTAAATATTAAAAATGAGAACAAATGTTATAAATTAACATTATATTGTGTATATGATTTGATCACATTAAAAATATTTAATTAAAAAGTTATGATTAATTTTGAAACTAAATAGTTGAAAATATAAATTAATTGTGATGGACTTTAATACAGTGTGAGTAACTTGATTTAATATAAAGTACATTTAATATTTTATGAGTTTTTAATACTATTTCGTGATTGAATAGTATTATTGTGCTATAAAGTTCTTTTCACGCGAAAGTTATATGTCTTTCTAATCTTATACAGGAAACACAATTTTTTTTTTTTTTTTTTTTTTTTTTTTTTTTTTTTTTTACTAATTTCTTGATTAGTATAAAATTTGCTTTAACTTGAATAGTATACCAATGAAGTGGCATATATTTTAGTTCATGTAGCCTCTACGAGCCGAGGAGAAGAGGTGCGAAGTGAGACAAGAATCAATTGTGGTACAATGTACAGTATTATGTGGATGTAATTTTGATGTTAATGAGAAAACATTGCAATCAAATTTTTGGAAAGTAATAGAAAATAGTGAAACTATCAAATTCTTGAATTTATTTTTGAGCTTTATAAACAATTCAGAATATACTGTATATATAATAAAACGTACAAAATATTAAAAATCAATAATTTTATATATTAAATAATTCTATTGTTTTGTAATCTTTGACAGTTAATAAAACGAGATTATTATAGAACTGACAAACTAAAATAATCAATACAAATCAAACACACAAGGTTTAAAAGCTGCAGATGTTTATTGCAATTACAAGCAATTACGTGGGGCCTCATTCGTTAAAAAAAAAAAGTATCGGAAAAATGTCATTTTATGCAATTTGAAAAATAACAAATATCACTCTTAAACTCTTGATTTTCATAGGTTTACGCGAGCTGTTTACACCAAAGAAAAATAATAAAATTAAAGAAACACATGAATTGTCCTATGAAACAGACCACAAACATTGTATGCCTATGCTGGGCAAGTATGGTGCTAACGTGAAATTTCATGCAAATAATGATAATAATTAATAATTCAACTATTAACTAAAAGCTTGTCAATTTGAGACAAGAATACGATAGGTTGCCAAATTCCTATCGTAAAAAAAAAGTATAATAATAATTATAATAATAAACCGAAATTAACCATCATAATGTCATGTCAATCTGCAAAAGTAAAAAGTATAACAAAAACAACAACAACGAAACTAAATGCAATCTGGAACAAATATTAGTTTTTTTGTGTCACTCACATTTTCTCAATAAAGCGTTCACGCACTAATGTAAGTTTTAAACAGCAATAAAATAAGCCAAAAAAAAAAAATAATAATAATAAAAAGAGTAGAGGATAGAAATAATAACATGTTATTAAAATGTAAATAATAATATACTATAAAGCTACTCCCTAATGAATTAGGAAATATAGTCAACCATGTCATCATCGTACATTTTGACATTTATTAGTAAAACAATTAACATAACCCCATGGTTATTCAATTCATTGAAATGATCAGTAATTAAAATTAATAAACATTACAATTTAAAATCATTGATTTTAACGAAGGTTGAATTTGCAGTAGTAAAAGTAGTCAAAGATTTAATTAGCGAGGAAAAAAATCAATTTAAATATAATACTTAAAAAAAAAAAATTACGTATATTTCTTATTTTATTCTAAGCATGCTCCAATAATTTACGCAATATATATGTAATTTTGTATTCAAGGATAGAAAAATATTTTATTTACATTTGTTTAAACATGATATGTTATTTGATCCGCATCCAAAAACATGTAAACGAGTTGGAATCCGAGCACACTGGGTCTTGCTCGTCGACATTACAACAAAACACTGTGTTCACAGTTTAAGCATATAGCCTCCAAAACTCAATACAAAACTTTATATAATATAAATATGTATGTATTTGTGTGTGTATATTATATATATTAACACACATTTATATATATAATATATATATAAAGTGGAAATAGCTTCATCAATTAAGTACGTTTCTGGCATCAAATTTAGACTACATTATATAGAAACCTGGTAAAATATAAAAATATCATTCTAAGCTTCGCCAATTTCATTACATTTTCTTATTATCTACCTAAATTTAAGTTTATTAATGATTAATGATATAATATATAAGTGTATGTGTGTATTTATACATATATAATTTTTTTTTTCGAGGTAGAGGGTAAAATGTATAAAAATGTAATATTATTTTGTTATGATAAATTAAATACAACTGACTTTTGAAGGGCTATTCATTTTAAAATATATGTGTGTATATATATATATATATATATATATATATATTCATTTTAAATTATATGTGTATTGTGTGTATATATATATATATATATATATATATATATATATATATATATATATATATATATATATATATATATATATATATATATATATATATATATAATTATATATAATTATTGTATTTTTAATATAATAGTAAGACCTATTGCGTATGAATTTGCTTAGAATATTTTATGGCACAGGTTATTTTTAGTAAGTAATTTCTAATAATACAGTTTTTTTTCCGGTAATGATTGGTTTCATCAATTTTTGTTCTAACTGCAGTTAAAAAGACACTAAAATATTGCAGTTAAAACAAATATTTATAAATATAATATAATGTTAACCTTATAGCACAGTAAATTAATTTTATTACTACGGTTTATATGGTTTCTGTTTGTTTATAATAATTAAGATGCTCAATCCACTTTAATACAAAGTTTAATTTAAGATGTAAATATTGCGTATCATTAATAGAATCTGTTATATATATTATACTATATTATTGTAGCTATGAGATGAACATACCGAGTGTATTATATATATATATATATATATATATATATATATATATATATATATATATATATATATATATATATATATATATATATATATATATATATATATATATATATATATATATATATATATATACCTATTTCATAAACCTTTATACACATTATTAAATATAAATTGTCCTTTGATATTAACTAGAGTGTGCTACAATTCAATTAACCAACTATTAGCTCTTGTGAGAAATATGAAGCAATATTACGTTATGATACAAAGAAGACAAAAATGTTGTTCCACTGCATCATTGAATCAAAAGAAAAGAGAAACTAATAAATGTTAACAGCGTGAAGTACCTTTTACGAAGTGTAAATAAACCTAAGTGTTCTTTTTATTTATTATTAATAGTATATCTTTATTTTACTCCAATTATTTTTTAATTAGTATGTTATTAAGTACTTATACTGTAATTTAATAATATTTATGTATAGAAAAATAATAATTAAAAAGATTTTAAGCATATTAATTAAGAGTCTTAATTAATGCTTTTAATAATAAGTACTTTTTATTATTATTATTTTCTTGCAAAATCAGTGTAATTGTAAACTTTAATAAAATTAATAAAAGACGTAATAATAAAACTGTATAATATCTATAATAATAATAAAAAAAAACTGTATGATATTGTTTGGCATTTTAGATCTACAGTAGACTAAATTTTATAATATATGTAAATATAAAATGTTAATACTGTATGTAGTATGACTGTATATAATATATTAAACACACACACACACACACACACACACACACACACACACACACACATACATATATATATATATATATATATATATATATATATATATATATATGGGTATGTATGTATGTACGTACTGTATACAATAGAGAGTAAAAAATAATTAAATAAAAAATATTGTGTGACGCACTCGATTTCTCTCACGTTCACACCATGTTTCATTTTTTAATACTGCTAATGGATGTTTTTAAATTATTGTTAAAAACAACACTTGATAACACAAAAAAATTGGATAAAAATTACTCACAATAACATCAACGTCAATAAGCTGGATGTTGATACGTTTGCTTGTTACATTTAAAAAAAAAATATTTATTTATTATGCCACATTGTAAATAAAATTATTATAAAGTTTTACTTTTAAATTTCAACCATTAAATTGATTAAAACGATGGGCACATTATTACAAATTCATACTATTTTTTATATGTGTACTGAATAACAATAATAGAATCTATTTCAAATATAACCTGTCAAATATTAGCTAAAATTTGATTATAATGTTTAGTGATGCAATAATTATTTGACGTTGTTGTTGAGGGGTGATTATAAAGTAAATTTATTAAGCTATCGCTATTAGAAAATTATGCTTTGCATTCCATAAATTATTGCATTGATATGAAATTACCAGATTTTTAAAACTGAACTCATTAATAAAATAAAACAGTAAAAGTTTTACGAAAATTAAATAATAATATTATGAGTTTCATTATTATTATTGCGATATATCTTACTTCAAATTTTAAATATTTCTGAATTTTTTCAACGGATTTTTTTAAGAAGGTATTTAGTGATGGAAATTTGTACAAAATATGACATTTATATTGCCTATAATATTTTGTAGTGTGCCCCAATTGAAATTTCTTTGTTCAAATATTTAAAAGTGTATAAAGTTTAAAATTATGAAATATATTACACACACACACACACACACACACACACACATATATATATATATATATATATATATATATATATATATATATATATATATATATATATATATATATATTATATATATATATATATATATATATATATATAATTTCTAAATTTCATTACAAAGTGGCGGTTCATCTCTGTTCTTGTTTGATAATAACAATTACAAAAAATTTCATGGTTCAATTTAATATAAATAATGAATAAATGAATATTTAATTTTGAAAACAAAAATTTGGGTTATATTTTATTTAATCTAATATCCCATGACACTCTCACATTTTAATAAAACAATTAATTTAAATCCCAGTTTTAATATTTTTATTTAATAAAAAAATATGTTATATACATTTTATATAATATTAGTATACCTACTTTTACAAACATTGTGATTAATTTAACTACACAAATATGAGTCTGAATAAATATTTATATGTTTTTATATTATTCTAATGCTATATATATATTTCAATTTTGACGGTATTTAGGTGAAAAATAATTATTGTGAGTTTACATCTCATGAAAATATAAATTGACATTTTTAGTCTGAAAGAAATGTTTATTAATTTATTTTGTACTAAATGAAATCAGAGATGCTATCAATAAAGCTAAAAACTCTAATATGAATGGATTTTTATTTCAATTATACGTCGTTCCAGACAAAGGGAGCAAAGGGATGGAGTGTCTGTGTGTGTGTTAGAGAGAGAGAGAGAAGAACAATAAAGAGCTGGTATATAGGGGTGAAGTAAACTTTTGACCTGGTATAGCAATTATAGTATGTATATTCATCAAAACCCTATCAAATAATTTACTGGTGAGGATAATGTCAAACTCCCGCTATTGTTATTCATACCAATATTATGACACAAGCACAATTTTATATATTTTTGTATATCCGTCGTTATTTAGCCCATAGCAGATATATGTAAAAATTTATATTGAATTGAAAATTTACATTAAATAAATCAAAACATTTCTCTATTTTAATTTATTTAATATATTTTTAACTTTATGTACTTTTATTTACAATATTTTATTTACAAAAAAAAATGTATATATTATATTTTAAAAAAATGTAAAAAATTCATGACATAAATAATTTTTTTAAATATGAAGGTAATATTTAAAAAATAAATATTTTATACTTTAGCTGTATATCGAACAAACTAAAGTTTATTTTTATTTTTGAATATAAAAATATAAAATATAACAAGTGTATTTTCAGTTCACAAAGAAAAAGAGATTTGTTCTCTGTTCTGTTCTGTTCTTTTTTTTTTTTTTTTTTTTTTTTTTTCTTCTTGTTCTTTTCTTTCTTTACTTCTTGTTAAGTTTTTGTTAGATTTTTTTAAGGTTTATAAATTTGAATAGACAGATTTACCTATGTTATATGTTTCAGAGATGATTTCTTTTTTGTACTTTTTATATATATATATATGAGTTACATATATGTAATATTATAAATATTTTATCCTGTAAAATAAAAAAATATAGGGAGAAGAAGACAAGTTTATGAAAAACGTGCACATAATTTATGCAAAAAGAAGGATAGAAGCTGAGCAAGAACGAGGGAGAAGAGAGAGAGAGAGAGAGAGAGAGAGAGAGCACAATGAGATATCATAGAGCTAGCTTTGTGATCGATATTATATTATTATACACTTTTAATACTTTTATATACACTACTTCATAGAAGTTCATACTTTTTTTTTTTTTTTTTTTTTTTACTTTTTTTTAAACACCATACGAGACAAAATAATATTCCCCCGTTAGCTTATAGTCGTTCAAATAAAAGCATTCTTGTTGGCAATATGTGAGTAGTAAAAATACTGTATACGAAGAGAAAAAACTGAAGCAAGTTTCAAATTGCTAATAAAAAAAAATAATAAAAAAAAAAAAAAAAAAATGAAAAGAGATCACGTCATATCTAACTAATCAACACCATACTAAATCGCTAACATTTTTTTACAATTATTTGTTAAAATAAATTACTACAAAAAGTAATTACTATTGTTATATCAACGTGTGAGCATAACCTTTATTATTTGCAGGGATTACATCAAGTAACCTTTGGTCAATATACTAAAACACTTGTTTAGTAATACAATGTGTTAAATTTTTTTATCTCCCACTTTTTTTTTTTTTTTTTTTTTTTTTTTGAAGTTTACTTTCTCTTGCATAAAATATTATATAACATTATGCTAGCTCTTATATTTAGTTCATACGTAAATATTGCTTTAACATCGGGTGCATCTTTCTGTTCTTTATGTTCATAATACTTCTTGTTATACTATGTATAATTTATTTTGAATGTTTTTTCGGATATAATCGTCAATACTATTGATGTTTAATTCTAACCATATTTGGGATAGATGTAAGAGTGGGCCAGAAATGTGTTTGACCTAATCCTCGTATCACCTAAATATGTAAATAGATTTGGTGAAAGAACTCATAAAATATTATTGCCTAAACTTTGGAATGAACTGCCAAATCATTTAAGAAACTTAGATGATGAAAAAATTGTGAAAAAAGAAATAAAAAATTGGATGTTTAAATCACTAGAAACTTTAAATTAATTAAAGAAAATTAAATAATTATTTTAAAAGGACTATTTTATTTATATATAAAGAAAAATATTATTTTATTTAAAAATCATAATACAAAATGTGGAAATGATATATCGTAGTATTACAAAATAATGTTGTATACTTACATGTTTAAATATATTATATTATTTAAATACTAAAAAATCTATAATTATTGTATTGATATTCGAACCAGCCGACAAGATCCAAGTGAGGATCTTGACTGGACGAAAAGTGTATTCAAAATGTAACGAAGATTTTTAAATAAATAAATTTTTTTTTTTAAAAAATCATTCATTCATTCATTCATTTTTGTTGATTTATTTTTGTGTTTCTCCTTATATTGATTTTCATCAATTACTGTTTTTTTTAAATTTTTTACTATTATTATATTATTAATTAGCCTAATATATTATAAACATTGTTTTATAGTTAAATTGTGTTAAACGATAGTACCTAAGTTGTATATTTACAAATTAAAATTGTTTTATGGGAAAATATCCTAAGTAACGATTTTTGTGATTGTTTCATGTTGATATTATATTTAAATAAGATATTATCGTGCTAAGTGCCATAACTTTCAAGTCTTAACCACTAGTTAAACCATAGTTAAGTTGTCATTTTGATTGTAGCAATAATTTCAAACAGTTAATTAAGGTTTAACCACAGGCTGCAACTACGGCAGTAAGTTACTATTCATATATTAATTATCTGGTCAAGTCTTTGTAGAATAGGGCTGTCATGCTTTCACAACGCCTTAATAAAAGCTTATTTTCATTATATTTTACTAAGTAAACCCATTAAAATATTTTGAATAAATGGTTGTTGAATTTTGATAATCGCATTGTTTATTGAGGAAGACAATGATCCACAAACATTTAGTAACTAATGAGCATTTATATTTTTCTACTTTAACATACAAATGAATATATCAAGAAGACAAAACTATAATTAAAAAATAATAATAATAAAGTAAAGTGAAGTGATTTCGTGCAAGTTCAAAACAAAGCTTCAGGAACTTACGTTTTCAATTCCTCTATTATAAAAAAAAAATTATGAAGTATTTTGTAATAAAAAATAAATAAATAAAAAGTTACTTGTGTGGTACTTGATTTAAATTTAATTAAATTTAAAAGTTTTGACTTTTATTTTAATTACGTTCCTAAAGTAATTTCATTGAAATTATTTGCATTCCATAATCAGTATTCAGATTGTAAAATTGATTGACAATAAAAAAAAAGTCAATAGAGCTATGAACAGAATTGTACTTGTAAATGAACTTTAACTGCAGAAAAGTGGAGGAGATGAAAAACTCAATTGTGTATAATAATTATTTATATATATATATATATATATATATATATATATATATATATATATATATATATATATATATATATATATATATATATATATATATATATATATATATATATATATATATATATATATATATATATATATATATATATATATATATATAAATAAAATTTATGAACATTTCAGCCAACTTAATAGAAAAAAAAAAAAAAAGGAAAAAAGTCTTTAATAAAATATGTAATCATTCGAATATAATGCGTAGTTGACGCTAAAACTGACTTTATTACGTTAGTTGTGACGTAAATAAATATTAAATAAAGATTTGTAAATATCAGTTGTACGTCAATAAAAGTTAAGTACACAAATTGTGCAGTTAAAAAGTTTCTTTTAACATGTATTATAATAATAAGCTTAGCACCGTTCTTTGATCGTTGCCTGCAGCGTAAATAATAATATAACGATCTAACTATTCGGAAAAATATTACAATACAGTATTTAAATCATATCATTAAAATAGATTTTTATGCGTCAAAGATATAATATATAAGATATAATATTTTATTACGTTCCATGTCTTTACAGATTAGGATAAGTCAAGTCAAAACACATCATACATACAACAAAATACAATTAAATTTATAGCAAGTTATGTCCTATTTAAGATCAATTATAATTTACATTATTAACTGCTAAATAATCAGATACACTGTAAAACATATTTGCAAGTAGGTATTTCTGTACTGATTTCTTAAATAATAAATATGATTCACATTGTTTAATACTAAATGGTAGCGCATTATATAGTTCAGGAATACAGTATTCAGGGCCCCTTTTACTAAGTGATAAATGTTGATTTTCAATGTAGTAATTGTCACTCCTACTACGAGTTTCATATGATTTAATTTAAAAGAAATTTAATGTTCTGCAATCTACCGAGTACAGTCCCAATTGAAGCTTACACACCTTTCACAATTCAAAAGATTCACCGTTCAACAAAGTTTAGCTACTGAACGTTTAATAATGTTGTATACTTATTTATCATGAAAGTTCATTAGTTATCTATGGAAAATTAACGTATAAAATTATTCTAATTGCAACACATAATAGTTCAGTTTGACGTTTCTACCTCTGAAAAATGTGCAGTTATAATATTGAAGTCTAATATATCAATTGAAATAAGTTTATCTATTATCTAAGTACCCTATTAAATTTTAAAGTAATAATAACAATAAATGATTAAACAAAAAAAATGATAGTGGCACCTATACTTTGACTTTTATTCAAACTCAAAGCAATAAAAAAATCGTAATTTTAAAAAATTTGCAAGTAAAAAATCTTGCTTTTTAATGTATGTACTTAAAAATGTTATGCTGTATATTAAGTATTTTATATTACACAATATATAAATACAAAACATGGCTAACATTAATTAAATAAAGTTTCATTTGAGAAATATGGGATCAATACTTTTTTTAAATGATGCATCTTAAAACATTTTAGTATTCTTCAATTCAAAGCAAGCATTCACGAGATAAAATTTAATTATTGTTTTATGAAATAGACATAAAAATTTTATAAGAAAAATTGAATGTTATATTTAAATTATTAATATATAACAACTCTTTTGGAAGTAAAATTATGGATAAAGTTGAAATATACGCTATAAGGATAAATCCACAACACATGCCCTCCCTTCTCTAAGTTAAGTCAAACTGAGCTACGGTTGATACAAATATTAAAATAATGAATACTCTGTAATATTACTCACATTAGAATAAAACACTTTTGAAAGTTAGCTAAGGTTTGTGATTCATAATTTTTCATCAGTTTCGTTTGGTAATGGAATATATTATAGCATTATAATACTGTTTCCTTTATTTTATTTCACATTTTATAAAATATAATATAATACTATTAATATTAAATTCTGTTGTTTAAATTTCATTAAAATTATGATACATTATCATTATCATTTGGATGACAGGAATTTTGATTTAAATAGCTACTGTGCCTGTGTATTGTTACAAAAGTTTATCCTCTATTTTCCTTGTTGTATAAAAAAAGATATCAAACCATTGTTTCACAAGTTGAAAACAAAATTAAGCAAAAAAAATAAATTATATTATATATATAATAATAATAAAAAATCATAAAATATTAACGTTATTGTTTATTATGATAAAATATTATTTAATACGTTTTTATTTTATAAAGAATGCTATGTTTTACTTCATAAAGTAATGTTGTCTTTGAAAGAATGGAAATTTATTAAGCATTTTTTACCCTTAAGGTAAACTTTGTATAATAAAATTATTGTTCTTTATTCTTGACGTTCCGTACTTTCATTTATTATAGTTTGAATTGTATTATCTCTGAAGTTAAACGAAACAACGACAGCAATTTTTACTTCTTTTTTTTTCCCACAAGACATTGAATTCCGCATTCATACAAATTATTGTCTTTAAAAAAAAAAAAAAAAAAAAAAAAATCAATATAATTACAAGTAAGAAAAGTTTTTTTTTTTTTTTTAAATAATCGATTTTGCCCGACCGAATTTTGAATTTGAATTGTAAGGATTAGATGGCAACTTCAGAAACTTACAATATAATTTTTTATTTTTTTATTTTATTTTTTTTAATCTTGTGAATTTAGTTTTTATTAGAAAAAACGTCAAGGCGTTCACAATGTTCGTTGGTATTAAAAGTTTTAATGAGCATCCCACTCTAGATTTATATTTTACTTTCAAAAACTCTGTTGTAAAAGTTTTAATAATTGTTTCACACTATACTTTTTTTTACTTTTTAACCTTCACACGCCGAGTAGCAAAACAAAATACTGACAAGAGTACAATACGAAGTGCTCAGAGATTTGTTATTATATCGTAGCAGAATATTTTCTAAGAGTAAAATTAAATATTAAAATGAAGAATATATTTTTAAACTCCATAAGTTTTGAACTAAAGTTGTCTTTTTTTATTTTAAATTCATTCCCAACTTTTATAAACTACTGAACGCCACACTATATTTCCCCTACAGTATTCTTGGGTAATAAAATAATGATTTTTTCATCACCCATCATATTTTTCTTTTTATTTTATACGTTTATTAAAGAATGACAATGGTTGATTATACTGCACGGTATTGCTTCATGCAGTCTATTAGTGAACTGTATTAGTAAACCAATCCGAAACTTTTTTTATTGTGATGTTAAAAATCATTCGTGAATTACGCAAGAATCCAAAGGGGGGGGGGGGGATGTCCACCACACACAATATATATATAATTAAAGTAAATTTTCATTTACAATAAATTTTAAAAAATATCGCAATTTATTTTGAATGTACTGATTTTTAATAAATGGTTAAAAATGGAAATTTTGCACTTTTTTCTGGTACATTTCTGGTAAAACAAATTTATTACGTTATTGCAAATAACTTTCCCAATATATTTAATAATTGAAAAATTGAAATATGTACTATCGCAATATATATATGCATAAAAATTGAAATTGTGCTTGTATCTTCTACTACTTAATATACAAAGTTTTGCTTTGAAATGTCAAGCTGTCCGAACTTGAACGATTTGTGAGAAATAAAGTTAAAGTTTGTGTTACTTTGAACGTAATATAATAGAAAAAAATGTAATAATCCTACAGGGTAATATAATATATTGTATTACTGTGCTGCATTGGCATTTTCAGTCGATACAAATAAGATTAATCATTTCTATGATCATTTAATTAAATAAATCTACATTTATCTAAAATAATTTATGTCTTTTTTTCTTTTTCGTCTTCTTTACAGTAATAATTGAGTTGGTTTAAACGAAGCATAATTATCTACGTAATTTATATCCAAGTAAAAGCTTACTAATAATTAAATCAATTTTATGATAAAAGTCCTCACTAAAGATAGCCATTAAGTCTGTACAGGAGGAGAATGCTTCTGTCCACATCGTTGCTGCCGCTTGTTTTTTCATGACAAATGTTTAATGAGAAAAGAGATCATTACCATTCATAAAAGGCGTCGCCTTTGCTATATACTCTCTGTGGCGGCCAATGAAATATTTAGAGTGCTCTGTTCTGCTGTAATATAGAAAACAAAGAACCAAAAGACAATCCTGTCAAAAGTGTAGAGAAGCATAATTTATACATACATTAAGTAATATCGATGTTAATTTATTCCATAAATGCTTTTTTTTTTCTTTTTTTTTCTTATTATTTTTTCTTATTACTTTTTTTTAAGATTCGTTACGTTTATGTTTTAAATATTGTTTGCAATTTTAAAAATAATTACTTATTATATTTTAATGGACCACTTGCAATAAAATGTTTTTAATTGTTGCAGCAAGTAAGTGAAAATGATTTTTCTATTAAAAATGCATTAAGATTGTTCTACTTTATTTTAAAAAGTTCGTTCATTGCAAGTGGCCCATTGTATAAACTAATGAAATTGTATTTCAATTGTTAGTAATTAGTTTATCATGAAAAATAGCAAAATAATAATATTAGCAATATCCAGCTTATAATATTGAAATATTTGATCAATTTGGCACGTAATTCGATCTTGACTGAAATATAAAAACCTCAAAGTTTGCTAATCTTTGTTGACGGGAATATTATATAAAATTTATCATGGGTGCCGTATAGAAAATGATACAGATTAACTTAATTATCTGGTTCAGCCTGCCTTATAACTTAAGTATACATGGTAAAATAATAATATACTCTATTTTTAAAGCTTTGTGGTTTAAAATTAAATAAGCACATAGCAGTCAGTAGTTAAGTTAATGCCTTGAAAAGTAAATCTTATATAACTAAATAAGTAAACATTCATTTTTTTTTTGTATTATATTCGAGATAATGTAATATTTGTAAATATGCAAATGAATGGTTATGCCCCAAACAGTGCTTCTTTTATTTGAATGTAAAATTTGCCACTGTTAGCGTCGGAAGGCAAAACTATACTTATACTCTCTGATACTTATATTATGTTTCTGTTAAACACAGTTAAATGAGCGGGTTGCCTAATTTCACTTATTGCCAAAAAAAAAAAAATTATAATAATAGTAATAAAAAAAATCTTGAGTGTTGCAAAGTTATTGGTTAAATTATTTTTTCAAAGTGAACAGATTTTTATAACAAGTGATATTAGGTACCCTGTTTATTCATCTTTATGGAACAGAAACATTTAAGTTGTATACAGTTTTACCGTTAACAGCTATTGATATAGTTGCTAATTTTTCATAAAAGTAACAGAAATGGTTAGATAGCAGTGTAATTTTTTTCTTGTAAATAATTAAATTTGCATGTTATAATTTGACAATGCGTGAAAGTGTCATTTTATGTATATATATATTTTATGTATATATATATTATATATATATATCATACAAATTTTTGTGTATCAAAGCCCTCAATAATTATGACCGTTTGTCGAGAGTAATATTTAAGACGCTCGTTGACAACAATCTTGATCATTACTTTACTATATTGCACAATTTACTGTCATTTTGCAATAATAATCATTTGATGTAGCTACCTAAATTACACAAAGGAAAACTACCGGCAAAACAATCCTCTCTCTCTCTCTCTTATTGTTACCTTGCACTATAGAACACATTTTATTATAATTCATCTATATTAAATGAATAACGCTACGTTATTATAGCTATCATTTAAAATTATTGAATATATTTTTTTAAGTGATTTTACATTTATATTAATATAGAATCATAAAATTAACTGAAACTTGATGAGTTATTACATAAGATTTTTGCGGTAAATGTTTTGAATACTCACCGACACGTGGTTTTCTAGTCGTGGAACTCGCGGTTGTGGTGGGTCACCTCGACACGCGCTCTCCTCTGGTGGGACAGTCAGTGATCGCTTACTTCTCCTTCCTGCTGCAACTGGGCAAACTCTCACGGAGAGATTCGCGCTCGGCGAGTTGCCTGACTATCAGGCTCTCTCGCGTTCGCAACTCTATGACTACTTTACTAGACTGCCCTATATGAAATGTTGCCTGTGCTCCCGTCAGCGGCGCACCGGCAACTGAGCTCTTGGAGTCTTGCTCCTGGCTTTTGTATCATACGCAAGCGAACCAACCCCCCCTCTTTTGCTGTATTTTTCATCCCCCACCCAATGGTACTCTTCACTGGTTGGACATGCGTTCAACGCCAACGCAAATAAGGATGTGCGCGCGACTCCCCAATAATTTAATATTTTGCATTTTTGCATGTATTTCAAACAAAATAATAATAGTTTTAAAGATATTTAGAAGACAAATTAATATATACAAATAAATATAATATTATATCTTAATTAAAATTTCACTTTTTAACTATTTTATAACAAAATATTGAATGATTTCTGAAATTGTTTAGTAAATGACATTTACTTATGCATAAATTATAGGCGGTACAAGTGATAATGGGTGTCAAATGGGAGGAGTGAAATCTTAGGGACATTTGAATCTACAGGTATGGAGTGGGGTATTTTGCCAGGAGGGGATGGAATCAGGTGGAGTTACATAAGACTTGAATAAAGCATGCGCAAATCTAGTTTTTTATAATAGTGCAGGATGACCTAATTACGAGGAAAAAATAGTAAAATATATATAAAGAATATATGTAAAGAATATTTTGCTTTTGTAAATTTTAAATTAGATTTGTTTGTTTGATTGAATATTTGTCATTGAGGTATAAATATTAAAATAAAAACTAATTTAAAGTTAAAATTAAAAAAGTTAGCAGCATGAGGAAGCATAAAGAAATATTATTTCTATAAGGACGGTATTAATAATAATAATAATATATATATATATATATATATATATATATATATATATATATATATATATATATATATATATATATATATATATATATATATATATATATATATATATATAATATTAAGTTTGATCAGCATTGTAATAAATTCCACGTATTGAAAAATTACTAAATTATAAATCCAATTTTATTGAAATATAATTCATTTTAATTAAAATTTCAACATATCAAATAATTGTTAGATATTAAATTTTGTTATCATTTCTCTCTCTCTCTCTCTCTCTCTCTCATCGCATTGAAATCGTCACTATTGTGTATTTTTGTGCATAGAAATCAGAACACTTTATAATTTATAAAATCCCTATTCTTTCGATAATCAGTATCATTGTTTCACTGCATCTTCCAATGCACTCATATTAAAGAATAGAATTCCAATTAATTTATATTAGATAACAAAAAAGAAGAAGAAGAATTTGAAAAATAAAATAAATTATGCAAAAGAAAAATTAACACAACACAGTAAAACAAGACTATGAGTCTGAAGTTTATTTGTTGTTCAGTAAATTAAAAAGATTCAAGAATAAAATTGAATTAATAAACGTGAATACTTTAGTATGTATAGTGAAGAAGGAAATCTGAACTTATTTTCTTTTATTCTACCTATACAGACAAGTTTTTATTGTTGCTTAAATTCCAATCTTCATCACAGTTGAATAATTTTCTATTGAAATTATATCATGATATAAAGCAAAACACATTATTAAATCATAATAATCATACAACTTATTATTGAGGCACGATGAGTTCTTGACAGCCTTAAATTGCTCACAAAAAGTCTCTTGAGAAAAAAAAAATGAAAAGTAATATTTTATAAGTTTGTACTGAAGTGATGCAGTAAAATGAAGACATTATAATTTTGCAAAATTCAGTTAGTGTAAGTATCTTCTTAAATTGAGCTCTGATATTTTAATCCTATTACTTATCTTACACAGTAATTATAAGAAAAACTAATTACAATAACGCAATCACTGTAACTAAGTAATGCTTACACTTTCTACATAAGAAAAATTTAACCACAAAATTCATATAATTTAACATTAACTGACATTAATTTGACTATTTTTACATTTTATTTTCTAATTAGATTGAACCACTTATTAAATTAGTAAAAATGTAGTCAACCTAATCCACTTATATAATTTTTAATATTTTATATTTTCTTTTAATATATAAAATAGCATTGACTGATAAGAGTCAATTTAAATTATTTTTTCTTTTCATTTAAATGCAAGAAGTTAGAATCTTTACTATAAAGTAAAAACTTTAAGGTTGTTTGCAATGTTGAAATTAGAAAACTGGAATGTTAATATTTTGTTATCTGTAATTAAAGTAAGCATGCTTTTGAAATAAGTACAATGATAAGAAAACGATAAATAAATAAAAACTTGCCAAATGGTTTTGCTCAAATTTGATTGTTCACCTTACAAATGGCTTCAATTTTCCAGCATTTGACTAAATTCGGGTTTGTCTGGAAGAACCCTAGCGATAATATTTAGCCAATAATAATATTAAAACAAAGATATAAAATACTATGAACACAACTTAATATTACAATTTTTTAGGTAATCACAAATTATCTACTAAACTGGAAAACTATGATACAAATTAACCGAAAACAAAAATACTTATTAATACTATATTAAATTAAAATATTAACTCTGAAAGAAAAATTAAAAATTTTGAAGTTAGATATACATGCAAGCTTTTCTTGACTTTATTTCTGAAAACATTTTTTGATGCATTATGATAAAAGTTTCCAGCGAAAATCATTTCATAACTTATAACATATATTATTATTTACTATATATTATTAATTATAGAGCATAATTTTCCAATAATAGTAGCTTGTAGATACTAATTATGTTTTCTGGTTGCACGCAAAGTTACGTCAATCCTCAGAGTAAATATGTCTTGAAGATAGCCTTATTTGTGTGGTATAGTTACTTTACATATTTTACAGTGGAAAAACTACACAAAATTTGAGGTGGTAATTTTATTTCATATTCTAAAAGAAGACATTGTCCTGAATCGATCTATATGTGAATTTCTGATTATTTAGTTCATAGCATAGAAAAAAGTTGCAGCCTGTGACGTCATTTTGCGACTTTCAAAAATTCATTAAAAATACTTAATGGACTCAAAAATTAAAAATTCACACAGGTATTGGTTAAGGATAATGTACTCTTTCAGAATATGACAATTAATCCCAAAAAAATGTTAGTCTTCCTCATTATCAAGGCCAATCACCACAATTGTAAATATTTTATTATCTTACTCAATATACCCCTCCAAATTTCTCCGCCAATGAAAAAATTTAACTTGCATGAAACGAAAAAACTTAAAATGAAATAGAATTCAGGGAAATTATTTTACAACAAAAATTGATGTTGTTCTATATTATATTCTGTATATAATATTTTTATCAATTTACATTCAATTGTAAAAGCTAATAACTTAATAAATGCTTAATTTAATCTAAACCTGTCACTATTTTTTATATACTGCATAGTACATTGTTTATAAAATGTAGACAAAAAAAAAGCAATTGGATTTTCAACGCCTGAACGCTTTTCTTTCCAGTAAATCTAATCATCTAGTGTAAAGCATGTAAACACAACTCTGCATTTTGTTACTGTTGTTTATATTAATCTAAAATAAATTAAAGTCGTATTTGTTTTCTCTTATTGTATAATTTTTAATTTCAATGTAATTAGGTTGAGACTATTGAATTCAAACTACATATTTATTTAATTTTTATGCATTTAAATGTAGTTTACAAAAATTGCATCATTTTCCGTCGCATGTTGATGTAACGTTTTATTTTAATTTTGCTTTGAATGCAACTTATTTGAAATTTACTTTCAGCAAGAACGTGCATACTGCAAGCTATATGGTGATTGTGGTAATATCATCATCAAAGTTGACGATGCACCTTCCAATTAAATGACATATACGTCGGCCTTATAGATCCACATTTTGACATGAATATTGTGTAACATGCTTGAAGAAATCTAGCTTGACGTCATTGATGTCTATTGCTACTTTGTTTCCATTGCATTGCAAAACACAGTGCAAAGTAAATATCAAATAATAACAATCATAATGAAAGAGCGCGTATAAATGAGAGTTACATCGATAAATTATTGAACATTTGCAAAATCAAAATTACAATATAAATCAAGAACAGGCTTAATAATATGGATTTTTAACCTTTCATTTGGGACACAATTATTTAGTTTTGCATTTTGCATAAATAGCTAGCTTTTTGCTGCTGTAAAACTTCCCTGTTGTGTTTTTGTGATTTCAAGCTGCGCAACTATTTCTATGAGCATCTATTTCAAAATTGATAGAAAGTAAAAAATAATAATAATATTAATAAAAATGGCTTTGAGCGCTGATAAAAAATATTTTAAAAAAACATGGTCATATCTACTTCAAATTAAATTTGAGATATAACTCTACATTCATTATATATATATATATATATATATATATATATATATATATATATATATATATATATATATATATATATATATATATATATATATATATATATATATATATATATATATATATATATATATATATATATATATATATATATATATATATATATATATATATATATTAACAGTACCTACTAAATGTAGTGCAAAAAGTTTAAAAGTAAAGTGCAGCATATTATTACGTTATATCAATACAACAAACTCATTGAAATATCTTGAAACAAATTCCCTACTGAAGCTGCAATGATTGACTTCAACTCTTGCGACTTTTACCTTGTTCGCCGTAGCTCAACTACCTCTGCCGCTTTTGCTTCTGTAGCTGAACTCTGCCGCGGGACTGGTTCTTTAGATAGTTCTTCGTGTGGTTATTAAATGTGTTCAATTTAGAACTAAAATATTTACCATTTATAATGACTTTTCATTTTGTATCCTTTCAATTCTTATTGAATAAAATTTCCAGAGAAGATGCACATCATAAATTAAAGTGCACGTACTAAATTAATTTAAATTAATAAATTTACTAAAACTCATAATATAATTTCAATTTGAAGTTATTATAAAATCAATGTAGTCAGCGTACGAGACTTCATTTAGTGGTCTTATTTAGACCACTTTTACAAAATTAAAATTTTATATAATGCATTATGAAAAACTAATCCACTCTTAAGAAAATTGTTTTTGTAGCTGGTACACCGATTCTTTAATAAATATAATCTCATGTAATAAATAATGCAAATTTATGTATGTGAAATACATAGGCAAGTTTCCTCGGACACTTCAAGACATCATGCCCAGGTGGAAAACACACATCTAGTTGATGTTTTTGTTGTTTCTTGTTTATCATCGCGGAAAATTAGTATAAACTACTAATTTGCTAGTTTGTTTGTTTGCTAATTTACTAGTTGGCTTTGAGTAAACATAACAATATTTGTAAAATTACTATCATCCTCAATTTATATCCACAATATTGCCACAATCAAGTAAAATTGAATCATTATGAAATTGAATTTGAAAACAAAAATCCATATGAATTTAGGGGGAAGTATTTTTACTTACACTTAATGTAATTTTACAAATGAAAATTTACAGTCAATTATTTCTGTTATTTATCTCATTACTGATATTTATTGTTATTTAGCTTTTTTTTTTTTTTTTTTTTTTTTTTTTTCTTTTTTTTTTCAAAATATAATTTAATTTGTTGCTAAAGTTATGTTTAAACAAGAGAAAGAATAGCTCTGACCATCAAAATTTCTCAACCATGAACTGTACTGTACCGTACATATAAGCATTTCAAAGTTTTAATCAAAAAGGTTATCGTTGTTCGTCCTCTTCAAAATAAATGACAGACTAATGAAAAATATCACGTAACAGGGGAGGCGGGTATTATTATTTCAAATTTCAAATATAAACTTTTTATGAAGTGTTCATTTACAAATGTAATTTTCAGAAAGCTTAAAAGTGACATGAGAAAAATCAAAATTTCACAAAACAGAACTTGGGAAGTTTGAGGGGGGGAGGGGGAGACTATTATAGTTAAGTAATATTATATGTACGAGTATAACTGTAATTTTTGAAAGCTCTCTTGTCTTATCATCTTGCTAAAATAAAGATATTTCGTATTGAACTGAACAAAATTAGAAACTAAATACTTAAATGTCCTCATCATAATCTATGTTGGAGCAAAAAAAAAAAAAAAAAAAAGTGAAATTTGCAAAAATAGTCACATAAGAAATTTCAAAGTTATATCCTAATCGATACTTAGAACTTAATTCTTTCAGAAAGAAAAAATAGTAATAAAATACAAAGCCTAACGTATTTTTCCAAACAAATACGAGAATTGATGTTTAAAATGTGTTAATATGAACTTTGCCAAGAACATTTCATGCATGAAAAAAAAAGTTTTACTGTTTAATTTCCATTTGTAAGCTTTGGTAAAAAAATATATATATAAAAAAAAAATGAAATATGCTCTTTTAGCGTACCTGATTTTTTTATTATTATAATTTTTTTTTTATTATTGTTAAGGCCCGCGCAGCCGTTAAAATTTTTTAAGAAAATAAGCCGTTGTGATTGTCCAAGAGCAGTGTGACATCATGACTCTTTTATTTTAGCTAGAGGCTCAAACTTTTATTTAAGAATTTTTTCAACACTAACTTTCAATAAAGAGCTTAAAGCAATAGACCACATAAAACAACATGTGCTTTTTAATGAATAAACACGAAATGGGATCTTTAAAACTGATGACAATTTTTACCAGAATGTTAATGCCCCACAAGAGAGCGTGAAAAAACTGTAAAGTATGCAATTTGCGTAAAAATTCATGTTTCTGACGTCAGAAACATGCAAAAATTACTATGAAAATGTTGTGCGTGTTGTATAAATTGAATTTTCTGATCACTGCTAAGGGGCTACTGTTGGGTTTTGAGACAAACTACGTAGTAAATCCCATCAAGTGTTTTGTGATATAAATGCTTATGTTTTTCTCTGGTCTATTCCTTTCATTGTATGCATATTAAATAACTTTCAGGTATAGTATAGCATAAATTATGTTGTAATAAATACGTAATTATTATTATGCTAGAGTTCATTTTCAGCACAAATTTGTTCAATACAGTATAATTAATGGTATAATATACTGCATAATAACTACATGTTATATGGTAAAAATATTATGTACGGTACAATATACAATAGCAAAATGAATAATGGTTTTCTAATTTAGCACCATTTACACCATAATGACATTAATGCAGCATGAATCATACTATTTCCATATATAATTTTGCATATTTATTTTTGCCTGCACGCGTGTGCATTGGTAATCGGCATCTCCCGTTCCGATTTACATATAACATTGAAAAACTCAGGGTTATTTTCTTTTTCATTTAAAATAAGCACAATTTAATTTGTTTCCGCTAATTTTTAAATGCAATTAATAAGGGATAGAACGTGAATGTTATTACGACGAACTCCGCGAGTAGAGTTTGTACGCTTCACAAATAAGTAAAAAAAAAAAAAAAAAAAAAAAAAAAAAAAAAAAAAAAAAAAAAAAAAAGGAAAAGGAAAAGAAAAAAGAAAGAAAAAAACTTACATAAATCTACATACATCAAACCTTACAGCCTTACATACATCAAGTCTTCCTTTGCATACTTCATAATAATAATAATATGAACTGCCTGGGTCAATAAAGATTCTTATTCTTATAATCAAATTAAAAATATTCAATTGAAAACAATTGGTATACTTACGACAATAACAATTTATTATTCAATAAACGCAAAAGTTTTGCAAAAGTTATTATTTGCAGTGTATTTCAACAGTGTATTGAAAGAGAACGCTTCTTAAAATAAGCCACAAATTAACAAAATATATAAAAAAAAACATGTCAAAGCACTATGTCCACTCACTTCACAGCGTAGAGTTAAACTGAGCTGTTATGGAATGACAGAGAAATTTTAAGAAAAATAATGAGCACAAAATAGGTACGTTTAATTGCAACTCATTTTAGACTTTGAACTATATGACATAAGTATGTATGTAGACGACATTATGATGAATGATGAATCGCAGTTTCTTGTAATATATCAGCTCGTTCTGTAAACTACACACAAATATTTAGCCAGCTTCGAAAATGTTTTTTTTTTTTTTATTGATATAACGTTTTTTACTGGCCCACGCTTTCATGTGCCGTGGGACGTGGGGTCACATGCACATGAATGTAATTCAGTCGTGGCACTGCCTATTAGCAATTTGACCAGTCGAGGCTCCTCCTCGAGATGTAAACCGTTCCATCTTTCTGGGCGGAACAGTAACCGATTATGAAGAAGTACTGGCCGAAGACGTCCACATCCAAGGTCCGTGGTAAATGTGTGAAGACGAGCCCCGGAGCGAAACTATGTCACCCAATCGGCCTCTACACTATTTCCACTTCACTTTAACTATGACCTATGGTCAATATGTCCTCCTCTGCACGCACTCCACGTGGTGAACGATTATGAAGATGGATTTAATGACTATGAAGCCGGTGCCTGGTAGTAACAAATTAGTGGAAAACGATGACAATAGGTTTACAAAGGAGTAGTGGTTAAAAGGAAGACGGAAAGACAAGAATTAACGGCACAATAGGAAAGTTTACAGGCACCGGCATAGGTTCCGATGCATAATACTCGCCATCTTGCGCGGAACCCCAGCTTCGAAAATGTTTCTTTGTTATAAACAGCTGTTTCTGACTTCGTTACCTGTTTACTACGTTTATACATATGAGCTCGTTCTGCAAAGTCAGACTTCCGGCGCAACTTTTGTGTCGATATGTTCCTTTGTTAATAACAGCTGATTATGACTTCGTTACCTGTTTACTACGTTTATACAAGCGATTGCATAATGTGTGTTGCTTCTATCAAGATGATCCTGTATGGATATTTGACCATGGCAACGACGATATGGTCGATCATTGTTATTTCTTCGTTTAGAACTTTGAACTTGATAAGAATGAAAGAAACTCCACACAAAAAAGTTCCATGCTCTTCATGTGACTCAATTTTTGTCAATTTTGTTAGCTCAAAAAACAAGATCAACCAATGAATGTGTCGTATTTTGTTGGTCAGCCAATCACTGTTGTTGAGATTCACTTTACTTTACAGAACAAGCTATGGTCGATCATTGTTATTTCTTCTTTTAGATCTTTGAACTTGATAAGAATGAATAAACTTCCCAAAAAAAAGTTTCAGTCTCAATATGCGACTCACTTTTATCATCTCAAAAAACAAGATAAACCAACAAATGTGTCTTATTTTGTTGGTCAGCCAATCACTGTTAGTGAGATTCAATTTACTTTACAGAACTAGCTCAAAGATGCTGTCCAGTTTATCAATTTACCAGAGCTCACAGTTTGACTATGGATTCGAAAGTGCAGTGAGTGGTGTATGTATGTAGTAGGTTAGCTACTCGTAGTTCTATAAACTACACATAAATATTGAGCCAGCTTCGAAAAATTTACTTTGTTATAAACAGCTGATTATGACGTCGTTACCTGTTTACTACGTTTAAACATATGGTTGGTCATTGTTATTAATGTAAGTAGATAATTAACCTATGTAATCCAGAGAGGATTCCCGCTGAAAAGTACTGGTCAGCTGGAGACGTGTATTGCGGGTCAAAATTACATTGATCAAATGGGCAACAAAATATAACTTCCAGGATAAAATAAAATTAAAGGCAACAGAAAATTGAATAACGATATTCTCTTTGGATTACCTATCTATAGAAATACCTTAATTGTAATTTCTTCTTTTAGAACTTAGAACTTGATAAGAATGAAAGAAACTTCCCAAAAAAAGTTCCAGTCTCAAGCTTGTTCTGTAAATTAAAGTGAATCTCATTTACAGTGATTTGCTGACCAACAATATAAGACACATTCATTGGTTGATCTTGTTTTTTTAGCCGATAAAAGTGAGTCGCCTGTTTCGTATGGAACTTTTTTTTGTGAGTTTCTTTCATTTTTATCAAGTTCAAAGTTCTAAAAGAAGAAATAAAGAAGATCGACCATATGTATAACCGTAGTAAACAGGTAACGACGTCATAATCAGCTGTTTTAACAAAGGAAAATTTTCGAAGCTGGCTCAATATTTGTGTGTAGTTTATAGACGAGCTTCAATATGCGACTCACTTTTATCGGCTAAAAAAAAAAAAAGATCAACCAATGAATTTGTCTTATTTTGTTGGTCAGACAATCACTATTATTGAGATTTACTTTACTTTACAGACGAGCTAGTATGTGTAGGTAGATACAACGCCGGTACATTCTTACGACTGCCTTTTTTTAATACAAATTTTGAAATTTTAATAGTGGGATTGTGCAGTACATTTTTAATTAATGATCAATAATTTGATCTGTCTTCAAAAAATGTGTAATGTTTGTGTGTGCGGGTATACTTACATACTGTATACATACATACATGCATACATATTACATACTTGTTCTAAATAAAAACGTTATTCTTTGAAATATACATACATTATACTTATTACTTATACTTTTATATATATATATATATATACTTTAGTTATTATGTATTTATTTATTATTTACATTATATATATATATATATATATATATATATATATATATATATATATATTAACATAGATAAAATTGATGGAATAGAATCAAATGTGTGCGTGTCTTGATTTGATTTGATTTATTGTTGTTGTTTCCAAATACAAACATATGTCCAAGACAGCATCAAAAACAGGAATTGACCAAACCCCGGATTTCAAGTTCTTTCCGGTCACAATATTTTGCTCATTTCTACTTTCATTTGATGAGCATTTCAGAAGAAGAAAACAAATCAAAATAAATCAAAACAATGTTCGATATTTTTCTCACCGGGCTTGTGCACAGATAAAAGAAATGCTCGATAATAAATAACTTTTTTTTTTTTAATCTTCTCAAATTTTGTTTAGCAGTGAAAAACTAATTTTATTTTTATTCACAAGCGTTACCACCTTTTTTTATACACTATTATGTATATTTCTTCTATATAATATACCTGAATTTCAGGCTTATTGTGGCAAAAAAAAAAAAAAAAAAAAAAAAAAAAAAAGATGATCAGAGCATGATTAAAATTTTGCAATGTAAGGTGTCTTAATAAATTAATAATAATTATCAATTTTAGGTGCTCTTTGCATAATATATAATATATGTGTTAAAAATAAACTGATTAATGGATACGTCGTTTACAATGTAATTAATGTGAAACTGTTTTCTTTCTTTCTCTAATGATGTATTGGATTTCATTTTATACCAAAATGAGGTATACCAAAAAAAAGTACCTGCGTAGAATTTTGTAATTTATATTTGCACGAAATTGTTTAATATTCTATAAAGTTTGTACTAGTCATTCTGTAATTTCTGTTGGAAGCTAGAAAATATTTCTATTTATATTAATAAGTACAGTACAACCTGTTTTTTATAGAACTTTTTTTTTAAAATAATGGAATTTTTTTTAAAAATCATAATGCATGCAAAATATATCAAGTAAATTCTGAAAAAAAAATGCACTTTTTGAATGCATTACAAAATAATTATGTATCATCAATCGACGATTTACTTTGCTTACAATAATACTAGCCAAAAAACAAACAAATAATGTTTAAAAAACATATAATATATTATTATTATTATTTTAATTTTTATTTGCCACGTTTTAAAAGGTTGCATGTTTCATATGTCTCTAAGGTTTAAAAGTTGTAAGTTAAAGACTCAATTGGTTGCAATTAGTCTACTAGATCCCAAGAGTGTTGAGGAGAACAAGTGTGCAAGGGAGCACACAATGGAATGTATATGTGTGTGTGCGAGTTAGTTTTACAGTTTAGCAAGACAAGACTTGAGGTATATACGTTCAAACAAGTAACAAAGTTTAAGGAAGCTTGCACGTTACAGTATGTAGTACCAACGTTCGTATGGCCAGTCGACCTCTATAATAGTGACATTTTAATTTATGAATGGAAACCGAGAAATATTTCTCTCCCTATATTATATACGCATGCAAAAACTTTAAGAGATAATATGTAGTACACAATTTTGGTTAGGTGTGAAACTTAATTTACTTGCTAACATTTATACTCTTGACAAAACTTTAAATATAAGTCATTATAATTTTGAATATTTTTATGCATGGCATGTATAATTAATGTTACATGGCAGTGTTATTTAAAAATAATTTTTAATTTTGGGTTATTACCACGTGTACTCTCTCATTAAAATTATTACGTATTATTATTAGTATGAGAATATTTTCAACGACTTAAATTACAAATTTAATAAAGTATGGAATTATATTTTACACTACAACGTCAATGTTGAAATCAATAAAAGTAATAACAAAAGAAAGCATTTAACTCCCGTAAAGAATTGCAACCTCTACTTAAGCTGTTGTTATTTCATTCTTGCAACACTAAATTATATTAAAATTAAATAAAGAGATTTAGTAATTGTAAGTCATAGATGTAATTTGAGGGGGGGGGGGGTATGTTTTACATTAATATACAACGTTTTATTTTTCCTGTCGTTTGACTTCAGTAATTTTAATGAGTGCGTATGACTGCTTATGTTTACTCAAAATGCGGAAAAGGAAGTACCGGAAAAGGAAACCACGTGACGGTAAAAGTGGGAGGTAGCTCAGGCCTAGCTTGCTGCTGGCACCAACTTTTCTCCCACTTTTACCGTCACGTGGTTTCCTCTTCCGGTCACTTCCTTTTCCGCATTTTGAGTAAACATAAGCGGTCTATGTTTACTCTAAAAAACGGAAAAGGAAGTGCCGGAAGAGGAAACCACGTGACGGTAAAAGTGGAAGAAAACATCGCGCCAGCAGCAAGCTAGACCTGAGCCACCTCCCACTTTTAAAATCACATGATTTCCTTTTCCGGCACTTCCTTTTCCTGTTTTAGAGTAAACATAAGCACTCATAATTGTAAAAAAAAAAATTATCAATATCCGTTGTTTTTTTTTTTCTGTAACTTGGGTTAACATGACAGGGAGACCTTTGTCATTTATTATTGGAAAAAAATTGTACATTTTATAATTTATTCAAAATTTGCATAAATTACTGAGCACTGTAAGATTTTTTAATTACGTTTCATGGAAAAAAAAAGTTTTCAGTAAAGTAATGAAGGAAACATTCTGGAAGAAAATACTAATAATATTTTTATAAAAACAAAATGATATGAAAATGAAAATAAGTGTACGTCACAAAATTTAATATAATTGAAATTCATCAAAATAGTGCACATTTTAAAACTTATAATTAATCTTCCAAGTATATCTGTTGATTGAAGTGACATTTTTTTGTTTAAGTTTTTGCTGTCTGGAAAACTCATTGAAAAACTAATTAAAAGTTTAAATAAAAGAAATTAATTGAAATCTAAAGTATTTTCAATTATGAATTTGAACATCTTTAATGATTTGACATTTTTCTATGAAATGTGATTTTTGCTTCTAAAACAATCAAGGCAACTTTCAGCAAAATGTACAAATAAATTTTAAATTGACTGAAAAAATGAGCAAGAAAACAGTAAAACAAACAGTAATTGAGCAAAATCTAAAGTCAAAATAATATATAAATATATATCTATTTAGGGTTTGCTTATTATTTCTAAAACTGCATTACGAAAGGAGTTAACTATTACTTTGACGTTGAGCATTAAAACAACAACTATTAACAAAAATTAAAATAGTTTTGTTCAAAATATTTTCAAATACTGAATGAAATAGCCTTATAAATAAAAAGGTTTGATGGCTTTGATCTTCAATTTTAATAATACACATATTACAAACTTATATAATGTACTTCTCTATTATAGTTTCAAGTTTTGTATTCATTCAACATTTTGTGTTGAGCATTTCACACCTGATAAAATAAATTTTTACTGTTCAAAGTTTTACACTAAAATAAAATTACCATGAAGCTTATAACGAGCACTTTTTAAAAGAAAAAGATCGATATATTTTGGTTGTTGTTTATTTATTTATTTTTATTTTTTTATTTTTTTTTGCTGTTGTTGTTGCTGTACCATAAAGACGATATATAATCGTATTAAATGTTCATTATTGAAATGGATCGTTTGAAGAGTTGGAGCAGAAGCCAAACGAACACTCGAGGTTTTAATTCAATTTCCTTGTAAGTGTGGCATGGGAGATAAAGTATGGTCACAACAGTACAAACACACATGGTTAAAACAAAACATTTTATTGTATAGCTCAGTCAAGCATTGTCTTTATGAACAATTAAAATAATAATATAAATGGTTGTAAGCTATATAGCAAAGTGCTGACTTTAAAAATGAAAGAGAACATTTTAATCAATTATTGGATAATTTAAGCTTTTTAATATTCTTTGAATAATCTATTCCTTTTCAATGCGAACTAAAGTGCCTCAAGGTACGCAAATTTATCATCAATGACTTTATATATATATATATATATATATATATATATATATATATATATAATTATATATATATATATATATATATATATATAATTAAAAATTTCAAATTCTATAACTTTAAATTGAAAGAATTTGAAACAAAAATTAAAAGAATTAATGAAATATGAAATCATTGATCTTTTATAATATATTCTGGTACTTTAAGCTAACACATTTACAAATAATAGAATACCCTTTAAAACTGTTAGACAATATATTACATTTATTGATTTTTATCGAGGGGATCTAAATCCAATCAATGAGCGCTACCATTATACTGTAAATATACATTTCAAGTGCTGAATTTTGATGTGGGGAGTAATGCAACGGTAATAATTGAGCACATCATTTAACCCCCCACATCCACACAATGTTTAAATCATTATCATTGCTACAAAATATGCAACTGCTCTAGCAAGAGATTTTATTGGCCGTTGGCATATTAGGTTCTAACCAAAAATAGCAAATTAGCATAAATATTTAAATGTATGCCAATAGATAGAAAAAAAAACAGCCTTGAACACAAATTTAACATTGAAAAGTATCATACATTTTCTTTTTTTGATGCGAACGTTTAATTCTAAGATTACTTAAATTTTGATTGCTGCAACTAGGCCGGCACTTAATGATGTTCAGCTGTACACGGACAAAAGTATTGTAAGTAATGGCCTGTTCAGATGGACCACTTGCACTTGCAAAAAATTTGATTGCGTGGAAATTCAATGGTTTTCAATAGAGATTGCATGCAATCAAATTTATTGGACTTTGAAAATATTGCACCCTATGAAAACGTCTTTGAAATTTTAAGTATACATAAATATAATATATTTTATATATATATATATATATATATATATTATATGGTAATTTTTATAGTCAAAATCTCGTTTACTTTTTTTTTTTTTTTTTGCTGGGATGTAATTCATATTATATAGATATGAATTTATGTTTTATAATATATTGGTTAATATTTAACAATATTATTACACCATTATTTTTAATTTAATTCAATAAATTTATTATTAGTGTGTTTATTAATTATTGTTCATAGGAACATGTAATGTAACTATGCTCCCAAATATATGGTCATTTTTTGTTATTATTTGCATTAAGACGATACATTAAATTGACAATTGAACCCTAATGTCAATTGCCATACTTTGTAAGTTCAGATTGTAAATAGATGACAAGTCAAACGCTTGTTTTAACTACATGTTACTATGAAATCCCTAGGTCAATGCATATTAAAGTAATAATAAAATTATTAAACATTTCACTAAAGTTTTTTGTATAGCATATTATAGCTCATCGCTTAAAATAATATTTGTAAAATTTGCGTAACTATGCCTTCTTTCTACATTTCTTAGTAAGTATTACTTGCAAAAAGTATTAGGGTCTGTACAATAATCATGACTTATTATTTATTATCTTTACTGATGTAAAATTACATTTTATTTGCTTCAGATATAACAATTCTAAAATGAAATACTGAGGAGTTATTTCAATGAATAGAGTATAATGAATATGTAATTTAACGTAGACAGGGAAAATAATCTATAAAATGTATTTGTCTTTTAGCAAAGTCTATTTTTAGCCTATAAATCCTGCTTATCTATCCCAATCAAGCCTAATTACCGTGATCAATGATAGTCTAATTCCCAAAATAGTTTCCTTATAAAGTCAAAATCAATGCTTTGCAATATGTCCGGTTTAAATATGAATGCATTTTTGTGTAAAAGTTATTATATAATTATATATGCATTTTATATTATATATATATATACATATATATATATATAAATATATATATATATATATATATGTATATAATATACTGTATATCATTATATAAAAATAGAAAAAAAAGGTTAAAAGAAACGAAATGCAGGAAACATTCACACTTCGCTGGGCTTTAGTATTACAACAAACACTACTAAAACTTTTGTACTAAAAAATTAACATATTAATAAAATGTGTGTGTAACATTATATTGTAAAATCTTGAATTTCGAGCGAGGAGACATGATGAGAAAAGTTGATGAAGTCACAGCTATATTATTAAAAACTTCACACTTCTCAACGTTATTGAAAGGCTAAAAATATATAAATATCACATTTTAGACTATTCTTTATGCTCGTCGTCCGGAGAGGGTTAGGGGGTGCCAACCTTGTCAGAGCGAGTAAAAGTTTGATTTTGTTTTCGTACGATTACGTGGTACTTTTTTTTAATCACAAGGATTTAAAAACCCCAAATAGGCGGTAATTCAACACTAGGTTGACTGATTTTAGTATAGGTACAGTACATAGTACATATATACACTTAACACGTGCAGACTTCAGACGTATCTTGCTCAATCTTGCTAGTCTCGTTCAGATTTGTAAGTTTTTGCTTTTGGATTGGTAGACTCATGGTATGCACCAGAGTATAGCTGAATGTAGCTGAAGTAAAGCTTTGTATACGCAGGTAAGCATGTAGTCCAGTCAGCGAGGAGAGTTGGAGGAACACACATCAACGCTCAACTCTCATTACATTTACCATGGCCGTTAAATGTTATATGATGCCTGCATTTTTAATGAAATCCTCAGAGTCTTCATCACCCGCAAAGACAATAGGATCTGTCGTCAACTATGCAGTAAAAAGCATTCGACGTTTATCAACATCCTATAAACAAAAACTTATTAGGTAAGCATAATTTTTACTATAACAAAATATTTTATTTTGGACACTAACAAATCGAAATTTTACGTGAGTAAAGTAAGTAAAAGAAAAAAGAAAAGAAAAGAAAAGAAAAGAAAAGAAAAGAAAAGAAAAGAAAAGAAAAGAAAAGAAAAGAAAAGAAAAGAAAAGAAAAGAAAAGAAAGTGACATTTTTTTTTCACGGGGATTTTTATTTTTCAATGTTTGCGATGATGTTGCTCATAATTGTACTAACTTGAACCTATAGTACTAAATAACTAAATAATAATTTTTATACAAAACAAAATATTTTCTTCAAAGAGGGAGGTTTAGGGTTGATAATATCTGGGCCCACTCTTATAATTTATTAAACTAAAACTTGCACAATTTTTTGTTTGTCACCGAGAGAGTTTTTTTTTTTTTTTTTTTTTTTTTTTTTACTTCTTCGATTTTTTACCTCTCTCACCACGAATGGCCTTTCCTCATCACGCCAGCTTGGTAAGCAACATTCAAAAAACGTAATATGAAACATGCTGTATAGAGAGTACCTTTTTAGAAGAATGTTTATTATTTTGCATTCCTATATGTAGACTAGGTTGTATGATATCAGTGCATGTGCTATGAATGGCATAAAATAAATTCCGCAGGCTATACATGCAACCGCTATTTTTGCGAGTGAAAATGAATAGCAAAATATTTTATTTGACGTTGAACGTAACTGGGGTGAAAAGAAATTTAATAAAGATATTAAAATAGATATACACAAATCATTTATATAATATAAGTATGTATATTATATAACATAATTATTAATTAAATATAATATTATATTTTATGTTATTCGTACATTATACATTGTGTGTATGTGTGTGTGTCTATATATGTATGTGTTCGTGCAACATTTTTATAATATATTGCAAATTTTGAATTATGAGTTCAGTTACGTAATGCGAAAAAATATGAAGTCACAGCTATAGTAGATATAATTTGAATAATATTTATTTATTCTTGCTTCCATTTTTTGAATTTTTTCACTTTTATTTTCCCCCACAAGCAAATTTTATATTTCATTAAATATTGCTTATTTTATTATTTAGGCCAAATACAATATTTACATAAAGAGATTAACGTGACATATACGGTACAAGTCATTATGTAAAATATAGATGTAAGTGATGGGCAAGGAATTGCATGCTGTAGCACCGGTTGGCATCATAAACAGTGGTTTTTGACACCCATGTGGCATACATTCCTTAAATATTAAAATATTATATATATATATATATATATATATATATATATATATATATATATATATATATATATATATGTGTGTGTGTGTGTGTGTTATGATCATAATTATTATTCTTTCGCCAGATTAGAGCTGGAATTGTCAAAAAGAAAACATGCTGTGTATAATTTTCGAGAACTGGTTGATGACCTCAGTGTGGTGCGCAAACTTGACTTTGAGGCTCCTTACTGGGTAAGCCATCATTACATAATATTGTTTGTTTTAACGTAAAAGCATTTACCAAGAAACGGAATGCTCACATTTGTATAAAAAATTCTTGTAATGCAAAATATGTTAAAATATAGTTATAAGAAAAATCATATTAACTTAATTCATCAAGTTGTTTTTATCTCTATAGTATTTTTTTTTTCAATATATTATATTACATTGGAAGACACAGGCATTTTCATACAGTCATCCTACTCATCATTTAATAAATCATAATGTACCGAATATAGGAACATGAAAAATCCTTCAATGGTTTGGAATGGAACAGCCCTGCGAAGAGCGCACTCTTGCAAAATCAGGTTGGGAAACATTACATTCTGGGCAAAGGTACTTTTGGGACTGTCATCAGAGCTACACATGAAGGTAAACAATATTTCTCAAAGGTGGTTGGACCATAATATAAAGTGATGCTTATTTTGTTTGTTAGAATTAGTTGCTAAATAAGTATTACATTTATGCAGCTTGCTGTCAATAATAAATATGTTTAAAGTATGAAAATGGGTATGCATATAGTGCGTATATAATTTTATTAATTTGATAAATTTTCTTAACTTCATGAATTACGCTATGTAATACTCACTCTATTTATTCCATTAACATAACATATTACCCTTAAAATAATTTTTTATTTATTTATTATTATTATTCTTTCAAATGTTTAATAAATATATAATGTTGTTATTCCATCATTATTATTATTATTGCAGTCAAAGTATTAAAAGTGAATCACATGCCTAAATTAGTATTATTATTTTTTAAATCAAAGCTCAAAATATGACCAAAAAAAAAATATATGTATTTTAGGTCAGAAGATAGCAGTGAAGAAATACTCATTCATACCATTTGCAAAAACTCGTGCCAATCATGACAGATTTCATTTCTCCCGTATGTCCTTCTTCAGAGAATTCTGCGGTCTAGGTCTGGAACACGGAAATGTTGTTTTTATTCAGAGTATCCAAGAGTTCCGAACAGGTGGACTCATCATCATGGAGTATGTGACCAACGTCAATTTGCAAACACTCCTCAATGAGGGCAGAGTCAAGACCTATCAAGACAAAATAAGGTGACTTACATGTTTTGGCAAAACATTTTATTTTTTCATCTGTGTACTTCTTCTTCTTGGTATGGCTAGAGAAAAAAGGCTTTCAAAATATTATAACTTTGTGACTTACAGTTACTCATCATTAAAAGATGATTAATTTTCTTTATTATTTTACTTATTTATTTTCACAAGTTTAGTTTATCATATATACATAATGCTTGTATAATAAGGTTTACCCTAATCAGTTCTCATTAAAAAATAGCAATTAAACAGAACACGTGCATTTGCAATATATAGGTATGCTCGGGAGGTGTGTGCTGGTCTCAACTACTTCCATCAGAAAAATATTCTTCATTTAGACCTCAAACCTCAAAATGTGCTTCTGGACTCGTATGGACACTGCAAAATTACAGACTTTGGTTGTGCAACTTTAGCCAATTCCTTTGGGAGTTATGTAGCCATGGTAAGTTAATATTGCAAATTGTATTTATTTTGCATTTTTTTTATCTAATATATTTTAACTTAAAATTGATTTTGGTAAAGTTTTTCCGTAACTTTCATAAACAATTTCTTGCTTTAATATACTGTATATATATCATTATTATAATAATAATAATGATAATAATAAGAAAGGTCTGCAGCCCTTTTAGAATTTAAAGGAAGTTAGTTTCATTTCAGTATCTGAGATCAATACAAAAAATTGGCAAGTCATGAGGTTAATATTGAAGTTGTATGTAATTTATGTTAAACTCGTCACTTAATTATATGTTGTAATGAAAGGGAAGCTTTCGGTGACAGCATCTTTTAAGTTTTATCTGTGGCCTGAAATAATGTTATACTACAAATAAAACTTATGAAATATTAAAAGAACGTTATCCTTAACTAAATATTATTGATTATGCAGTATCATGATTAGTAGTTTACAGCACAACGGAGAAAATAGTTTAATTTTAGATATGTGTGTTTTACAGGGCACCATTATCTATATGGCTCCAGAGCTCTTGCTGAAGAAGCCTCCGACCATCAAGTGTGATATGTACTCCTTGGGCGTTACCATGTGGCAACTCATGTCAGGAGAAATTCCTTACTCTGGTACATCCACCAAAGAAACCATCATTTACAAGGTATATGGCAATTTCATATTATTTAAGATTGACAGTGAGATTATATTTTCACACACACCATGCTTATAATACAAAGATGGATAAATTACACTTTCGAGAAAAACGTACCCAGTATTAATTATACTCACTTATAATATACAGTTGGTTTCTTTGTTTGTTTTGCTATATAGTTAAAACTTTAAAAGAAAATTATTTGCACTGAGAATAGTTTTATAATTCTTAAAACTTTTTTATGTGCCTGTCTCTCTCTCTCTCTCTCTCTCTCTCTCTCTCCTCTCTCTCTCTCTCTCTCTCTCTCTCTCTCTCTCTCTCTCTCTTTTTAACTGTTCTGCTGAAACACGTGAAATATGAAAATAGTAATAAATGAATGTAAGCTTTTTTTCCCCCCCTACCTCTTCAAAACGTCTCCCACCTTAAAAATGTATAATTTTCACACAAAAATTGAGTAACATTTTCACTTACTTTAAGTTAAAATTAGTTTTTTTTGTTTTGTTTTTTTCAATTAAAGATGTTAATAATTTGAATTTAGTATTGATAAAACATGATTTTATAGGTTGTCAAAGAAAACTTGCGTCCACGTAAAATGCCACCACCGCAACATCCTAAAGATTGGGACATCAATGAAGGTTTCATCAACATTTACGAACGTTGCTGGTACATGAAACCAAGTGTGCGACCGTCAACCAATAGAGTGTTGAGTATGCTTGAAAAACTATCAAAACCAAACTTTAAACTCCCACCTTTGTATTATATAATAGACCCTGAACTCTTACCTTTAAATACCAATCTAAATTAATACCAAAATATTAAATACTTGAAAACAAAATGAGTAGCTTGGTATCTTTCTCATTAGAATGCGTCCAATTAAAAGTTGAATCTCCATGAAATAACATATAACTTTTAATACATGGACTTTGGACTTTTATATTCATCTAATGTTCTATAAGATTACTTTTTCATTTTTTTTTTGTGTTTTTTATTTTTGATTATAATTATTATTATTATTTTTTTATTATCTAATGTTTGCAACTGTAAAACGTATACCCTTGCGTTTTTTGCTTTATGGGCTATACCCAATAATTTTGTCAAAAGCCTAAACTAAAAAAAAAAAAAAAAAAAAAGGTCTATTTTTATTATGAAATTTATAACGTGGCCGTATTCAATTATCTTAATGAAATTGTATACAAAAATTATTTTATTTCTTTTAAATTTTGTATAGTATTGAATTGTAAAAATCAAAACATTTCAGTGAGTTACATTAGTACAATAATTATTATCAAACAGTTTTGTAAAGTATTTTTGATCTTCATAAATACACATTTATTGTGTGCGATTTTTATTTTAGTAACATGTTTATGTATTAATTTGATTTATTAATTTTAAAACCACACATTTTAATTTTTGACCCTTATATTTGAGCTGTTGACTAAAAATTACGACTTTTCGAACTGCTTGCTAAAAACAATGCTCTCTAATGAATATGAAACTGATTTTGCAAGTTTTGTATAAACCTTGCTGTTTTAAGTCTAATACTGCAAGACTAATAAAACTAACTAACTATTCAATAGCTTGTTATGATTAATTTTAAGACTATAAATAACTTTGTAGCATTTTTTTTTAGCACATCACAATCATATATCATGCATAATAATATATTATATTTCTTTTATTTCTTCTCTCTCTCTCTCTCCTTTTTTTTTTTTTTTTTTTTTTTTTTTTTTTTTGCAGTCACGCTTCTAGCAGTAGTTTTATGAAAAAACATAAAAATAACTCTGAACTTAATGGGCTGCAAAAATATTGTATTTATATTTAATATAATGTCACGCTTAAATGTGTCTAAATATTATTATTATTTCATGCATTATTTGTCTTGCTGCTTCACTGAAATAAAGTATTTTGTCTAAAAAAAATTTGCTTTCAATAAATGAAAATTTCTAAATATTATAAATTGTGTGTTATTCTAATTCCTTTCATTTAATAAACTCAAAATAATTTTATGTCTATTACTTAATGAACATGTTATTGTTTGTTTGTTTTTTTTTTTTTTTTTTTTTTTTTGGCAGCATAGTTGCTACATAAAAAATTTGAGAAGCATTAGATAGAAATTATTTATTATTATGCTTTGTTATTACGTAGAAAAGCTTGAATTGGTCCATGATACACGATAGGTGGAATTGACAGCTATTTTATTTGTTTTCATCCCCCCGTCCCTAAAATTTAAATAAAGTAGAATCAAAATCATATAGCAGGCTCAAAGTAAAAAGGAATTAATATGTTGCCCAGGTAAGTTTTTTTTTATTATTATTGTTATTAATTATAAGTGGGAAGTTGCAATTATTTAAATTTTAGTGAGTTCTGTGGTTGATGAACATTTTTTTAGGTAGCTTATACTTATAAGTTATATTTATCAATTTGAAATAAATATTTATATTGAGTACTTAAATGAAGACCGTTTTTAATAAAACTGTATTTTAATACATATAGGATATTTAGAAGTAATTTGTGTCATTATAATCAAATTTGCCATAGAATAAAAAAATATATATTTTTCATGTTTCTATTTTAATAATGTAACTTCCACAAATTACTTTACATTTCATAGCATTTCCTCTCGAAAACCTTGTCAACAACATGAAAATGCTATCATTGGCGAGTTGAGTGATCGGGCGTGGTTTTTGTACCAAATACATTTCTGTAAGAAAAATATACCCAAAAATTGACCAGAAATAATCACATGCCTTTTCTTTTGTAATCTAGTGTACTTACCACACTGCATGCCACACATTGTAACAAGAATAAAATAAAGCAATATGATAATATTATGTGTGTGTAAAACGGTAGGATAAATATAAATATAGAAATTCTTATTGTATAATATACATATTTATAGGATAAATTAGAAACGAACGGAATAAAATTTCAATTTCGCTGCAATGGAGCTACATACTCGTATTCAAATAAGTAAAAAAGCTCTTTAGAGTGAAGTAACTTTTAAAAAGAACATAACATTTTTAAACTATATATATGTTTCAATAAGACTCATCCAATCTAGTTTTATTATTTGCAACTTTTTTTTGTTTTTGTTTTTAATGCTATTGCATAATAATTTCTCTCAATACTACTATATAGTATAATATACATAATATATATATATATTTATATATATATATATATATATATATATATATATATATATATATATATATATATATATATATATATATATATATATATATATATTATATATAGCCTATATATATATATATTATACAATATACTATATAACATTATTTCTATAGGTACTACCTGATGTATTCTATTCTTTTATTTTAATACTAAAAATTAAAATTTGTTATATAAAGTAAATAATAATAAAATTAATTAATGAACGTTAATTAATATGTAAATATAAGTGAATGCTTCATTATAATTTGGGTTGTATATGTACATGGTGCATAAATACTGTACACAATATTTATGCAATATAATAATTATTATTAAATATAGCTTGAATGAAGTAATTCCTTTTTCCATGTATAGAATTTGAAACATGAGATTATTAAATTTTGAGAGTTATTATTTCATATAAATTATATTACATTGTGATCTGTTATACTCTTTTACATTTTAAGGGCCTTCATCTCATTAGAAACGAGAATAACAATATTTACAGGAAAATATAAAATTTGGTTTTAAGCAACATTGATTTCCCATAAGCTTACTAATGAAAGAGATATATTAATGAGATTTTACAATCACTGAATTGTTTAATGACTTGGTGATGTTTGCCAACCTATAGATAGAGTCATCTATACTGTACTGTGACTTTATGGAGAGGCAGGGAGAGAGAGAGAGAGAGAGAGAGAGAGAGAGAGAGAGAGAGAGAGAGAGAGAGAGAAGAGGAAACAGTTGGCAAGCACGACCGCATATTATATTTTTGATACTTATGTACATATGCATTTGGATCGTAAATCTATACAGAATGATACGTATCAAAGTACTCCCCTCATCATGCGAGATACTACTTCAACGGAATTGTCTGCCTGTGCTCTACATTATATTATTACCTCATCATCTCTTTCCTCTTCAATATTAATATTCTGAGCTTTTCACATTATGGTGTACGCACGTATACATCTTCTGCCAAACAAGGAAAATGTTATTATACACTAAAATCATTTACATGAAAAATTATTATCACATCTTAAACCTATGTAATCTTAAAATGGCCATTCATTGACTTTTGAATAGATTTCTTGTCAAGATTATATTATATACTGAAATGATTTAAAGATTATGAAGATGAAAACACACTGATTAAAAAAATGTAAATTTGAAAGACACGTTCGTCGAATTTTCATCTCAGACCGGTTTCTCCCATTCATAAGACATTCAAATTAAATATGTAAGGATTTATACATGTACGCGCTAAATTTGCAATGAACCCGTGCTGGATTTAAATGATAAATTATGTGTACTGTACCATAACAAAATTTAAAAAATAAATTTACAATGCAAATTGTTTTAGTTTTAACTAAAAAAAATTATATATATATAAAAAATTTGCCAAATATAATAACTATGTTCTTATCTGTGTAGTTCATGCATCCTGAATTTTTAATCTGGAGTAGTTTTATGCAAGGTAAATACATGGATAGGTAATCCAAATAGAATATCATTATTCAATGTTCTGTTACTTTTTAATTTATTTTATCCTGGAAGTTATATTTTGTTGTCCATTTGTTCAATGTAATTTAAACCCGTAATACACGACCCCAGCTGACCAGTACTTTTCAGCAAGAATCCTCTTTGGATTACATAAGTTATCTAGTAACATTAGTTTTATGCAGTCTATTTAAATTATTCAGTTTGTTAACTTATAACTATTATTATTTTATCCGGTAGTTTTTTCAAATTAATAATTTATTCTGCAACAAAAATTTGCACAGATATTGAAAATAATAAAACCAAAAACATAGAGAGATGAACACAATAAATACACAGGGATATAAATGAAACGCTATATATTGTAAAATAGCAATAAAATTAGATGATATCAACTTTCAACTTAGAAGTTTTATGCGTATGTAAATGCAAATGTGCTGAGAACCCTGAAGCTTGACATCAAATATGTTGTAATTGTGTTACAGTCACTTTTGCATTCCAAACAGAAAGTAGTAAAGGTATAATATTTAATATGAGATTAAGATAGAGATTTCACCAGTTATTCATCATATCAATATATTTTAATTTCAATGTCTTATGCATGGGTAACTGGCATAAAAAGAAAATCCTACGAATGTGTTTAGTAACTTTTCATTTATGCATCGTTAGTAAATTCTGGGAAATTAAAACAAATGATTTAACTTCTTTTTTTTTTCTACACAACTAATACCCGATATTGGAATTTGTGCTGCCTCGTGAAACTTTGGTGTTTTGAATTACCACAACCAACGTTTCTTATTAATGGTGATAAAATTGAAAAATCACTTAATAACGTGGCATTTCATGCTGTCACTTCTTACACAACGTTTAGTTTTGAGTTAAAATGTTTATATTCATCAGAACACTAACAATTCAATGACAGCATGTCACGCTAGAGTATGTATACAATTTATATATTTTATCTCGAATGTCTCAAGATTGTGACAAATAACTCATAATTATAGAAATAATAATATACTTTGATTAGGTACTCTATAATAATCTGAAATATATTTCATACAAAATATAAAGGTGATTTTTAAATGTCACTTTTGACAACATGAGCGAAATTTTATGTTCATGTTTTAAATACAATAACGAATGTTGCTCGAGGAAACAAACAAAAAAAAATTCTAAATCATTGAAAGGGTGTTCAATTATGAGTTAAGTTTCTGAGACATTTCTTTAAGGTATAGATAAGAAGAAATCATGAGCATTTATATCACAAAACACTTGATAGGAATTACAAAAATAACATTAGTTGGTCTCAAAACCCAACTGTAGCGCCGTAGCAGTGATACATTTTTTTACAGTTTATGCAACCCGGACAACATTTTTATACTAATTTTTGCTTATTTCTGAAATCATAAACAGAAATATTTACACAAATTGCATACTTTACAGTTTTTTCACGCCTTATTATGCATACTGGTAAAAATTGTCAACAGTTTTGTAGATCCCATTTTGTGTTTAATCATCAAAAAGAACATGTTGTCTCATGTTGCCTGAAATGTATAACTTTAGTTATTGTTATTACTATATTACTAGATAGCGGGTGTAGTCATTGGCATTCTCTACGGGTGTGCTCTTGGTAAAGGTATGGTTAAAACCACTTTTATTAACTTATGTCAACTACGCTGCTTGATAAAGTTAATTTGTATGTGAATCAGTTGCTTAATTAAGTAGAATTATTAAAAATATATATTTTTTGCCTAACAAATATTAGAATATGTACGTAAGCATTATATTATTCAAAAAGATAGTATGAGAATCAAAGGATATGATAATAGAAAAACATATGATGAAGATCAGATAAAATATTTTTGAAATGAGATATTGACGTATTAGTATTAATTTTGTGTGGAAATATTTCCTTTCTAACAGATCAAAGATAAAATAATTGCTGTGATACTCCTTCCGCAACCAATTCTTTTCCTCATTAATTATTTTATTCTCTCATTTATAAAAGCTTTTAAAAATACAATTCATACATGAAATATATACAAGCTGTTTGATAATGCGTGGAATATCACATTTTGTATTGCATTTTACTGTACTTTTTTTTCTTTTCCTTTTCTTTTTTATTATTATTATTATTTATTTTGTTATATTATAAGTGAGATGAGACAAACAAATGAGAACATAATTATTCAGACCATAGACTTTTACAACGAAAGATGAAAGACAAAAGTTAAAAGGAGCTCAGTATAATATAAAGTATCATCATGTAACATGGCATACACAAGAGCACACGTATTACTTTATATACGTAACACACAGTATCATATTATACCACAGTATAGCGACTATGAAAACCAATGTTATTCCTCATCAAACACGAGTAAAATGTTGTTACATCCCAGTCAGCCTATATAATGTAGTTTATAAAGCTGGTTAGAGTATGGTTTCTTTGAACGTCAAAGAATCTGCCTTATTTTCCTCTTTTATACAGTTCCTTGACTTGTGATTGATTCTCTCTCTCTCTCTCTCTCTCTCTCTCTCTCTCTCTCTCTCTCTCTCTCTCTCTCTCTCTCTCTCTCTCTCTCTCTCTCTCTCTCTCTCTCTCTCTCAAAACATTTCTCTTTCTCTCATCTCAAGTACCAAGACTATTTTGATCCATATTTTTGAGCTGCTCTTTAAAGCACATTTAATAGGAGAAGGGAATTACCTTGTTCTATCACTATTATACTAAAAAAAATATATATAAAAAAAAAAAAGATGAGAAGAAGATAAAAATTATACAAAAATTAGTAATTTGCTTGCATTTTATTCAGATTCAGACATAATTTTTTGTAAAATTGAATCTTTTAATTTTCTATGTCCACATTCATGTATAAAAGAATTGAAAATATAATAATTTTGTGTGTTAAATTTGTTTTTATTTCATTTAAAAGCTACTATTTTGGTTTTAAGAAAATGTAAGTATGAAAGTATGGCACAAAGAAACTTTAAGACATTTTTACGACTGCAGCAACAAGTTCAGTAATGATTTGATGTAAAACTGCAAGGCGACAAGCAAACACACTTTTAGTGGCCCAGTGTCAGTTTGCCTCTACTACCCAAGTTTATTATAACTCATAACTGAATAGTGGAAAGAAGAAATAATAGCAATGCCACATGTTCTGTACCCACGATTGTAAAAAATATTTTTCCATTTTAATGCAGTTCGAGATTTTCTCATTAGAATAAAATTGCAAATTGATTGCAATTTTTTGGATGGTAAAATATATTATCACAAAAGTGTGTACTATGTACCGTACATTATATAATATTTAATACAGTATATGTGTACGAGAGCCCATTGATAGTGCCGCGATCACACAAAACCACATTCTAGGTAGTTTAACTTTCCTTTTCATATTATAATTTTAGTTAGAAATTTATTATTTGGCTATAGTTATAATACGTACAGCATCAAACATATATAATACATATAAAAAATTACGCATACACATCATATTTTGTAAGTATTGTAATAATATTAATAATTTTTGTCTCAATAAATTCACATATTATTATTACTAAAATGAAACATAATTTTAGGACCAATATTGTATAATTTATAGCAAAATGTCTATATCTCTATTATACCTCTATTCTATCTCTATTCCCTGCATTTGTTTTCACCAGACCAATTGCAAACTTCAAATAGTCTCTAAGCCACTTATAATAATAATACAAAAATGTTATTTTAGGAGAGGGGGGATGAAAGATCTGTCAATGTTTTATTTTGTGATTTTAGGGCCCTTGCTGATTGCATCTACATTTTCGTTTAGACACAAATTTATTATTATTTTATGTTATGGTAGAAATGAACAAACAATGATTTATGTAAAATAACTTAATTCTTTATTGAAAGTGTGCTTTAGGTAAATTTAATGAAACTAATTTTGTTGCAAACATTCCTTCCATCAATAGTTACTTATTTGCAATTAACTTCAAATCCTAAAATTATAGGATAGCTTTTCAAAACCTTAGAGAAAAAACTACCTCATTTCCATATATTATGCATATTAATAATCATCAATTAATTAATTTATTTCTACCATAACAGACATACATACATAGTATGTATGTCTATGTTTGTTGTTGTTTATGTTTTATATTAATATTTTGTGTAATTTCATATATATATATATATATATATATATATATATATATATATTATATATGAAATTACACAAAATATTAATATAAAATATAAACAACGGTGTATTTCATGATAAAATGCAATCTTTCATAACTTAATGCATAATATATTTGCCTCAAGTTAAAGTAAAATTATATTGGAACATAAAACTTTGATTTGCTTTTAAAATATTCTAACTGTCCGATTATACAACTGTATAATTATACATAGTCAATTGTAGGTACAACGAGAAAATGTAAAACATTTTTAACATAATATATAACGTATAATATACATAATATATAAAAATGTTTATATTTATGAGCAACGTATGTTTTCATCTGTTTCTTTTTTATACTAAAATTATGTAATAAAGTGTTCTGTAAAATAATGCTTCAATCTAATAACAACAAATTATTAAAATACATATTTTAATTGTATATTTATTTTAACTTGTAAGACTATGTTATGATAATATGACTTTCATTGTGCTTTATGATCTATAGCACGTTAGCTTATATATATGATAAATCATGGTTTTGTAACTTCTTTTAAAGCTTTTACTATAAAAATAAATATTATTTTTTTACAAAAAGATGTGTACATACATAAAAATATTTAAAATTTATACATAGAAAAATATGCACGCATATGTAAAAAAAAAAAAAAAAAAATTGTATTTATACATTTTGTTTCTTTAGAATATTTGTGAAGCATGGATGATACATTGAATGATTAGCATAATGCTCACTTCTTTTATTTTATACATAACATCTATAGTAGTTAGTACATCTGTAGTTAGGTATCTAAAGTCATGAAAGCAAAAACTGCTTTGTTAGACTATTAGCTTTACACATATAACCAAAAGAGACCATAATTAACTAATCTACTATATACATACATAGATGTCTAACCGTTTTTAAATAAAAATATTTTAAATTTTGCTTCATTATTTTATGTACTTCTTTTTCTTTTTTCTTAGTGAAAACAGATGTAACTAATACTAAAAGATTGATAATAAATAACATAGAATAAAGATGATCTTAATAAAAATATACATATATATATATATATATATATATATATATATATATATATATATATATATATATATATATATATATATATAGAGAGAGAGAGAGAGAGAGAGAGAGAGAGAAAGAGAGAGAGAGAGAGAGAGAGAGAGAGAGAGAGAGAGAGAGAGTAGAAGTTTTAAAGAATGGACAAAAAGTTTAATTGAAATTGAATGAATTGATTGATTTTTAAATTTAAAAATATAATTTTTGTTTAGCGTATATTTTGATGTGATATTACGGTAGAGCTTGCTCAAAACTCTTTACATTAATTCTTCAAAGGCTAAAACTGAACAAATGACAACAACATTACACAAACTTTTTCATCTATTAAAATTTAATCCATGACGTGTACAAAATAATAATAATAGGTGTGGAGTTATAAAATCAAATAATACTAATAATATTTTGAGGTGACCCATTTTATAGATTTTTATCACATATAAACATTTAAAGAAGACCACTTTCTGATGCGATTCAAAGATATTACATTTAATATTATGTTAAGTTAAGGTTAGTCTGAATCAACCAAATAAGAAGTTGGTTACGTCATGACTGATAAATAACAATTAACGTTGGTCAAGCAGATGTACACACAAATGTGATAAAATATTTTACCATTCAAATAAAGCGCGTATTTTTCTCATAAGAATATCATTGCAGATTTAGCGTGAGTTTTTGAATGGTAAAATATTGTATCACAATCGTGTGTACTCCTAATATCTCCTTCATAATTTCTCGGTTAATATCTCTTAAATCCAATCCAATCAAGGTCTATAACCTTATATCGGCACTGCAAGCTAGAAGATATAAACGAAACAATCTTGAAAATTAATAAAGACTTAGCAGCTATTTTTAAGTGGTCTTTGAATCTAATCATGGTTTAACATTAAATGCTTCCAAGACACAAGCAATCATCTTTGGTACTATAACAATTATTAAAAAATTAAAAACGTTTCTATTATTAATCCTGTTCTAAATAATGTCTCCATTAATTTTTCGGATTGTGTTAAAAATTTGAGTATATTTATGGACAATACATTGTCTTGGGGACAGCATATTACGGCAGTTTCTAAAAAGGTCTTCTCATCGCTTTCGCAATTGTATAAGTTTAGACGTAGCAACCCTACTGATACTCGTATTAAATTAATCTCCAGTCTTATTCTTCCTCATCTTGATTATTGTGATACTGTGATGCTAACTTAGAATTAGAGGGCAAATTAAAGAGAATTTTAAATGCATGTGTTAGATGTATATTCAATTTAAGAAACTACGATCATGTTTTAAAATATTACAATTAATTAAATTTTGGCTACGGATTGGTGCGCGTAGAGAACTTCACGTGGTCTCTTATATGTATAAAATCATTCATACTAATCATCCAAAATATGTTAAAATCTATTCACTCTTATGAGTTCCATTCACTCTCGTTCTACTCGTTCTCATGAATTTTATTTACAAATACTTAGAATTTAAACCGATTGTTTTTCCTTATTTGGAGCTAGACTATGGAACAAGCTCCTGCCGAAGGATATTTGTTGCTTAAATTCGTACAAAAAATTTAAATCGGCTGTTATTAAATGTATTACATAATTAATCATTGATAATTAAGTCTTGCTATTATATGAAAAATAAATTGCTTCATTTAGTAATAAATATATTATCTCTGTTCTTGAAAGGTATTATATGTTTAATTAATTATCGATTATGATTATGATTTTTTTCTCTTCTTTATACATTAAAAATTAAAATTCTATTGTATCATACATCTAGACAGTTTTTTTTTCTTACTATTTTTATTCTTATTATTCTTTTTTTTTTTTTTTTTTTTTTTTTTTTGCATTATTTTTATTAATATACATAAATTATAAATTAATACATTGGTCTATTGATACTCAAATTTAAGTACCTTGATCATGTATAATCTACATTAGTTTTAAGTATCGTACTCCTATCGTAATCATAAATGTATTTCTTTAATTTTTTTGATGTTGTTTATTCTTCTTATAAGATGTTAACCACTCTTCATTTTATGCTGTCTTGAATGTTTTGCTTCAGAGAAAGGACTTGTTGCCCTGACTGCACCTTTTGCCTATTTTGTTTTGCAATGAATATATTATTTATTTATTTATAACCACAATATAAAGTTTAAATTTTAAGAAAATAGATTATTATAATCATCGAAGAGCTAATAACGTTAATAGTTTTTGAAGTTTTTCCAAAATATGAAAACTATGAAATATTTAAATAACCTGTAAACTTGACATTAATTCAAATATATATATATATATATATATATATATATATATATATATATATATATATATATATATATATATATTATATATATATATATATATATATATATATATATATATATATATGTGAGATTATAATAACTATTTAGTAACAGCCTATATTGCTGCTTTTGGAGCGGAGACGACTTGATTTAAAGTTAATAAATTACGTTAAAGTTGATTGGGAAGAAAGTTGCAAAGCTTCAATAACGCCTCATTGAAGTACCTTACTTTAGTGCACGTCCCTAACCCTTACACTCATCCCTGATTTTTTAACACATGAGTATGTACTAGTTACCCCAGGTCTAGAAAATTTTAAAGAAAAGTTCCCCGCCCCCGATGCAATAAACAAGTTTTATTTTTTATTTAATGCCTTCATCGCTTCCCCCCCCCCCCCCCCCTACGGAAAACTGTCATTCTGACGCTTACTTCTCGCGAGTAGACCACTTCATCGCTGTAAATTTAATAAATTTATAAGATATACAAATAACAAAATTTAGCTTGAAATTTATGTATTAGAAGTTTTATATATTGCCGCATCAGCAATGGTATATTTTAAGTAAGCATCCTGTAATTAAATTTTTAATGTTATTTTGCTATTTTTATTTCCATTCAAGAAACAGAAACGAATTCACGACTTGCATTAGAAATTTTTACGTGTTGCAAACTTTTTTTATCATTTTATTTACGTAATGCTTCACTTAAAATATAAGGAATAAGGAATTTGAGCACTAAATTAATAAAAATGAAGAAAATTATATTGCTAACCATGAATTCTTTTAATACTTTGTGAAATTCGTTGGAACAAGTCGATTCTTATCTAATAGTTCTATTTTAGTTTATTGACTGTGTGTATGTGCATTTTTACGTACATTTAATTGGTAAATATTTTGAACGAAATAATATATTATGATAATTGCAGGTAATTTCGACGTTGTATTATATTACACACACTATATAATAGGTATAAGTCTTTCGAATAATGGTAGATTTTGCCTGGATGTAACGAACACTATGAACAAAGGGACCAATAAATTTGCATTATTCATTACATTATGCAAAAGCAGACAAAGGGTAATTTGAATATTGTATCCATTGCTGTAGAATGTGAAACATTGATGCATCCCTGTACGTTTTGCTTTTTTTTTTCTATTTCTATATGAAGTATAATATAGAAAAAAAAATGTTGATACAAAATATTATGATAATGTCATACTATAATATTTATACAAAAGTAAAATTACCTGAAAATGATCATAAATATTATGTTCAATTAAATGATACCTTTTATAGCTCATATTGAAGCGGCATTAAAACGATACATTAAAATTATGTTATATTATATAATATGTATTTTATATTACATAATATAATATTTTATTATGTATACAGTATAATGTACTTTACAATCATTACATTAACATCACAGTTTTATTCTTAATTTGCAGTTTTTCCCAGAGCTAGAGACAGAGAGTTGCATGATGCAACGAATCCTTGATAATATTAATTTTGGTATAGTTCTTAAAATTAACTATTCCTTTTCTTATTATGTATATTTAATTAATTGTAGGCATTTGTTTATTTTAAATTATGTATACTGTACAGTAATGTAGACGGGTGCATGCTTTATGTGTGTGTACTATAAAATACTTTGGTGCAATCTATTTCGGTACTATTAAGAAGCTCACTTTTATTTATTATTTTGCTCATATGTATTTGTACATCTTACACTCTCTAAAATGGCAAAATCTCATTATAAATGCACTGTAAGTTGATCGTAATATTTTGCTATGTTATTGTATATTTTGGATATAGACTTGTAGCGCTGACAGAGTATTATTATGTGCTCTTTTCTTTCTTCTTTATTAACACCAACACCGGAATCTTCTTGATTCAAGATGAAGGTGAGAATAATCCAATAATCCAGTACCAATTGTCTAATAGAAACTGCAGGTGTTAAAAAGAGTGATCACAAACTAGGCATTTTGTGCATGATGTTTGCTGTGCCAAGAACTGCCAGCTTTCTGCATGACACGTAAATGCCTGTCTTCGAGGTTCAACTTTTTTCTTGCTGTCAACCAATCTTTGCTAACCAGACCATTCACAGACACCGCAACAGGGACAATTTCAACAATTCTTAGCCGACACTTGTCCTTTAACTCAATGGAAAGCGGCTGGTACTTCCACTTCTACTCAGCAAAATGTAGTAACAACATGAATATCCATAGGAACAGCAACATCAATAATTATCGCTGTCTGAGCTCGTCTGACAAACAGAACCAAATCTGACCTGTTTGCCTCTACCGCTCTGTCTGTATCAATAACGATTAGAGTATTATTATTATTATTGCAATAAATATTTGTATTATTTTTTTTTTTTACTGCCGTTACTATAGTAACAGTAGTGTATATCCCGCCTTCCATAAAATTATAATTTCATATAATATAATATATATATATATATAATCAGAGTGCTTGATATTATATATATAATATATATATAATATCAAGCACTCTGTCAGTTTTTCCAGCTTAACGTTGTTGAGTCTCAAAATCTTCCAGCCTTACTTTTCTTTTACCACTGAAACCGGTAAAAATTAAAACAAAATGTTGCAATTTTTTATTGGGGGTCTATATATTTTAGTACAACAGAGCTTTATTTTTACAACTTACGGTAGTACTTTTTCATAATATTTAAATATATTAATATAAGAATATCAATGGTATTTCATATTATATTCACGCACTATTAAATATCTCGAATCCATATCATATTATACATTATATTTGTGTTTACGTTTAACAGCTTGCATTGTGCCAGCTTTTCCCGCTTGTGGTGATAGTGGCTTACACCAAAACAGAGTGAAAACCCAGGATAGTTTACCATTGTACCGCAGATATCATTAATTTTTATATAATAATTCAATATGAAACCACACGTTATTCAATATGACCTAATATGAAATGTATGGATAATATTTATTTTCTTTCAAATCTTTTCAAAATAATATTACGTTCTCATTAGCTACAAATAAAATACTTTAAATCTAATTATTTATATGTAAATAATGGAAATTTTGAGTATAATGGAATTTTATTCAAAAAATTTCTAAATATATTTATAAGGATACAACTTTAAATCATAAAAATTACTGAAAATCACTCATTTTTGCTGCTGGCTGTAAATATACTATTATTCTCTTTTACATTTTTAGAAATTTGAAAATCAAATATAATATTTATATATATGAATAAATTTATTTATTTAATTACAGTCTGTTACATTTTAATTTAATTATTAATCGAATATTTCATATTATAAACATTATATTCAAATGAAATTAAAGTAATAAATGATTATACTACAAACTCCAATTGTTAGTAAATATGTATCCGCTTATACGATACTTTGAAAATATCATATTATACAAATGTTAATATAATATTAATTTTATATTATTGAATAGGAGTATTAATTATACTATTTCAATGCAAATTTAAGCTCACGAGCAGGTTGAAAAGGAAGATTTATCATATAAATTTTAATACTTTATTAAAAAGAGAATAAATTTCATTTTATTTGAATGCAATACTCTTTTATAGTTTTAGTTCTGATAACGTAACTAAAATACAAAGCGGCATTCATTTTATTAATACGAAATGTAATAAAAAGTATATTCTATGTGTATGTAGTGTACTTAACATCATTTTCTTGCTTTCTTTTATTGAATAGCTTTACTGTATAATTGAATGAACACACGAATATGCTTATACATTTTACCATTCCAAAACTCACGTTAAATTTGCAATTTTACTATTATGAAAATTAATTAGAATGGTAAAATATTGTACAGTCTTTTTAGTAAAAAAAATTATTTCTATTCACTTATGGCCATACAATGCAATCAGATGAAGATTTCAGTTGACGGAAAACTCCATTTAAATACATGTTATTTACATATGCCAAAGGAAATCAATTTTTTAGTAATAAGACTGTACATTCTATATATGTACATTAATTTTTAATGAGATTTTAATAAAAGTTAGGTAGCTATTAATATTATTTACTCATATTTTACGACGTAAATGTTTATTTAAATTCCGCATTGGCATATAAAAATAATAAATGATATTTGAACATTGACGAACTCATCGTTCATCGTAAAAGTTTTCTTTTGGATGATATTCATAATTATGACCTGGTAGAAATAAAATAATAGCACTAGCACCATATAGTAAAAAAGTATATAAATATATTGCTATTTTTATTAAATCAACATTAAATTTTATCTACAGTTCATTATTCTCAAACTCTTTCATAAATATTTGTAAATAAGTCCATAAAAAACTGAAAGAAAGAGAATCACTAGAAGAGTTCACTAGAAGAGATCGTTTATCGTCCTCAGAGTAATTAGCACAGTAAATGTATTTGAATGCGTTACTGATGGAATGGTAATGTTGAATTTGATTTTTGACTGACCCATGATTTCATATTATGGTGTGATAATCTGCATACATTGTAATTATTTCAGAACTTTTCACAATGTACAAAAGCATTTTATAATAATTTTACCACGAATAATCTGTCCATAAAATAAAATATTTTAAATTTGGGAAGAAAAAAATGTACGGGAAACTGTATAAGTTAGGAATTAACTGATATCATATTTTGTGTTAATTATAGTAAAATTTTATTCTTATTTGAGAATGATGATGTCCATTTAGAGATTCATTACAAAATAGAACATTCTACTGTATAGTAATGCATTACTGCATATGAAAAGAAAACTCTGTATTTTCAATTATAGCAGTTCAACCCTATAGAACTACTGAATGCTTATCTTACAGCTTTTTGACATGCACCTCTAGCTTTGCTTTATAAAGATAGCTACAGGCAAGCTGGCCTCTGCCGTCGGATTTAATCACGTTACTGCACACGGGCTAGTTAATCGCAAAAGGAAATTTCACCTTTGACAATCTATATTGTGAGGCTTGTGAGTACAATTGATTATGAGTCCTTTCAGTGAACTACATTAAAATATTCATCTACATTGCAACCTAATTCAATTACTTTTGGATGCGATAGAGTGAGTTATAAATTAAAATTATCACAAATAATTCAAAAAGGAAATTTAACCATTGTCAGTCCTCAAGGGAAGTGGATGGAGGGTACGATAAAAGTAGGACGATTGTGTTTTAATAGTTTATAGGTCACATGAAATAAAATAGATTAACATTTAATTTAAAATACACTATGTTAATTATTAAACGTAATACTAGTGTAGTGTAGATGCAGTATTTTATTAGCAGTATGCTGTAGATATGTATAACATATTATATCGCACAATACTGCAAACTTTAATACAATAATATTATAATAGGAAGTATTATACTCATTTCGAACAAAATTAAATATATATAATACTAATCATAGTTTATGATTTCAATATTTTTTAATTTACATTTTAGGCATTCTAAATAATACAATTAAAGTATTATAAATTTATATGTCTTATGCATTATAATTTATAGTATCATGAGTTTTAAAATGAAGTTTCTTTCTTTCTTTCTTTCTTTCTTTCTTTCTTTCTTTCTTTCTTTCTTTCTTTCTTTCTTTCTTTCTTTCTTTCTTTCTTTCTTTCTTTCTTTCTTTCTTTCTTCTTTCTTTCTTTCTTTCTTTCTTTCTTTCTTTCTTTCTTTCTTTCTTTCTTTCTTTCTTTCTTTCTTTCTTTCTTTCTTTCTTCTTTCTTTCTTTCTTTCTTTCTTCTTTCTTTCTTTCTTTCTTTCTTTCTTTCTTTCTTTCTTTCTTTCTTTCTTTCTTTCTTTCTTTCTTTCTTTCTTTCTTCTTTCTTTCTTTCTTCTTTCTTTCTTTCTTTCTTTTCTTTCTTTCTTCTTTCTTTCTTTCTTTCTTTCTTTCTTTCTTTCTTTCTTTCTTTCTTTCTTTCTTTCTTTCTTTCTTTCTTTCTTTCTTCTTCTTTCTTTCTTTCTTTCTTTCTTTCTTCTTTCTTTCTTTCTCTTTCTTTCTTTCTTTCTTTCTTTCTTTCTTTCTTCTTTCTTTCTTTCTTTTCTTTTCTTTCTTTCTTTCTTTCTTTCTTCTTTCTTTCTTTCTTTCTTTCTTTTATATAAAAAAATAGAGGGTAAAAATGTTACGCGCTTGAATTTTCATGATTTGCCACGATGGGGTGTCAAGTAAAGATTCTTAAGTGGTCAAGTAACGCTCAAGCAGTTGTAACAAGAGTGATGTAAGTGTACATGGTTGAATGATTCAAGGTAAAGGAAGGGAGCCACAGTATAGTGAGAGCAGTCACTCACTCAAAGTTAAAATCAACTCGTCCCATACAATTCTACCGAGCTTACTTTTCTTTCACTTTAGTTTTACACCCTCAACATTTCGACCATCCAATATGACAACTAAAGTTGCTCTGTAAAATCTTGCAGTCTTGCAATCTTACAGCGCACAAAAAAAAAAAAAAAAAAAAAAAGAAAAGAAAGAAAGAAAAAAAAAAAAAAAAAAAGAAGGAAGGAAAAAGAAACGATTATTTTTCTTTTTAGCAGGATCGTTAATACAATTTAAAAATAAGAGTCAATATTTAATAGGTTAAGAAAAACATTACTATTTTAAGTTATATAGATGACTTATTAGTGCATGCGTGAGCATAATTTGTTTTGAGTCTCATTCCTGATAATGTTTCAGTATTTTAAAAATAGAGTAATGTTTTAATAATTATATTACTAATGAAATTAAAATCACAATGATTATGTTTATCACATTATTTAAATGGTGGGAA
>OX439127.1:46737175-46843401 GCA_949318235.1 Ecdyonurus torrentis
ATAGCAGGAAAAATAAAAAACAAACATATTTTATGTTCTTCAGATCTCAGGCCTGCTTATTAAATATGTTTCCCCTTTTAATGTAAATACGTGTAAAAAATCGAGTTTTCTTATTTACTTGTCTAAAAAGTGTATCAGTTATAAATTGAATTTAGAATTACATATTTATATAGTAAACCAAGATCACGCATACTCAACGCGAGATAAACAGAGTGAGAGAGAGAGAGAGAGAGTGTGTGTGTGTGTGTGTGTGTGTGTGTGTGTGTGTGTGTGTGAGAGAGAGAGAGAGAGAGAGAGAGAGAGAGAGAGAGAGAGAGAGAGAGAGAGAGAGAGAGAGAGAAAGAGAGAGAGAGAGAGAGAATCGTAGTTTTATGAATCAAAAGTTACAAAATAAAACGTGTATACAAATCTTCTACATTTTGAATGTTATTTATTTCAAATGACATAAATAAAACACATTTTATATTAGGTAATTCACACACCGTGTTTTATTCAACAAGGAAAAAAAATAAGTAAACAAAAATTTAAAATAATATTACATAATTATATAAATAAATGAAGAAAAATTATTCTCTCTCTTTCGCGCAATGCATTTAAAAAATGAGGAATCATAATTCTTGTCAAGTAACGTTTTTTTACATATCAGTTATTATGGCTGAATCAGAATTACATTTATTTATAATATAGCAAGTGCGTGCGACATGCGTGCGACGTGCAAGGGCGAATCTAGGAAATTGGTTCGTGGGGGGGGGGGGGGGGGCGACACCAGGGAAATTTTCCCAGTGTTGGGACGGGGGAAGGGGGCAGCCCGCCGTAGGCGAAATTTTTTTTAGGGACAAGCCCCTTTTTGGGAAAAACGCAAAAATAGCATACTTGAGAAAATAATTTTAAAATTATTCTTGTTTAATTTTTAATTTTTTTTTATTGCGTTTGTTTCCTCCCTTATTTATTGACATTGGATAATAAGTGCAATTTGTTAACTGAAATCTTTTTTTTAAAAAAAAAAAAAAAAAAAAAGAGAAGTATAAAATAATATGCTCTTTTTTTTATTTTATTTTTGTATTTCATATTTTTGAAATTCCAAATCCATGTTTTCAATTTTATCTTATTACAGAGTAAACACAAGAATTTTTTAGGTTAATAAACGATTAGCAAGTCGTTTATTTTAAATGACAAAAATAAGCCACCTCAATTTAATTTAAAAATTAAGCTCATATTAAAATAAAAAAGTTTTATCCATAGGGCCTAATTTTTATCTTAAATATAATGCAAATGAAATTTTTGCATAAAATTTTCAATCGAGACTGGCGTGATGAAAATCAATAAGGTTTTTCACTTTGCCACCTACAGAATTTTAAAAACCTTATAAAATAATTAGATTTTTAAACAAAAATTGGTTCAAAACAATACACATAAAATTATAAAAGCAAGAACATGAAACATTACATTTAATGGAGCTCATCGCGGTTTAGCGCGCGGGGAAAGCTAAGAGTCCACTAATTTAAGGATTGTATATAGATGGCTTGTATCTAAAAATCTAAAAAGAGAACTTCTAAATTTTATGATGCCATTTGAAAGTTAATAGTAACAGCTAGCTATGATAAAATTTTCAGAACCCGTGACTATCAGATAAGAGAGAAATTAATTATTGAAATTAACATGGGGTCTTATGGGACTAAAACTTCAAAAAATAATAATTACAAATATAGCATGGTGACCCCCCAAAATTTTTACATTTTTGAAGATACCTAATCCTAATGTATCACTGTACAAAATTTCAGCTTTTTCTGTCTTTACAACTTTTTAGTCAAATCCCGCAGTACCTGATTTCCCGCCGTAACATTAATATATTACGCTGATGACCTGATGAGGAAAAATGCGTCTTTTGCGATTTTTGAGAAACTACTCCACCCACCGATTCTGGAGATATTAGATATTGAACTCCTTGAAAATTTAAATTTATTTTAAAGAGTTCGTTTCTTGCAAGTGGTCCATTATTGTTATTTTGCTAATTTTTCCTCACAAAGTAGTTTATGAGGGAGGGAGGCGCGGGGGGCGAAGAAAGTAAAATAATTATAAGGTACTACTTTGTAGTGGTGTATTTTTATTGTTATCATTTTTATTAAGTTCAGGTTGCTGTACCCAAAAATGAAATTAAAGAAATTAAATCTCAAAAACTGAATCAAAACGTTTGCTAATGAATCTATTTGAATTTTTTTACAGAGTGGTTTAAGACAATGCTAAAGATTAACTTTTAATGAAAAATAAATTTCAGATTTTTTTCCAGAACGCATTTGCCGAGAAAAAAAAATTACAAATTGACCGATTTTAATATAATATGTAATCTTCAAATTTTTTTCTTTGTAAAAATATCGTTACAATGGTTTTAAATCTCAAATTCATTAAAAGAAAAAAAGAATAGACCTACAGATTACGCTGGTTGATCAATTTAATTTTGCACACGGAGAGCTTGAAATTTCGTATCTATACACACTAAAGGGGGCTTATTTGCGGGAGATTTAATTTGAGCTGAAACTTTTTACTTTTTGGAGTTTAGAGAATTAATGTTCTTTGGTTCATTTAAGCTAAAAAACGTCATAATTGAGTGTTAAGAAAAAAATGCTACCCTATAGTAAGGCCTTTAAAAAATAAAATGAATTATGTATTTATTATAGGTAAAAAAAGAAATGCGCTGTAGCTGCGATTTTTTATTTTATTTTTTGGAGACAATTTTTTGTCTTTTCTTTTTCTTTTTCTTTTCTTTTCTTTTCTTTTCTTTTCTTTTCTTTTCTTTTCTTTTCTTTTCTTTTCTTTTCTTTTCTTTTCTTTTCTTTTCTTTTCTTTTCTCTCTTTTTTTTACTCTCTTTTTCTCTCTTTTTTTTTTTTCTTTTTTCCTCTTTTTTTTCGGCCCACGTGGACCGTTTGGGGGGGGGCGATCCCCCCCCCCCCCCCCGGATCCGCCCTTGGCGACGTGAGAGCAGAGACAGAGAGAGAGAGCAGGAAATAAAAATTAAACTTTATAAATCAAATCATCGAGCAAAAGTAAACAAAATCAAATATACAAAATTCTACAAGAAAATAATACTGAGACGGCCAGCTCTCATCTGCACGTGCCACAGGAAGTTGCGAAGGAAGGGGCAGAAATGTTTTTTGTTTTTTCCGACTCTCTCAGCAAAACAATCACTCGGATAACTAACATGACTAAATAATAATTATAGGAAACTCTTTTTTTTTCGTTGGGTAGATACGATTACGCTGATAACAATGATGTAAAAATAATTTCAAAAAAGTTGGTGGATGGACGAAACAGTTGGTAAAACAAAACGCCATAAGGTATATAAGGAAGACAAGTAACGCCATCCATTGATTTAGCTTGGCGGATATCATTTATGTACGTACATCGTTAAGATAATAAAAAGAGAGTGAAAATTTTAAACATCATAAATGTTCCCAACTGAAGCAATCAAATGTTATATTTTTTACGTTTGAAAGTAAAAGACTAAAACTAGATATAAATGTTTATACCGGGTTTTGCTTTTTGCGGAATGTTCACATATAGTATTTATCAAAATTTCGTGAGCAAAAGCCGCAATAAAATGGGATTCCGGGTTTTTATCAAAAGTGACTAAGCAAAAGCCGAAAGGAGCATAAATATCTAGTTTTGATCAATTTCGGGTTTTGATGCTAACACACACACACACACACACACATTTCTAAATTGTGATATCAGATTTCATCATGTCAACTGAATAATAATAATAAAGATGTTTTATTTCGAGGCCACAAAAGTTATACACCCTCTCACATATATTAAAAGTTAAAAATTCTATACATGCTTGGAATGTCTTTATTCAACAAACAAAATAAAGTATGTGCACAAGAAATAATGAACTATTTTCAATTAATTCTGAAGATCATGATGTTGGAAAGAGAAAAAGTTATTACACGTAGTACGTCAAATATAAATTTTATATGCCATTGATGTTTGTTTTTTCTCCTAACTATAGATACGAGTTAAATTCTACGTAAGATTTTAATAATATTAATTAAATATTTCATTATTCCACATTTTACAAAAACAGACTTTGTATGGCAAACATACTTGACTTTTCATCATGACAGTTATAATAGCTTTTCATATTATAGAAAGTTTGAAGGTATTTACGTTTTATGTCATAAGAGCAAGGAAGCACAGCAAATGTTAGTCAACTTCTCTTTTGTTCTATAAAATGTATATTATAGTTTATCAAAGTTATTAATCCACTCAAATACTGTTGCCTTATCATAAAATGTCATACATCAAATGTGCTACTTTTGCAAACGAACAAAGGGGGAGAAAAGAAAAGTAGAGTAGAATATAAGTAATTAAAGCAGTTGAGAATAAAAAAAATATATTCCTTGATATTTGAAGGGCTACTTTACTCAAATAAACAAAAATTGATAAATCATATATAAGAGAGGTATTAGGTATATACATTATACAATACATCATTAGTACACATTTCCAGTCTCTTAACCCGCCTCTAGTCCCACAAACTGGGGTTTAAATATTTTAATTTTTTAAGACGGCAACTTTTGGTATTACGATAACATAACAGAGATTCCAAAGCGGACGACCTACTTTAAAACTCCTCTCCACAGTTTACGGGGCTACAAACGGGTTAAAAATATCATAATTTGATGGTCCCAATTCATAATTTCTTCTAGGGCAGAGAAATTTTGTTTCGAGTAGTGGCTGCGCACTATTATTATTATGTGTTAATATTTCTTTTTAAGGTTTTCAAAACATTTAAACATTTCAAGTTACTTTTCTTAAACTTTTTTTGGTAATATTGAACAAGTCAACGATCAATTTGAATTTGCATTCTCAATTGAATATGCTTTTTGATGCTACTATTATTAAAATATGAGTTGTGCTTCATACTCCGAGTAAAGTACTTTTTGAAGTAAAAGGCAACAACATAAAACTTTAAAAAAAAATCTTTCAGTTCAGTATTTATTCATTTAGTTCAGTTCTTTTTTATTCAACATTTAAAATAATATTAATATATTATTATGGCATTTGAGTCTGGAATTACTAAAATATTAATTATTATTACTGAAAATTATAATACGTCGGTATTGGTATTCAGAATTACCTATATTAAATCATTAAACATAATGCATGCATAATTTGTTCTTTGTATTATACTAGTAGAAAATAAAGTAACAAGTTTTGTATCGTTTCTCAAGCAAAATTTAAATTAAAGCTTTCCAAGCCATTTTTGTTTCCACTTATATTTGCACGGCAGGCAGCATCCCAAATAAATTATATTTCAACAGATGAACTATAAAGAATAAAGATTGGAATACGGATGGCTGCAGTTACGATAACCATTGACGTCATTATGTATTTTTTTTCCTTTTTCTTCACATCGTTGAGATTGTGTACCTGTAATACCCCCACCTGCTCTCTCTCTCTCTCTCTCTCTCTCTCTCTCTCTCTCATATTTTACGTTTTACATTTATTCGCCACATATTTCATGCATCGATGTTTCTAATAAAATTTCAAACCAACTCTTATTCTTGGTTAATCGTCGGACCATTTATTTTATTGAATGGATTATGAATTAATCTATAAATTTTTTTAAATTTTAATGGTAAAACAATAGTAATAAAAACATCTTCGGTCAAAATATCTCCAATGAAATAAAAATTAATTTGCAGTAGGCAGTAGTGATAGAATAAATATTTTTTATCTTTATTTGCTTCCTTGTTATATTATTGCTGTAATTTTTTTTTAACATAAAGTATGTTTTTTATAGTAAATAATAATATTTAACTACTTTTGAAGGGCAAAATGGGATATAATAACCTGTCAATGTTCCTTTTTTTTACAGTGCACTCGCAGATACAAATTTTAATTTATCATAATTCACTTGCTATAAGATTCCCTAATGCATAAGTTCTAATAAATTCAAGCTTCAATTTTCCAATTTCAAATAGTTATAACTATAGTTATCAATCATTAGTTTGATTTATAATTATTGTTTTTTTTTTTTTTTTTTTTTTTTTTTTTAAATTTAAGTTTGCTTTTAATTCAAACAAATTATATAATATAAAATCCATTATTATTATTTATTATTATATGCATTATATATGATTTTTTTTTTTTTTTTTGCAATATTGTGGCGTTAACTCAAGTAAATCTGGATTCCTATCATTTTTTTCATAGTTTTTCTTAGCACTTCTTCCAATTCACTGCCTATGATAAACATTGATCTTCTTTTTATTAGTTTTTGTTTTGTCTGTGCAGTCAACTTAAAATGCTATATATCTTTGAATCTCCATTATTTTATTTCATTTTAATATACAGTATTAACTTTAAAGGGAAAAACTTTAAAAAAATTAAAAATAAACAAGAATGTGCTGCACATAGACGTACGTACATTATAATATTTTTATTTACTAAAAATAAATAAAAAGATTATTTATGTATAATAATATATAGGTAAGCAAATGAGCAGGTTTAAATGAAGATTCTTTAAATACATTTATTTGACATCTTAAATCTAAATTATTGGGAGCTATTATTTGATCATTCTAGGGTCATATAGCACTTCTGATTTGTATGAGGCTCGAATGGTGCATGTTTCTTTAAACGTACACCCCTACATGGCACCAATTCCTTCTCACCTTCATACACGAGAGCATAGAGATAAAAGATCAACAATGCAGCGAACAGGAAAGCTGCAAGATCGAGAATGGTCGTCCGTTATCTACACTTGCTATTCACGCAACCTGACCACAACCTGAATACCTGGTTGGGCCCTGTATTTAACATTTTAAAAAAATATCCACATATAAAATACCTGTCGAGTGGCCAAGGTCCATAATATATAAGAGGTTAGATGCCCCGGGAAAAGTTTTGGCCAAGGTCGCGCAGCTTAAAGGAATTCACCAAAGACGTCAGATCACCGGGTGTATTTTTTTCACCTTATCAGTGTCGTAACTAATACTTGACGATGCTTCCAACGTCAGACGTGAAACGTCGCAAACAGAAGAAGAACAACCCCCCAACACCCACCAAGGGCATCCCGTTAAAGAGTCCATAACACTCGCAGTGTTTTACCACAATCATCGAACCGTGAAAGACTACATCAATATAAGTAAATAAGTAAAATAATTCCCTTATATAATTCAAAACAGAATAAAGATCCATAATTAGAGGGAGCGAGAAAGAGAGAGAGAGACAGAGAGACAGAGAGAGAGAGAACGAGAAGTATACACACAATACGTGTTGTATAAGACTTAACAAGGACTTATCATCATCATTCTTGTCACCAAACTTGGTAAACACGTGAGAGAGAGAGAGAGAGAGAGAGAGAGAGAGAGAGAGAGAGAGAGAGAGAGAGAGAGAGAGAGAGAGAGAGAGAGAGAGAGAGAGAGAGAAGTGAAGTGTTCCACAACAGCTTGCAAAAGCCTTGCTTGTGTTTTGTGTGAAGTGCACGTGACGGTAAAGACAGGGACGTGCGGCACAATTGTCGTTGTGAGATATATTTGCTAAAAGTTGAAGTAGTTTTTATGGTAAGAGCACAGCGTTTGCGTTTGATAACACCTCCATCACTTTTTTCCCAAACATTTCGTTAAGTGTCTAGACAAATCAACCAACTAATTAGGTTATGATAAGAGGATTAATTTTAATTTTGTTTTTCGTATGCTTGTTGAACGTATTTTTTTGACTTCAAGACATCTAGTTATCAAAGAAGAGAATGAGAAAGACAGGGAAATTTTGATAACAAGCAGAATCAGCTAAACTTGGAATTTTTTTTTCTATCTGTCCGAATAATATGCGTAACTCAATTTAAGAGAAAGTTGATAAAATGGGAGTTTTATTACAACAGCAGAAAATTCTAATATTTTCAAAACTTAATATCTCTGTGAAATGTCAAAGCTTAAGTTAAAATATCTTGCACATAATTTGCAAGTACACAAAACGAAGATAGAGAATAAAAAATATTTGCTTTATAATTGCAAAGCTGTTAGTACCAGAGTAGATGATGCGTATAACAAATGAACTTGCTATTTGAATTCATAAGGATTATTATATAAATCCATGATGGGGAAAAGTTTGTGCGTCACAGACAAAAACATTGGTAAGAATGGAGCGATCTCAATTTATACAGTATCCCACATAATAGGCAAGAATTTTACGTAAAGAGGATTTGAGAAGTTAGTTAAATTCTTAGAAGTTTTAAAGAAAATATTATTTTGATATTTTGGTTATATAAAAGAACTTCATCATTTTGTGCAAGTATTTGAAAAATATGGAGGATGAAAGAGGCAATTAAAAGGCACGCGACGGTATTATCGTCGTTATGTTCACGTTGGTGGAGTCGCTCTCTCCATTTCGCTTCTCACGTTGCAACACACACTTCAGTCTCCTCTTTTTTGAAATTTAATGCTCTCTTCCCATGTGTATGCCATTTGTGCGCGCATTTTCTAAAGGCTGGCATCTGAATGATAGACGAATAAGTAGGGGTGAAAGGGGCACAATCAGACTTTTTTTTTATTCCTCATTAGACTGATAATTCATATACAACATTAAACAACATTATAAAACAAACCCAATTAGAAAAAATAAAAGTATGAAATTACCCTGAGCTTACCTTATGTGTAAAATGAGACATAATTATTGTTAGTGTCAGAATTTTGCACGACCACCTTTTTTTTTTTTTTTTTTTTTTGTTTCCGAAATAAATATTTAGAATCATCAATCTGTCAAATACATCTTACCCTATAGAAAAAAAAAAAAAAGAATGAATGAATGAATGAATGAAGAGCTAAAATTATATTGGTTATTTAAGGTGTATCATTTTGGCTCGGAAAATATAAGTTCCTTTTTTTTTATTATTAATGATTTGCACCTAAATACATGCTTCAAAAAATCCGTCATGTTTTTTGTGATCATATCATGCAGAATAAACGTAAAAAGTAATAATAAAGCAAAAAATGTTTCGTATTAAAAGTTAGAACTATTGTTAATCAGACTTCATGTATAGCAGAAACCGAGCTAGTTGCTCAACAACCCCGGTAGACTCATTTGTCCTAGGCTACTCTATACGCTATCATTATATTTTATACCATTGTCTTTTTAACCCATTCACTAGACTGGACAAATAAATTGTAAGTAAAAAAAGTGTTCTCATTTTTTTAATTGAAAAATGTTGAGCACCAATATCACGTAACAATTTTTTTCTCTTATTAATAATTAGGTGGATCAAACAATGTAATTCTACTAAACAAATTTTTTGTTAATTTTTGCATTGTTTGATGCGCTTTAATATAAATATAATATTATATATATATATATATATATATATATATATATATATATATATATATATATATATATATATATAGCAAAGAAAACAATAAGAATCATTAAATTTTAAACAAATTAGTTACTCTGATGAACTCTACAACTCTTCTATGCATATATTATGTCAGGTAAACAATGAAAGTTGGCTCTCATTTGATAATAGTTCGTCGAATATCGGTTTACTTTATTCATTTTTTTTTTTTAATAATTTTTTCATGTTCAATAATATAGCCCATAATTTTTTAATGATGATTATTTTTGTACGTTTGTGTTCCTAACGTTGTATGAAAATTTTCAGAAAATAAATCTGTATCTTTATTTATTTATGTTTAAGCCTACGTTTTTAAAATCAAAGTATTTACCGTATAAGGAATAGTAAAAGTTGTTAAAACATAATATAAGCTTTATTATAATACACGCTTGAAAAGCTGCTGATACATTGCCGTAACTTTGAGAGAGAACTTTTGGTCCATTAAAATACTAACGAAAATTAAATATTTTAACATTTTTAAATATTCTTACGCTTCTTTTCGTTCATATAATGCTATATGCCATCAAAGTTACACCATATTATATTGATTTTTTAAAATTCAGGAGACAACTATACTTAATAATGACACTTATAAATATATTTAATAATACTTAAAAATTTCAGAGTATTATGTTTACTAAAGTTATAAGAAATAACCTCAAAATTATCTCATTTACGTGTGCTTATAAAAATAATAATAATATTGATTTATTGAGCAAGAAAATTTTACAGACAATAAGCAGTCAAGTCACAAAACATTGAAATTGCTCAAAAGGATAACTAAAAAGGTAAAGCCCATCAAGTTAGTTATCCATGCAAGTAAAATAAAAAAAAGGTAAAAATACAACAAATTAGACATTATACATGTTTTTGAAACAAAGCTGCTGACATATATTTAATATTACAATGTAATTTATTATATAAAAAAACGCTTCTATGAAATAAAAGAATCATTGTAATAGTTGACATTGATTATAGGTACAATAGACTCAGTAGAGTCGCTATTTCGCAATCTGGTGGAATTAGATCTAATAGCGACCCTATTATAGCAGAGAATACAGGCAAATCGATCATACCAAGTATACATTTATGCAAGTATTCAACATCCTGCCTATACAAGTATCTATTAATGCATGGTATTTTGCACATATCATTACGCACATTACTTTCATGTCTAAATTTAACGTCGTTATTATAGTAAAGCTCATCTTTACCAAGTATCAGACGCGTAGCTCTATTTTGTACACGCTCCAAACTTTTTAGATTTTGCGCCGAAGTTGGGTGCCACGCAGGAATGGAATACAACAAAACAGGGCGAACAAGAGAAAGATAAGCTGTACGTATAGCCGCGCGTCTGGACCCAGTCAAGGACCGCCTTAACATACCTAGCAATTTAAAACATTTGGCTGTAACAATATTTGTGTGTTTGTTCCATTTGAGATCATTAGAAATATTTAAACTTAAACACTTATATTCATTTACAGTTGGAACAGGAACATTATTAATTGTATAATTAGAACTTATTGGGTTTATTGACTTAGATATAGACATATGATTACTCTTAGCAGCATTTAAATTCATTTCATTGACCACACACCACATATAAATGTTATTCAGGTCCTCTTGTAATGCCAGAACATCATTTTCATCACAGATATTCCTATATAAAGATGTATCGTCAGGATACTGAGATACATTAGATGTTACACATTTTGGCAAATCAAGCATAAAAATTATAAAATTATAAAAACTATATTAGGCTAATGTTATTTAATAACTTGTGTAAAAACAAATTATCAAATTATACTCTGACTAGAAAATGTTGTTGCAAAGAAGTTAGAGAAACATGTAAGTGGGTTTCTACTTTATATACATTTTTTGTTGTCTATGAAGAAAAACAAATGACAAATCATAATTATTCTTAAATTTTAAATAATAAGAAATGTATAAATTTATAACAAAGTTTTTTTTCTGTCTGATTAAAAATTATTTTTAGTTAAATAAACAATACTACTTAATTGACAAGCCTATCAATGATTCGGATTAGAGAACATAGAGCCGTCAATTTAAATGTATGTCTCAATGTATTAATTTTATTGAATTATATCGGTAGTTTTGTAAATATATTTTTATTGCTTTGCAAAAGTGCAGTAACCTAAGTTGATGAATGATTTTGTATCACAATAGAATTGTAGGATAAAAAAAATGGATAAAGAAAGTTAGATTTTAAAGAAACCCTAACACCACTGAACTGATGCCTGAAATTTCTAAGGTTTTAATGTTTTTTGACGATATTTCTAAAATCTTAGGTTACAATAAATAATATTTGATCCGTACAATATATTTTTATTACTAAATATGTTTGCCCTGTTTTACGTGAATAAATTATTTTATTTGACATCATTCGTAAATACATATGGTTGAAAATTTTGTTAAAAAATATTTTTAAATATTATAAAACCACAGGAAAAAAAATCATTTGCATTAAAATTTTAATGAATTTTATGTTTTTGTTTAAATTAATGTAATTAATTTTATACAAAATAATAATAAAAAACTCGTTTTTTTTTTTTTTTTTTTAGTATAATATAAAATAAATTTAAAATTATATTAAAGCAATAATAGTACTATAAACAATATTTAATAATTTATTTAATACCCATGTATAATAAAATACATCATGCTTCTATATAAATATTATTATATTGAAAAATAATTAAATTTTATAAAGTCAAATATGTATTAATTAATTCAGATCTAAAATCTAATTATAACGAGCTAGAGCATAACAATAGCAAATACAACAACAACTATTATATAAACACGTTTACGCAGTGCCAACTCAATCTGTTTATTTATTATATGAGAAGAAGCTGCGTTGTGATGATATACCTTGTGAGTGAAAGGATCATTTCACACCCAAACATTGTTTGTACTATACTTGTTATCGCTTTTTGTTCTAATCAGTTGAACTATTACATTGAATAGATGATGAATACATTTCCCTCAATATTATCTCCCCAAAGGATCTCTCTATCTTCTCTTCTCTCTGTTTCACGGTGTGTTTTGCTGAAATCACAATACTTGACAACCACACTCCAATTTATAGTAATAAGATAACAATGGTCATGCTGAGATTTTCTGCAGACTAAGAAAAAATAATACAAATAAAAATACCGATTTAAAATAATTACTACGATGGAGTGAAATAATTAAAGTGCTATAACTCATAAAATGTAACAAATTATGATATTTTAATAAGTTAATAAAAAATAATATTATTAATTTATTCCTTTGTCTTTGGTGTTACTTAAAATACTTATTAATCAATTAAATCAGTTAAGAATACTGTAATTGTAACATTGTAATTGCTAGAGAAAAAAAAATAGATAAAAATAAATTTAATTTGAATTTTTTTACAAAATATATTTTCATGCTATCCCTTTTCAAAATCCCTTTTTATGGTAGTTATACTAATTATAGCTCACATTCCATTCACCAAATTTCAAACTAAGTTATCTATATAGTTCAATGGAAATTCATTATGTAATAATGTAGTATTTTTTTATTCTGTTTTTCATACTTTAAAATGACTGATTAAGATTTGAAATGCTGCTCAAAAGTATTTTGTCATACAACAGCAGAGGACTATACTCCTATTTTCATGTATGTGCGTAGTGTTTGACTGAAGGGTTTGCAGAGTATTATATTTTACATATTTTAAATATTTAAATATAGTTCCCTAAATGTAAACTTGCGTATTTACTGTTATTTACTTACTTTTGTTGATGAATTTAATACTATTGTAAGTCTTTAAAAGTTAAGATAAGAAATTGATGTTTAGGTAATTATTAAAGTTTGTTCTTAATTATAGTACTAATATTTTTTATGTTCTTGTATTAAAAAAAAAAAAAAAAAAAAAAAAAAAAGTGAAATGTGCTTACTTTGTTTAATTATTATTGAATTTTTTTGTGTACTTACTAATACTTTTATATTATGTTGATAAAGCACCCATCGATAAGACTTCATTGTCTTTGTGGGACTTATGTATGTATTTTATTTTTTATTAATAAAAAATAATAATAAAAATAAACATAAATATAAAGTTTTCGACCACATTTACGAACATACATATATGTATAATATTTGTATGTGCAGGTATGATGGTACTTTAGTGACAATGAATCGTATATAATTCTCTTCGTTGAAATACAAACGCGTGCATAAGCTTACCCCCCCTTTACCAACTCAACTTCTATTTAGCACACAAAATATACTTCATCTATATTATCCTCGTACCGTATACTTTCATCATATAGCAAATTACTTCCATAGTTTGCATTGTAAATATTTCAAATAGACGCTTACGAAGTAATAAAATAGTAACATGACCCAATGATGACAATATTATTATACGTATTAATTTGGAATTACAAAATTTAAAATTGCTTAGCCCTTTACCTATAATTCTATATGTAGTTCATAATTTCTAATCATAAATAATAAGTTTTCATTACTTTTTTTATTGCATCGCACGCAATTGACGCGCAATATTTGAAAGAAATATTATTGCTTCATTTCATTCATGGATGTAAAAGTTGCAACGTTACAATACTAAGTTATTGGAATTTGACCGTTGGAAATGTGAAATTATAAACTTCAAGCAAATATTATAAAACAAATTTTTATCATGAAATAAGATATAAAATAATAAGAATAAAATATTAAAATTAATCAATCTTGAAAGGTTAAATGCAATCTTGTAGCAAGGATACCAAAGAATCAAGCAATCCTTTAAACACCATGTATACATACTAGCTTTCTATCCGTCTGCTCGATTACTATTTAGACGGGTTACAGTATAACATTCAATCCGGCTATAGGATAACTTTTTATCATGTTTACATTCTTACATTTATCGCGCTGACATGATAATTTTTAATTCAATAAAACGTATGAAAAGTAAGCTGAAATCAGGATAGTTTTAAATCAGAATTACAGTATTAATTTTAATACTGTAATTCTTATGCCATCACTTTTTTACCCTTTAAAAGGATTGAAATTAACACCCAAGTGGATTACTTTTTTTGTCAGCTGGCCTAGGCGTCATGATGCTTACTTCCTCTTTTTTTTTTACCTACATCAATAAAAGAAAAGGTGTAGAAAATTACAGAATAAACAAAATAAATTGCAGTAAATATAGTGTAGATTAAATAAATATATGGAAAAGGTGACTCGCAGCCCCATTTACTGGAAATCGAAAGTAATGTTCCGATAATAATTTCTGATGTCTCACCTTTTTCAGCAATTTTATTTGATTTATTTTTTCTAATTTCATTGCTTGTTATAGTTGTTAGTTATTATTATTGTTTTACTAAAATCTTGATGAACTTGAAAATTCATAGAATTTTATTATTATTACTATATTATTTATAACCAAATCTATCATCAAACTACATCAAATCTACTGTAGTAGAAATATTAATCAATAAATAAAATTAAAGCGTGTCTATTTTAATATAGAAGATGAAAATATATGTGTTTTAGAAAGCATAAAAATCTTAATGTATCTTTGGGGAAATTTTCTGATATATTTTGGTATTCATCTCATACAAAAACAATACGTGACAAAGACGTTTCATATTTTTGGGAAGTGTCTATGTGTATAGAAAAAGGGACGGAATAAAACTTACAGCGAAATAGAGAGAGAGAGAGAGAGAGAGAGAGAGAGAGAGAGAGAGAAAGCACTACTGATAACAAAAGACAACAATAGCACTCTCACATTTGCTTTTTTATACACCCTTGACGAGTTTGGTGACATCATTTCAACTCAATAAATATAGGCCCTAGATAAACAAAGGCCTATTCTTTATTTTCAATATTTACTCCCCCTCCTCTTATTATTTTTACCTTTTTTTATTTTGTGTTATGTTTGGTAATAATAAAATTAATTAAAAATTCACGTTAACCTCCCATACTTACACATTATGGTAGTTCCATCCAATGATATTACTCGTATAAAAGATAAATTATAGAAGTGTGGAACGGTTCCACAATTGGAACGCATTATGTGCACAACATTTTAATATTATTATTATTATTATTTGCTAGCAAGGACTTCATTATAATTGAATATCAACACTATATTTAGGTTTTATATTCAGTTATAATGTTATAATATAACTTTAAACCTTTAAACTTATTAACTTTTTGAGACTTTTTCTAATATAATAATAATTATACATAACCATCATTTGCTCCTATCAAATTAGATAAGATTTCTTTATTGACCCAGGCAGCATAGTAACAGGTTGTTACAACAAGCGTTCGTCTAGTTACAAATTAGTTACAATAAAAAAAATTCTAGTATTGCTGAGAAAATATCAACAAAAGTCTAAAATCATTTTAACAAAAGAGTAAACAAAATAAAAGGCAATATTTACGAGGTCAAATAATAAGTAATAACTATCGTAAAAAATAATCAATACGTTATATTACTGAAACTTTTATCGATCCGTATTTAGTTAAATAAAATTTGAAACAATGTCACGTTGTTACATTTTATATGGTGATTTAACAGCTCTCAACATGTTAGCAAAAATTTATTGTAGTTCATTTTACACTACATAACCATAATATTTAATTACCTACTTTATATATATATATATATATATATATATATATATATATATATATATATATATATATATATATATATATATATATATATACATTTATATTCAACATACAATTTTAGTATTATACACACTATATTATACTCGCTCACTTTAAATACAATTAGTGCATAGTTTCAAAATTGATATATCTAAAATACAAGTTTGTAACATTGTGTGCAATTATACAATTATTGATATAACGTTAGAGACCTGCATTTAAACTGTGATCTATACACTTCTATATTCATTAATATATAATACTCTTGCCACATTGAGTTTCTGCTTTCAAGAGTTTGACTTTGACTTGACTATAACTCTTCACACCCCAATGCTATATACACAGTTACACACGCTTGCTGCAACCATGCTGACAGAATCAATCAAGTCTCATATAATTATATACATGTTATACCCACAACGTTAAACGCTCGAATAAATTTTCCTGTGTACTTATGACATGCAAATATTGACGCACTTTATGGTTAAATGAACTGAAAATTATATCTGGAACTATAGTTTTTGTAACATTTATTCATTATTTAATCATATGTGTATTAATAATGTTTAAAAATTCAATAATTTTATGCACGAAAAGTAAAACTTTGATCACTTCAAGTGTTCAATTTACAACTTGATATGAATAAAGAAGCTGTCAATCCAAGTCTATAAAAATTGCAAATTTGAGACTTTTCAGATCATTCATAATTTTTGTTAAGGTATTATAATAAACGATTTAAAATTGCAAAGACTTTATAGACATCCTTATAAAGGTAACTGAATAATTTTTGTAACATCATAAATAAATTAAAAGTATACTGTAGAATAAACTATAATTAAGATAATAAAGTTTATACCAAAATATTTTGCAGCTAAATCTTAATAATACATAGAAAGAAAGTATGGTATACAAAACTACGAATACTTTGCAATTGCCCGATTGCAAATATTATATGCCTATAGTTTGTATGTTTAATTTATAGTTATAGTATATAGATTTATAATCATATGTCTGAGCTGGAATGACCAAGTGGTGAGGGCAGCTGTCTCATCGTAACTCTGCGTTCCTTAACAAACACAGGTTCGAGCTACTGTTAGGTGCGTACAGCCTTTTTACTATAAAATTAATTTCAATTGGCTTATGGCCATACAATGTAATCAGATGGAGATTTCAGTTGACGCAAAACACTATTTAAATAAATGTTATTTTTCTATGCAAAATTTATATGCATTCCATGACGACGCACACAGCATTCGCGAGGTGCATGAGTGATATGATTGCACCCAGCCTACCAAGAGTTTCCACGGTTTCTCTAGATCTGTGCTAGATCTATGGAGCAGAGGCGTAGCACGATAACGCAATATGGCAAAAAAAAAAAAAGTATGATGCGTGTGTGCATGTGTATGAAAGAGAGAGAGAGAGAGAGAGAGAGAGAGAGAGAGAGAGAGACCGAATTATCAAACAAAATTTTAAAGTACACTTCTGAATAGAAAATATATCGTATGCAGTACATAATACAAAAAACGAAGAATAATAAAAATAGTATAGAAACCAATAATATTCGAACTCAATCGCTGTTTTCTTTGACCAATAATCTAATGTACGAAAAAGCATGATATGTTATATGGTAAATATATATTTTTTACACTTACTAAAACTAAAAGGGACACTTTTAAACGTTGAGATGCATTATGCATTGTATAGAAAAGCTATACTTTGCCTACACGCTTCTTGTTTTTCAATGCCAACAAATTCAGAAGTTGACCCCATTAATTTTTAATGTCATTTGCATGGTAAGACAACATAATAACAACTGAAAATGACAAGGACCGTGACCACTTGATAAGGAAAAAAAAGCTGTTAAAATTAACATAGAACTGTATGGGCTTAAAATGTCAAAAAAACGTAATTCAAAATTTTGCATGGTAGTCCCCAAAAATTTACCTATTTAGATTTGTTTGGCTATCTCTAGGCTTTTCAACGTTAAATGAAATCAACGGCAGAACTTCATTTATAGCTTTAAATTAATAGATATTACTTTAAAAAAAAGTCATGCATGGTAACGATAATATATATATATATATATATATATATATATATATATATATATATATATATATATATATATATATATATATATATATATATATATATATATATATATATATATACACACACACACACACACACACACACACACACACACACACACACATATATATATATATATATATATATATATATATATTATTTATTATTGTTGGAACTAGATTTCTGACAAAATGAATGAACCTAAATACCTATAACTATACATAAAATAAACATTAAAAAGCATGACTTATTTGTTTTTCAAAGAGTTTTGTAAGTACACACCTTAATTGTTTTAGCTGACGTACGCAGGCATCAGTATAAGAGAGTAATTTATTTTTTCCAACACTTGAAGTGTACTTGCAAAACAAGAGAGAGAGAGAGGATTTTATATTATAAATAATATAACAGAATATTTTTTCTTCAGTAAATTCTTTTGTTGCTACTTGCTACACAACTATACACAATCATTATTTTATCAAGTTTTCATATTTCCATTTTCATTTTTTATTTCTCTTCTAGTAAAGTACTTAAATGCATAATAAGAGAGACGCAGATTTGTATCTCTTCTGTATGTATTTTGTTTCAAAATATCGTTTCTTACTATATTATTTTATAAGAGGATTACAATATACTGTTGAATATAGAATAAAACTGTAATAAAGTGATTTATTATACTGCTCTATATATAGATGCTACGTGCATAAAAGGAAGCTGAAAGGAGGCATTGCTCTACTTTGAAAAGTATTATTATTATTGCTTTACTTTGAGCTTCACTTAATATTAAATTATTTATACAGTGTATTTTGTAATTCTAGCTGAAAAAAAAGGCCTTGTACTATATGCATTACAAAATGATAATAATTCTTTGACAAATAAAAATATTCATTACAAATTATTGCAATTTTATTATTAATTTCAATGAATGAATAAATAAATTTATTGATCAAAGACTTTATGCGTATAATATAGATTTTGTTAAGACACATAGACACAACAACAAAGAAGCTACTATAATATTGTATATAATATACAAAATACTCCTTGATCACAGTTTATAAATTACATTCATCATGCCATGTAGGATAGGTGGGAATGAATTAAAATCTATTATGTCATACATAGCATTCATTTAAGTTGTATAAAGCACATAAATTATACACATTTTATTTACCATCACTTTTCATATAATGTTTGTTGCATTACAATATTTTTATATGATCTTGAAACTGTGGTTAAAAGTTTAGGACTTTTAGTAGTAAGGGTTAGATTATGGGTGGTAGTTTTTTTTTCTCTCTTCTTCTTCTTCTTTTTTGAAGATCTCGTTCATTGATTGCGGTGTACATTTTAATTTTTTACAAATAATTTGAGATGTTTGAATACAAAGATAACCATCTCAACATGATCCAGTGACTGTGAGAATGTTGATTTTGAGCAAAATGGTCTTTGCATGATTCTCTGAAAGGTTTGTTATAAATTGTTCTTATTGCCCTTTCTTGTTTCAACATGATTCTATTCTATTAGTACACATACATCGCCTTTTCCCAGAAGATTATACCAAATTGAAGTCTAGATTGGAAATAGGCAAAGTAAACTGATAACACAAAAGTAGTGTCGGTTACTATACCTTTTGTAGAGCTTCTTAAATAAGTAATAAAGTCGAACTTAATTTAGATGCCAGTTTATTTTATGTGCTTCCCAAAAATTTCAATAGCGATCAGACCTAGGAAACACATCTCTGACGCCCTCTGAATTGCGCAGTATTTCTAATTTTCTCCTTAAAAATTACTTAATTTTTAAAGAATAAAACTATAAACTGAGTTTTTTTATCCTAATTAAAAAAAAGTGTTAATGCATACTACACGATGATATTTGCATTTTCTGTTCTAATTAAACTAAATATTGTCTCTTGCTATTATTGTTACTTGTACTGTACTTAAAAATTCTGTTTTTATTTTTTATTGCTATCAATATTTGTATTTTAGTTTAACGGAATATCGTCCGACTAATTAAAATAAAGGTTTCAATTTTTTTTTATTGTACTGCACATGAGTTGTAAATTTGAATTGTTGAATTTATTTTTATGCTTTTTCTTTTAATGTGTCAGAGCTTTTAATCGTTTTTTATTATTTATTTCTAGAAATGTGTGTGCATTTTATAAAAATCAAAACTTGAAAAGAATTGTTAACTTAGTTTTGGATACAAACAATTAAGTTTTAATAAAATGAAGCCGAAATCTAATTTTTTCTGAAAAGAATGCCTTATTTGATCGTTAAATTGATAAGTATGAAAATATAGTGGACCCGATGTCTTTATCATTGCATTATTTATATGCATTTCGTAGAAATATTCCTGTTGAAACAAGAATTATATTAATTAAAACATTAATTTTACCAATTCTTGGTTATTGTGATATAGTAATGTGTAATCTAAATAATAAATCAAAAAAATCAACTACAAGTAAGTGTTAATGAATAATGCCATTATATATATATATATATATATATATATATATATATATATATATATATATATATATATATATATATATATATATATATATATATATATATATATATATATATATAATATAAAAAAATGAACATGTAAGGACATATTATAAAAAACTCAATGTGTTAAAAATTAATGAGAGCCAAAATTTACATCTTCTATGTACAGTACTATACAAAAATTACTTAATTTTAAAGAACAATCTTATCTGTAAAAATATTTTACACCTTTGAAAAACAAGAACTCTAGATCAACAAAAACACATAAATACTTTTTACTGCCACCAAAATCTAATTGTTTCATCTATGATAACTCATTTCCTGTAAAAGGATCAAAACTATCGAATGATTTACCTGAACTGTTTTATAACAGAATCAAATAAAGTATTAAAAAATAAAGTAACTCAAATTCTTCTAAAAAAATATTGAAAAAAAAAAGGCTTTTAACTTGTTTTATCTTATTTTTAAATTTTATCTCAAAAAGTGTCCGTAATAAATATATATGAACCCGTGTGGTGCGGGGACATTAATTCGACGCCGGCCGCGTTATTCATTTCTCTCCGTAATAGAGGATGAATACTTGCGGCCGGTGTCGGTTGGGTGCTTAGCGTTGGACGCGTTCATATAAGTTCATGTATACTAATACATTTAGACTATACGTATTAGTTTACATGAATTAACATAACTTATATGAACGCGTCCAACGCTACATATAGCCTAACTATCATAAACTAGTTTTTATATAATTGCAAATAATTTAAAACATAAATGATACAATAAATTGCTGAATTATCGCTGTTTTTGTATTGAAAAATGGCAAATTAAAATATTAAAAATGTATAATATCAAAATTCATAATCGTCTAAAATGTTATTATAATTGTTATGATGAGTGTTTCAATAAGTTCCTAATAATAAAAATAAAATATAGAAGGGAAAAAGAGAGAAAAAGAAATGTAGTAAATATCTTTTACAAGTGATATAAATTTGTTGTGAATGATTTAAATATGCAATTGATATAAATATGTGAAAATATGTTATAAATAATAAGTAAGTTATTAACAATATAAATAATTTTATCTTATATAAAAGACTGAACTTATGTCTCTCTAATATTGTATTATATGTAAAAATTAACTACAGAATATATTTTTTCCTATATGTGAATTTTTCTTTGATAATTATATATAATATATTTGGATGACTATTGCAAATTGTTTCTAAGAAAGTCAGAGGACCATATAAGTGGGTTTGTACCTTTTTTGGCCTCTAATAAAAACCATTTATTATTATTATTAATCTTTTAATACCAATGTTGCATGCATACGTAATACCATTAATATATAATATACAAATAAATATCAAATGATTTAATATTGTTAATACCATGAAGAAATAAGTACAAAATGGTTCTAGCGTTTTTTTTTTTTTTTTTTTTTAATAAATAGTGATTACTGATTACTTATGTGACCATTTAGCAGTGAGTGCAGAAAAACTTTTTTAAAATAGAAAGGAATAATAATTTCCTAGTGAAAAAGCAGTTAGATTTGTGATTTTCCATCTCGTCTAATGGATTGCTATGGGCATATAAGCTACAGTATAATATATAAACATACGAACTTTGCTTTGATATTATACATTATTCCACTCTTTTCAATACGTGATCACCCAATTGACTTTCCACAACTATATATTTGTTATTAGCTTATCTATTTTGATGCTATACATGAGTCAATATTTCAGGCATTTACAGTTACCGTCCCTTATCTTTTACTAAGTCACAAAATTTAGCGTTAGGAATTATTTCTGTTTTGTTTGAACGAAACCGAACGAAAAAGATTGATAAAATTAGTTCTGCTCAAAGTCATAATAACATAAAGACAATTATCTCAAGTTTTTTTTAAAGTTTCTTTGCTCAAACCATCAAATTCCATACTTAAGTAATAATTAATATATATGAAGCATTATTTCAGAATGGAATGAATTGGTATTAAATTAATTTAGTCCTCACTTTGACAATCGTTTTGCAACAAAAACTAAACATCACCCTTGATCATCTATCAATAAATTTATGCTAAGTTTATGTTGTTTTTGAGCATAATGGTCATTGCATGATTCTGTCAAAGGTTTGTTACAAATTGTTCTTATTGCCCTTTCTTGTTTTAACATGATTCTATCAGTACACATGACACATACATTGACTTTTCCCATTCATTAAGTTTACGCTAATTTAATCAATTCACCGCTAAGCATGAATCTACAAAATGTAGTTTAGCTATCGATGCAGGAGATATAATTACATATTACACTTTTCGCTGATCTTTTCATAACAGTAAACAAATAAAAATAAGTAATTTTAATCTAGTTGAAATGAAAATGTTGTAAAATGTTGTAAACAATTAAAAAAAAAAAGTAGGATCCGGTTCATCCAGAGGTGAAAACTCTTTTAATTGTAATGATCCCATCAGAGTGGGTAAAAATATTATCATTTTTGGTGTGCTCTTAATTTTATGTCTCCGAGATAAAGCAAGACAAAATATAATAAAGTGCTAGCAGCTCAGATCTAACAAAGTGTTTTGCATACATGTCTTATACATGCTTTCTTGAGGGAGAAAAAATTCTCAATACTAGAAAACTAGGCAAAAGTCATAAGACTCTGCTCTAGCTACGGAGAAATGTGTGTCACTTACAGTTCACATCTACAAAGTGCTTTATTGTAGAGTTAATTTAAACAGCATGCAATTTTTTCAGTACACTCTTTCACTCAAAAAGTTCTGAAACGTATCAGCTAATATTTGTTATACATAAAGGGATACAAATAAAAGTGGCACACTTTATTCTGCACTGAGAATAACAAGATTTCTATAATTAGAAAATGCAATATAGAGCTATACCTAGAGCTCTTCAGAAACTTTAGTATTCTATATCAATATAAAATATATGTTTACTATTCATATATCTTTCCTCATCCAATATCAATATTACAGTCAACTTCTATTTCAATTTATACTTTTCTATACAATTTACTTTTGTTTACGCAGTGACCTATTTTTATGCTTGATAAAAAAAAAAATGCATGTTGCAAGATGATATATTAAAAGTAAAATAAAAAGAAGAATAAAATTAAATAATAGAATATGATACTATGAAATGAATCAAATACAAGCATTGGTTTACTATAGCTGGAGCAACGATTATTTTTCAAGCCAATTTAATAAGGACAAATACAATTTCTGGAAGCTTCAACAAAATTATTGCATATAATTGCAATGTCATATACTAATAAGATAAAACTTATAATATTTGTTATGCAGTCGTCGGTATATTCAAAGAGTTGTTTTACTTTTTTTCAATTTCTAAAATTGTTGCATTCTTATTGCTGAACATTGATTGAATGTTTATTTGATATACACTTCAATGGAAAAGAATAGATCTTTTCACACGGAGTATAGTATCCCTGTGCAAACAAATTGATTGCATGAAAATTAATGGGGGTTTAGTTTTTAGAAATGGCAGGCATTCAATTTTGCATGTTGCACTTTGAAAATATTGCGCAACAAGTAAAAATAAAGATCGCATTATATATATATATATATATATATATATGTAGAACATTTTATTGTTGCTTTTGCATTTGCAGAACATAGATAATCCTGATACATTTGAACAAACAAAACGCCTTACAAAAATGAATTGTTAAAAAGTAATCAAAGCACAAAAAATTACACAATATATAAAAAATCATAGTATATTTTAAAATTGTAAATTGCCTCTCCCCAGATTATCCATTACAGTATTATGAAAAGAAGAAGAAATAAAAAGGAGAAATAGTGTTGATCAAACTATAAGAAAACTCAGACGCATGATCCTTTTACAAAGCTCCGCAAGCTCAATACAAAGCGTGATGTAACTCATATTTAGCGTCCTATAAGGTAATTATATATTATATATATATATATATATATATATATATATATATATATATATATATATATATATATATATATATATATATATATAATATATTATTATGGTCTATGCATTCATGTTAAAGTCAACACCATGTTGGATCACTCAATAACATGGACAGCATAGGAAAATAACTGATTTTGCCAGTTTAAAAACACACTGCAATATTTTTTAGAGCATTGATGCTGTAAATATGTTGAATGTATCTCAAGTATGTGAGAAAAATAAGAATTACAAAAAATTAACCAATTTCCCCAAAGAAAATTGGCTGAAACGAAGTTTGTCCTATGCTCAGCAATGTTAGTCACTACTCCAGTATGGCATCCAAGCGCATTAAATATGACGTCGGTACGTCATCCGCATACACCCTATACCCTATACACATACAATTCAATATACCAATATACGTAGCTTAAAAACAACAAGGATCATAATATACTCGATATTATGCTACTATGTATTAGGTACAAAATGTGAAACGTACACACAGGACCGCGATAAAAAAAGTATATTTTACCATTTAAATCCAGCGCATGTTTTTCTCATAAGAATAACATTGCAAATCTAGCGCGAGTTTTTGAATAGTAAAATATATTATCGATGTCCTGTCGTGTACTGTACAGAAGCTTTCACAAACAAGTTAATATTAAAATAATTGATAATATGTTTAAAACACTTTCTTCAATTTGTAACATTTCTGCAACACACTTTTATTAAAGTAATTTATTATATTGAATGAATAAAATATTCATTAATTTAATATTATTATAATAATAATAATAAATGGTTTTTATTAGAGGCCAAAAAAGGTACAAACCCACTTACATGGTCCTCTGACTTTCTTGGAACAACCTTCAACTGTAATATATTTTCTTAATTGCTATTTGGAGAAAAAAAAATTGTAGAGATGCGGCGCGCATTTTTTTTTTTTTTTTTTTTTTTTTTTTTTTTTGAGACTAAAAATAGTCAAAAATACTAAATTAGATAATACGCTATTGAGTAATGCTGTTATAGACAGTACGATGTGGTGTAAAAGTTATACAGCATTACCTATATTACTTTAAACTTGATAAAATAAATATAAATTAAAAATAAAAGAGTATAGAAATGTAAATGAATGACAAATTTTTGGTAGATTTGCATTAAGAATAGCCAGTGGCAACTGTTGCTGGTTGACATCAAATTTCAACGCTTTTCAATCCCCGCGGGTAATGTGACTGAAAGAGCTAAAGAGAAATAAGAGAGAGAATACATAATTACTCTAGTGTTGGTTAACTACTTCCTCGAATGACATCAATGAATAAAAATAAGGATATTAAAACTTTGATTAACTTTGTCACTGCAATTCAAATTGCTATTATTTTCGATAATCTTCCACATCCTACAGTAATTATATTTTCATGATTTTCTCTACTACACCAGATATGCAAATATATATAATATATATATATATATATATATATATATATATATAGAATTGCCAGTGATATTTTAGTGAGAGCATTTCATATACGACTTGAATAGCATGGTAAATTTAAAATTTAAAACTTAAAAATAGACAAATGTTAGGTATGTGATAATTAATATTTTATTAATAATGGAAAATTATTTTGTTATAGAGCGTATGCGTATACGTCGGCCTTTAAAACACAGATGTGTACGTATGTATGTACAGTACATAATTATATGATACACTATAATCATTCCTCAGCAACGCAAATGAAACGTTGACAAAAATGTTTTATATAGCCGGATAACCATTGAATAATCTCGTCAATCTCCTTCGCATTCTATTTGAGATTTATACAGTATAATGACTAATGTATAAACTTTAAAAATGTATGATATAATAGACAATATTATACAGTATATTAATAATAATCTATAACAAAATAAATGTATTATTGAAAATAATCATTAAAATAAATTTAGTAACTTTTTGTGTGTTAACCTTTTCTTTTTCTGAACAAAACAGACTTGACGAGAATCAAGTTTCAATAATATCTACTATGAGGTTTTGCCCTCCATCTATGGACAACTTTTTAAAATATTAAGTAAAAGGAAAACATTTTTGTATTTCAAAATTGGCAGCCAATATATTTGTTCCCTGCGTTTAATTGATTTAGGTTTAGCCATACAGGTATAAGTCTATGGTTTAATGTTTGCAAATAATGATGAGAACACAAGGAAACCAGTCTTGAGTATTTTTCCCTAGCAAACTCTCTTTCTTCCTGTTCTATATATATATATATATAAAAATCATTTCCCGCTATTTTCCTATTTATAATTGTGTATTTCTAAAATATACAGAAAACCCCTAATAAGTGAACAAAATAAACACAAAAAATATAGTTATACATAAGAGAAATTTATTATTCATAGTTATTAAGCATAACACATTGATAAAGTAAAAAAAAAGAAAGAAAAAAAAAAAAAAAAAAAAAGACTAACAATATAAAAATGAATACTGAGTTGTTTCAAACGTATAGGTTTATTTCTAAGTTACATTAATGATAAGTTAGGGCAGCTGTATATAAAGAAATTAAAACTGCTAGTAGGGGACATAACTTAAAAGTTAAAAGATACATAATGCTAATTATACAAAAATCCAAGCAAACATGATACATATATATATATTTTTTTTGTTCATGTTGCAAGAGATATATAATATGTATGTCAGGAGAGTGCGTACGTGTGTGGAAATAATTGTGCCATGCTTAATACTAAAGAATGATACACTAAAAACCATTCAGCAGGTTTTATTAATGATAAAAAAATAATAATAAAATGAAAAATAATTATACTATAATACATTTAGCTTATATCAGCTGATGTCCATCAAACTAAAAGTGGTACAATCATTGTAAATACATGGAAAACAAGGGCTGTGTGTGAAGCTAAGTTGTATATTTGTTTACTTTGTACAAGTTTTTTTTTCATATATATATATATATATATATATATATATATATATATATGCACACACACACATCATCATTGACAAAATAGAAAACAGATTTTTACTTTCTAAGCACATTTATACTTGTTTGCAAGAGGTGCTTGTTCAAATTGGAGCAAAACCATGAAGTTTTCTCTTTCATGTTCATGAGTGGCATATTTATAGTATTCTATGAAACTAAAAAATTAATACTGAAGTTACTTTAATGGTGTGAGAAATGTAGAATAATTCAAGTTTACTAGCGATTTTTTTAAACACTACATTTTATGCAAATTAATAAGTGTTAAGAAAAAATTCAATATGCAAGGATTGATTTCAAAAAGATTGGATATAAAAAAGTATAGAAGTAATCTTTATATATATGTTTTCCTATCAAATCTTTTTACTTATATTGTATGCAAGTTAATGTAATAAAATCCACTCAACATCTACGTCAGTAATAAATTAACAATACATAAACCAAACAGATAATTTTAAACAAAGCAAAAATTGTTTTCTTAATATGATACATTCTGTCCTATTTTCTCAAATGTTTTCATATAACATGGAAGTAGTTTTATGAACTTTAACATAAATGTGCAATTACTACCAGTTTTAAGCAGTAGTATTTAAAACAAATTATGAGCTGTATTTGCAAATAAAGAGTACACAACAATATGAATCCAAATATAGACAAATTTTTGATGGGAGATATAGAAAGGAGCAGAGTGGGATGCTTAAGTCCATGGAAGATAACACAAAAGTGAAAATAAATATAAATACTAATTTCTAGAAGTCACAATGAAGCTTCTGCACTTTACAAATTTCCAACAAATGAACAATTTACTCTTAACAAAGTCAGGGCTACCTGGAGCTTCTGCTATATAAAACAAGTGTGAATTCTGAAGGTAGCCATATATATAGGATATGTATATATATATATATATATATATATATATACAGTATATATATATATATATATATATATATATATATATATATATATATATATATATATATATATATATATATATATATATCGATGCCTCCGCGTCAAAAGCGATCATCTACACTTTCCAGATTTCCGACAAAACGACTATCTACACTTTCCGCCACCGAGCATCTGCAATGTTAAGCTTATGGCCGCTAGTCGGGTTACAGTGCTGCTCGGACAGTGTAGATAGTCGTTTTGTCGGAAATCTGGAAAGTGTAGATAATCGCTTTTGACGCGGAAGCATCGATATATATATATATATATATATATATATAGGCATATCTATATATATGAACCAAGATATGAAAAAATTGTAATTTGTTACCTCAATGTGCAATGCAATCAGGATATATTTAATTTCACATAATGTATAATGATATTCAGCAACAGACAGGTCTAAATACACTGTTAAAAAATTAAGTATGATTTTTTTATTTATTTTGTTATTGTTATTATTATTTTTTTTTTTGAAATCTTGAAAGATTGTCAGCTGGGGTAACGTTGGTTATTTTTTGGGGGGTGAAATCTGGGATACCCTAAAAGCTAAAAGGCACTTGGAAACATCCTTTGCTCTGAGATATAGATGAATGATTAATAAATAAATGAAGAGATAAATAAAAATGATTCAACCCAATTATCTGCCCAAAATATATCTAAAGCATGCTAAAAAAAAAAAAAAAAAAAAAAAAAAAAAAAGAAACAAAATCTCAAACAATATTTATTATAACTTTCTAGGTTAAGCTGGGACACCCTACAAATTTCAACTGTTAGTTAGAACTTATAAAAAATAAATAAAATAACAAATTTAGAGCTATAGGTCAATTTAAGACACGTCTATTAGTTAGGTACAGAAGTCCCGCCACTAAAACTGGGAAGAGCTGGCGGCAATGCAACTTTTTTTTTTTTTTTTTTTGTATGTATTAGGAGCAACGTAAAGTTTAGGCGTAAAGTGGGCGGGGTGAGGTTAATTTCACCTAACTAATACATGACAATTCACAATGAGTTAGTAAGAAATAAATGAACGTTGATAACCAATACAATTTTAGCTTCAGATCAGAATTGGGAACCATACAAATGGTGTGTCCCAAATTACCAGTGTGTGTGTGTGTCTTATGTACACACAGAATCTATGTTATTTTTCCTGCAGTAAACATTTTTAACTTGAGATGTGTCTCTAATTTTGTGCACCCTCAAAAGTGACAAATTTTATAATGCTGATTTCTAGACTATACTAGAATTAAAAACATCCCACACTCCCCAACTTTTTTTTTTTTTCTTTCTTTGCAAAACTGGTGGAAGAGAGAATAGTGTTGTTCGTAAACCCTGTTCTCTTGCACCAAAAAATGCGCATTCCATTTAAATAACCAAAGGTGATTGTCATTTTAGGAGCAGAGAACAGGGTTTACAAACAGCATTAATAAGCAATGAAAAAATTATTTTATTTGAAATGATAATTATTTAAATAACTAATATAATACACATGATTTTTTTGAAGGATATATGGTTGATGAAAAACTTCATGATTATTTTCATTACTAGTAAAATAAAGGTTATATTTCGGTCTGGGTTTGCATATTTTCTCTAATGCTTGGGTTAAAATGTGACAGCTAAAAGCTTATCTTACTCCCTTCCCAAGCATCTTTCTCTATTTATGTATTGCCATAACCTTTTTATTAGTATCCTTAAAGGCATAGACCGGAGAAAAACATAAGCATTAATATCACGAAACACTTGATGGGATTTACAAAAATGTAATGGAGAAAAGATAGAGTTTGTAAATTCTTTTAATTATCTGGGGGTTATTATGCAACAGACGGGGAAATCTTTCTCTAAACATATCAAAGAACGCTGTCGAAATGCATTGTCATCTTCATTCGCTATCTCAAATCTAAATTCGTTATCTTTGGAAACAGCTATTAAACTGTTTCACCTGAAAATCTCTCCAGTTGCTTCGTACGGCATTGAAATTTTCTGGTCATTTATGTCTATAACAGACTTCAAAAATCTAGAATCTGTTAAGTCTCGGTACTTAAAACGGATACTTTGCTTGTCAAAATTTACGCCGTCAAGGCTGGTTTACGAGCTAGCAGGGGAGGAGTTATTTGTAACGGAACTACAAGTGAAATTTAAATTGTTAAAAACAGATAATTACATTAAATTTGTTAAGGATAGACTAAGTAAAACTGAAGATATCAGCCTGGCCTTCTATAATACCCCTGCATTTAATATTAATAATATTAATGGGTGGAAAGGCCCAAACTGTACAGACAGGCATGTTTTTACCCGTTATGCGGTGCATGGTTTCCACCATGTAATCTGTCAAATTAAAGAATATCACGAGTGTAATGATAAATGTGTATGTGTATTATGTAGTGGCCTATGTACTAGGTACCACTTACTTCATTGTCCATCTCGGACCCTATCATTAAGTCAATATGCAAAAATGTAGACCTATATAAATATGTATATAAATATGTATAAGTACACCTTGGTGTTTAATAAATAAATAATAAAATAACGTTAGTTTGTCTCAAAACCCAACTTTAGCCCCGTAGCACAGATTAGAAAATTCGATTTATGCAGCCCGCACAACATTTTCATACTAATTTTTGCATGTTTCTGACGTCATAAACATGAATTTTCACGCAAATTGCATACTTTACAGTATTTTCACGCTCTCTCGTGGGGCTACATTAACATTCTGGTAAAAATTGTCATCAGTTTTGAAGATCCCATTTCGTGTTTATTCATTAAAAAGCTCATGTTGTTTTATGCGGTCTATGGCTTTAACCACAGTGGTTCTTTCCTTAAACAATGATTATTTTAATTACATATTTATTTTATTTATTTGTGACAGACGGATGGCATTTATTGCAATTATTTTCAACCATGAACCTATATTTTTTTTATGACTGTAAATCATAATGTAATCATAATCATGTAGACTGTTTGTTGCAGTTACTTGTCAATTTCAAAATTTGTATTTATTTCTTACTTAGTAAGTAATGACAAATGACCCCCAGAAATAGTACAATTTTCCCTTAATTAAAGTTTCACATTTTTAAAAATTCCTGGCAAATCATACAATCTCCCAAGCCTTACTACTATCCTTCCCTAAAAAAAAAAAAAAAAAAAAAAAAAGAATCCAAAATTTTATTTCTTATTTTCTGCCTAGAATTGTCATTTTCAGGAATGCAAGATCATTTAAAAATAAAAATTACAATGAAAAAAATAATAATAATAAAAAAAAAAAAAAAAAAAAAAAAAAAAAAAAAAAAAAAGCGTGGATGAAGCATGTATGGTTAAGTCAACACTTGCCATTCATTGAGAGGAGTGAAAACATGTCATAGTTGTCTTTCCCAAGGTAGGGAACATAAAATTAAGTTTACATATAATGTATGTAATGTACTTATTGCAAAACACACAAATGTAATAAATACTGTCAATTTGATGTTAGCATGGAGTATAGATGCTTTCTCTTTATACACAATCTTAAAATGTAAATATATTAAAGAAAGAAGCACATTTAAAACAATGAAAATAATGTTAACACATTATTACATACATGTACAAAAATATCCAGTCTTGTACTATATTATACAAAATAACAAACTTTGCCATCCACAATATGTAAGATGCAAATTTTTGTTGCTCTTATTTCTATTTTACTCATGAAAAATAGTGATTATGATATCCAGATACTAAACACTAAATACAAGTTAAGTTACAAAAGTTCTACATAAAAAGTATCAGTTACGAACTGTAAAACAGTTTGGGTTTAATGAAAAGTTGTATGCATCATTTCTCCCAATATTTATGTTGCAAATTATTATTATAAATTATTTATTAAATGATTGCAAAGCAAATATTATACAATAAAAGAAAATTATAAATTTGAAAGATTAGAATAGGAGAAACAAGCAAGGGTCTTACCATAGTGAAGAGAGTCCCATAGTTCGGAGAAAATCTTGCTAGCAGATATAAAAACTAACACATTGGAAATGTTTCGGCCATAAACTCCCAAGAGAGATTAAGTGTGTCATGCCTTCATCAATCCTTACAGACTCAAAGAGAAACTATGAATGATCATTAATTCTTAGTTTCTCTCCGAGTCTGTAAGGACTGATAAAGGCATAACACACACCATCTCTCTTGGAGTTTATTGCAGAAATATATACAATGTGTTATAGTTTTTTATATCTGAGCTAGCAAGATTTTCACTAAACTATGGGACTCTTTGCTGTGGTAAGGCCCTTGCTGGTTTCTTCTATCCTTTTCTTTCAAAGTTATCATATGCCTAACCACGATGGTTTATTTTCCTTAATATATATCAATAAAAGAAAAGAAAGAAAAAACAACAATTTTCTTACCAGCTCAAAATTTTAGAGGGGGTTATTCCTTATATACTGCAATGTTAATCTCAAGGGGAGGGGGGTAATAACTGTAATGTATTTTGACCAGTTTGGCTAGGGGGAGCAATCGCCCCGTCCCCCCTGCATCTGTCCGTTTCTTAACATGTATTGCAAGCAAATAAATGTTAATGAAAAATCGACTATGCAATGTGTATGAAAATAAAAGGATTTGATAGTAAAACACATAGATAAGGAAATGTTGGGGAATGGGAGATAGTATAAGCTTACACTAACAGGGACGCCGAGATAGAGAAAATATTCTAACCCAGTCCGAAAAGAAATTTATAAGCGTATATAAGTGGCTCATATTGCTCTTTAAGTCCCGCACAGCCGTCTTATTTTATTTAATATAAAATTAATTTAAAAAAATAAGCCACTGTGATTGGCTGAGAGTCGACTCTCCGCCAATCACAGTGGCTTCTAAATTAAGACGGCTGAGCGGGCCTTTAGAAAGCAGGCTTCATAAAAAAGGGGCGTTTTTGGCTTGCATATTGGTTTAGATGGTGTGAGCATTGCACGCTGTCTAAACCAATATGCAAGCCAAAAATCCCTTTTAGGAAATTTGCTTTCTACAGAGCAATATGAGCCACTTTCATATGCTTTTAAATTTCTTTTCAACCTGGGCTAGAATATTTTCTCTACTGCAGTGTACCTGTTAGTGTAAACTCATACTATCTCCCATTCCCCAATTTTACCTAATATATGTGTTTTACTATCAAATCTTTTCATTATCATTATCATGTAATCTAATGTATTGCTTTTTTGTTTTGCTTTAATCAGCAACATCAACAATGATACTCTATTTTCAGTTTTTATTATAAATATTATTTAAAGAATACTATTCTTCAGGATCCTTTTTTTATATTAATATCAAAATTCATGTTACTCATGTTTACTACTACAAAAAGAGTTGAATTCTGTTTACAACTAAATGAATATTATTTATTTGCCATGCACGAGTTCAATGTTTTGCATAAATATGATTGTATTTCTATTTTCCTTATTTTATATAATACAGTAATGATATGAAGAGACCAATGCTGGTTGGTAACTTTATGTTACTATCAACTGCTAGCATTCAATAAAATATTTTTAATTATTTCTCTTGATGGCACAAATAGCACTAATATTTAAATATATTTAAGATATTGGTTTTATACATTAGTCTATCTAGATCATCAAATTCTTCAATGGGCCAAGGAAATGATGATGGCAAGGTGCTTGTTGCTTTTCCCATCCTTTCTATTAATAATCTCTACATCAGTAACAGACTGTTTTCATTAGTCGCAAAACATAGATAAACAATGTAACCTTTATATTATACAAACAATCTTCTTTTTTTTTTATCTCATAGTACTTAATAAAAGAACTCTAACCAGTAGGCACTGGTTTACAAAAATACATAACATTACACACACTTGCACAAATGCATGTTTATATATATTTATGTAACTTTTTTGTTACATTAGATCTGAGTATTGAATAATATTGCAATAATTATGCCAATGCATTTTCCAATATAAAGAAATAAGTGTAATCATAAAAATAATACTAAACAGTAATGCATATAATTTGTGCATATTTCGTTCATGAAAATGAAAAAAGTATAGATATAATAATATGGTAGGCCTACATATATGGAAAAAAATGCATAACAATTATGTTTGCCAAATTTAAGAAACATATATGACTGATAACATAATTTTATGTTATTAATAATGCATAAGAAGTAGCTTGAATAATTATATTTTACAGCTTAATTATTTATGCAGGTACAAGTCATCAAAAACATAATTATATTTAATTTTTCACTATAGCATACCTTAAAAATATGTGGGAGTAACTTTCATACCATTGTGAAAGCAGCTGAAGAGTTCTTACAAATCCTACATACAAATCTACAAATGAGTTGAGAGTACTCATGTTTTTTTTTTTTTTTTTTTTTTTTTTTATTTATTGTAGTATTAAGCTATTTCCATTGCAATAATTTCAGTTCAATATTATTGCGCAGTAACTTGCTTACAATGATTTCAGTTCAGTATTATTGCAGTAATTTTCTTACTTTAACAGTTAAATCTATTTAAATAATAAAAGGTCTTGTTCAAAGTACAAAAACATTTGGCAGCTGGAGTTTGTGTTACTCTTTGATCTTACTCAAGCTTTGCATCTTCTCTCGCTCTGTGTAACATGAGATGCATGCAAGCTCTAGCATCCTCAAAGCTGTCATGACCTTCAGCTAAAACAAAACAAAAACATGCTTTATTAGTTACCAGTCATTATACTCTGTCATGGTAAAGGTCCTTGCTGGTTTCTCCTATCCTTTTCTTTCAAATTTATCTTAGGCCTATTATTATTATTATTATTGTTTTCATCTGGACTAATAACAAAAGAACTTAAAAATAAGCCTAAATTTGGACTTATACCTACAAGCAATAATCTATTGCAAGTAAAATAGATTGTATTCTTATACTAACTATACTAAAAATAACATTATTAGCTTTGCATGAGAGAAAATATTCTAGTCTAAAATTAAATGCAAAAGGAATTTATAATTTGCAAAGAAATACCACTCAACATTTAATTATGGACCAGGTTAGAATATTTCCCCTATCACGCAAAGCATCTCTGTTAATTATTATTATTAATTCCCCAATTTTTCAAAATCTATCTATGTGTTATTCTATCATCTCTTTATCAATCGTCACACCAAATAATAAATAATAATAAATTATAGTCTGGAGAACTTTAGTTTGCACTATCACCCACACATATTGCCCATTTCAAATGAGAGTTCTTGGTACAATTTACAATTATTTACAAAATTCCCAAGGTATTAGTGATTGGAAATAGTGAACATTAACCTGATTAAGAGAAAATCATTTCTAACACAGGCCTAAGTTAAATGCAAATAGTACCATATAACAAGGGTATGAGTACTAGCCAGTGCCGTTTATACAAAAGCAATCAATATGAGCAGCTAGTACACGCTCCCAAAAAAAAAAAAAAAAAAAAAAAATCAGCGAAAAAAAAAAAAAAAAAAAAAAAATGAGGAAACTTTAACACATTGAATCAGTTTCTTCTTCGATCAGTGTATACTTAGCTTGGTGGTAAATCTAACATCAAAGACGATGACGCTTTCTAAAGAATTCATTCATGATTTTCAGAGTATTTGGCAATGCTGCTTTTACCTGACAATGTATTTTTACCCTTTGCTTTAGAAAGTGGCATCATCTTTGAAGTTAGATTTACTACTGAGCTATGTGTGCATAAACTTGTTAAACACCATAATCTTTAAGTTTGGCCTGGATTCTGGATTGAATAGCCTTTTCTCTGTCACAAGGCATCGCTTTCAGAAAAATGCCCATTATCTTCTACTCCCCAATTTTCCTCAAGCTTCATAGATCAGTATTAAATCAAAATTAATATCAATGCAATTGAAAGAAAAGGATAGGAGAAAACCAGACTCTCTCCAAGTCTGATCATCACATACACATACTCTGTTTCTCTTGGAGTTTAGTACCAAAAGCTATATATCCAATATGTTTTAGGTTTTATATTATTATTTTTATCTCTGTGCTACCTAACTATGGTAGGCCCTTGCTAGTTTTTTCCAATCCTTTTCTTTCAAATTTATCATACCTAATTGTGATGGTTTATTTTTGTTACTATCGCTATTAAATTTATAATCCAGTGAAAAAATAGAAAATCAATGTAGTTTACATTACTAGGTGAAATAATAATACATATATAACAAAACTACATACCTCCATTCTGAATGTTTCCATTCAAAATTTCCTTGTAAATTGTTTTTAATTTACGACGATGAGGAAGGCCCAACTTATGAGGGAAAACAATGCTAGTATCAATTACAGTTTCGTGCATCATCTAAAAGAGAAATATATATAAATATCCTTATTACCAACTTGCATTAAATAACAATGAACTTACTTTTAACACCTGCAGATCACTATTCAAACTATGTCCAATTAAAATTGTGTCTGCAGAAAACTTATTCAGGAGCACGCATTGAACATCCCGAAGAGTAGTTTTAACACCTGCCAGCATTTCTTTTGTAATTCCACTAAACCTGTGAACAATCATAAACAAAGTGGTTTGAGATTTTAACATCAAAAGAGATGCCTAAAATTTGATGAAGATCTTGATGGCATAGAAATAAGCAATGTTTCCTTAAGTCAGTTGCTTAAAAACCTCTTCAACTTAGGAAACTACTTATGTGATCTATGACATTAAATGCTTCATAATGTTAATATTTCCTACCATTTACTTTGGTTATACACTTAACAATATGCTCGTTTGCAATTGACTTACATGTAACAGTAGTCGAGAATGGGATTATCTGGTTTGATGAGGGCATCATACACTGCAGTCTGATGTTCATCGACAACTGAAACTCTAGCTACTTCCATTCCCAAGGTGGTCATAACCATTTCACAATCCATGGCGTAAATTCCATGGAAACCATCACGTTTTTCCTTGGAAAATGTTTTCACAAATCCTGACATATTTTTGTAGTCCAGATTCTCACTCACATGATAAGGATTTGTTTCACAGCCTTCTGATCTATCCAAGTAGCCACAGCAGTCATATCTTAGTTCTCTACTGTTGTCTTTAGCTAAAACATCATTGATCAGAAATTAATTACAAAAGTTGGGCTGTGTTATAATACTAATTATATTCATTCATAGTTTCTCACTGAGTGTAGGATTGACGAATTTCTCTTGGAATTTAGTGCTGAAAACTATCTTATGGTTTATTATTTATTTTTTCAATCTCTGTGTTAGCTAGATTTTTACTGAGCTGTATTTCTCATTTCTCTTCACTACGGTCAGGCTTTTGTCGATATCTGCTATCTTTTTCTATCAAATTTATCATACCTAACCTCGATGGTTTAATTTCCATAATAGTATCTGAATTAGAAATTATTCTCTCTCTCTCTCTCTCTCTCTCTCAAGATCTTCCTGTCAGCTTAAAGCTCACTAGCTCCCACTTTACAATTTTGCATCATTACATTATTATTACTATACTACTACTGTTATATATAGGTAACGGTATACCTACAAACACAAATAATATATGATATTAGTGTAAAAAGAAAATAATAATAAACTTAAAGAAAAAAAAAACTATATTCTGCCATTTGAATCAAAGGAAATTAAAAACCATTTTGGTTTGGAAGTATTATCAAAGGAAAGAATAGGAAAACCAACAAGCACCTTACCACAATGAAATCTGTAGCTAGGTGAAGATTTTGAGGGCACAGTTAACTCAAATATCATGTTAACCATTTTAAATAAAATAAAGCATAATAAACAGTTACATAAATAAATATTAATAAATAGTTGTGTTTACTGTGCAATCAAGATCTTCAACTAATTATGGACCTCACTTCTTGACTTTTGATACAGTACCGGTAGTTATTTTCTACCATTTTTGATTATGAAATCAACTCTCTTTTTTGTGGCATATCAATTATTATTATTATTCAACTTACATTTTACACTGTTGAGCCTTTTAGGATGGTAGTAGCACTTTGCTTTTTCTGGCATGCCTCTTTTGTCAACAAAATAAGTCTCATGACATCTCATGCATTCTTTTTGACGTGGTTTCAAATTTGTGCGTTGCTTTACATTCTGACCTGGATATATTACTTTTTCAAGCTGAGCTTTTCCTTTCTCTTTGCTTTCATGCTCATAAGGATATCCATGCTCTACAAGGTCTTGTTTCAAAAGTTTGTATTTGATGAGTCTATTGTACAACTCAGGCCCTAAAAAAAATTTAAAACAATTACAGAAAGATAAAATGGATTTTTTTTTAAATTCTCTATTATGTAATATAAAAGAAACTTGATAGGTATAACACTTTTTGTCCTACACAGCAAAATTTAAAAAAAAATTATGTGGTGGAACCCATTTTTTATAAGATTTTTGGGATGCTGTACACCTCGGGACAAAAGTTTAAGAACAGGGCTACGGCGACCCCTGTGTTTTCTTATAATGATGGCATAGTGTGGTTGCAGGTTGCCTATACAAATCATTCTCAAACTTTTGGCCAGAGCTGTACAATTTAATTAATATCAAACTCATGATTACAACTGGACATTACCATACCATAATGTGAGAGAATGGGTGATGAAAGAATTGCAAGCTGTTTAAAAGTTCAGTGGAAGGTAACAGAGAGAGTAGCAGTCCAAGAAAAACTTTGTCTGGGAAGGACACTTGAGAAAGTTGGAATTTGAGAATTATAAAATACATTAAAATTTTGATTTTGTGAAGTCTCAAGGGACCCCAAAAAACATGACTTCACAAAATCAAACTTCACTATAAATCGAATTTTCAAAAATGTTATTTTTGGCAAAATAACATATTATATGTATATTTAACTAGTCCCAGGCAAATCTGATGCTTTTTTACAGTTTTAAATGGTGTTTTATAATGTACTTAATGACATTAAATTAAGGTCAAATAATACACAAGATTACATTCAACAATTCTTTTCCCTCCATGACATTTTTGACACTTTAAAGCTATGGTAATAGGACTAGTTATCGGCAGCTTAAAGGTCTTAAGGTTGAAATTCCTATAGTATTGTTGAGAAAAGCAGCCAAACCGACACTGCCGCAATTATCGGCACCACATATTTTTGGCAGGTTATCTTGGCCCCCTCTAGTGTTAAAAGAGTTTGTAAGTAGTGGTATGGCAAGTAGACGGAATTCTAAGATGGTTGGTTCTAGTTAGAATCTCGTAAACTTATTACTTTCACTGTAAAAAGAGCCTGCTGATAACTGCGGCCTGCCGATAACTAGTACATTTACCATACATAGCTATAGCTTTGTGTGCTATCTGGTAATGCATTGTAAAAGAGCCCCAATTCATCAAAATTACTTATCCAAGTTATTTTATTTCTTTTTTATTTCTCTTTTTTTTTTTTTTTTTTTTTTCTTTTTTCTTTTTACTGCTCATTTTACTACTTTAATGGCACAATTTTAAAGGCGTAGAACACCTTGAACAAAAAAGTTGCGTAGTATCCTAACAAACCTGAAAATCAACGTTGATTTGGCCGGAGTCATTGATTTCTAATTTATTTTCCATTCACAAAATGCTGCTGCCGGTCACTGACGTCACAGCTCGCCCGGTTTACTTGCGCGTGGACCAGGCGAGCTGTGACGTCAGTGACCGGCAGCGGCATTTTGTGAATGGAAAATAAATTAGAAATCAATGACTCCGGCCAAATCAACGTTGATTTTCAGGTTTGTTAGGATATTACGCAACTTTTTTGTTCAAGGTGTTCTACGCCTTTAAGTAAAATTCATAAGATCGAACTTCATAAAATCTAAAGTTTACTGTAGTTGAGGGTATGCTGTGAGGGAGCATTAAGCATAAATTTTATTATCAAATAAATACAAATACAATAAAGGATCTTTACCATGGAAATCAAGAATACGTGTAACTGTAGTTCTCTCCATTGTTCCTCCACTATATGAAATGACATGTTTCACTTCAGGCATGGGTGTTTGACTGTCCATTGCTAACACAGCTGCAAAAACAAAGCAAATTCATAATTTATTTTAAGGTTCAGAGATGTACACAGTATATTATACAGTAGGTTATCTCCTATACTGAGAATGTCAGATCAATGTGCGCTACAATTGCGACTGGGTGAAGACTGCAGAACTAGACGCGTAACGTTACTTCAAATGGCGGCTTCTAGTTCTGCAGGCTTCACCCAGTCGCAATTATGGCGTGCATTTGATCTGACATTCTCAGTACAGAGATAATCTACTTTATAGCTACTGTGAGAGATGTATGAGTTTATGCAACAAGCTTTGGGAAAAAAAATGTAAGACATCACTTTACAAACAAGGTATAGCAGACAAATGTTAGCATTACATGATCCTTTTTTTGTGTGTTCCAATAATATTATTATTCAATTTAAGGAAAATAGAAGGATAAATTAAGGAAAAAAAAAAGATTATTGCAGTAGGGTGTGTATGATAAATTGATAGATGAAAAGGAAAGGACATTTGAAACCAGTAAGTACCTTGCATTGATGTCCAGTTCAGTGAAAAATCGTGCTAGCACAGAGATAATGAAACACATTGGATAGTTTTGGCAATCCAATTTTGGTTGTGTGTTTTGGCTGTGTTAAGACACCAAGAACAAAAGAATATGTGTGTGCCTCCATTGGTCTGACACAGGCACACAAATAAATTATTTTCTCATGGATTCCTGCTCAGAAAGCTATCTAATGTGTGTTTTTATTATCTCTAAGCTTGCAAGATTTTTTACCAAATTATAGACATCTCTTCACTGTGATAGGGCCCTTTCTGACTTCCTTTCCTGTTTCATAATATACATTTATAATTCTTAATTTTACTGGTTGTTCATGAGAGTTTACCTGCTGGTGTTTTTGCATGTTTCAATCTGAGGATTTGGTTTACAAACAGATTGTTATAGACAGCCACAGTATTACTCCTGTCAGAACAGATCTTTTCCAGCTGGATAGCCTGTAACAAGTAAAATAAGTAAAAATAATTAACCTGCGATAACAATAAATGATGCATTCACATATTCACTTATTTGTTGCAACTTTGTGCAGCAAAATATTTATTTCCATTTAAAACAATTCTATTTAACAATTTACTGTGCAAAGTACATAAATGAATATGAGAATGATCCTTTAAGATGAGTTATTAAGGAAAATAAACCATCACGATTAGGTATGATAAATTTAAAAGAAAAGGATATAAGAAACCAGCAAGGGCCTTACCATAGTGAAGAGAGTCCCATAGTTCGGTGAAAATCTTGCTAGCACAGAGATAAAAAACACATTGGATATATTTTGGCAACAAACTCCAAGAGAGATGGAGTTCTGAGTTTGTAAGGACTGATGAAGGCAAAAAACACTCCATCTCTCTTGGAGTTTATTGCCGAAATTTATCCAATGTGTTTTTTATCTCTGTGCTAGCAAGATTTTCACCAAACTATGGGACTCTCTTCACTATGATAAGGACCTTGCTGGTTTCTCCTATCCTTTTCTTTCAAATTAATTGAACCTTTAAGATGATTTATAAAAATACTATAACACCATGCTAAAACTGACCTTTTGAAACGCATCGTGAGAATTGGGATAAATTTGTAAGCAGTTATCTGCAAATTTGTCCAGCACAAACTGACGCCTTGAGGCAGGAATCTTATCACCAGCGGCAGCCTGTACAATAGGTCTTTGAAGTATCTCCTATTGAAACAGTAATCAATTAGTTAGAAATTTTTTATCAGTATTTAACATGTTAAATTCCTATTAATATTTTACACATTAAAACAACAGAATGATGTTAATAGGCCCTTTACGATATAACCCTAATTTAATTTTTTGTTGTGAAAATGTGATTTTCTTTCACAAAATAAATAGCGTATTAGGAAAAAACCATTGCGGTTAGTATTAATAAGTTTAAAAAAATATTTAGAAAATAGTTGGTAGAGATTAGAGCACGTTGAATTGAAAATTAATAAAACGCGAATATAAACGAAAATAAATAGCCCAATTTTTTTTTTTTTTTTTTTTTTTTTTTTTTTTTTTTTTTTTTTTTAAGTAGTATGAAACATTAAAATCATGCAAAATAAAGTTAGAGAAACCTTACATAGTAAAATGATCCATAAGGTTGATAAGAATAGTTTATTCCCCCTACCCACTCTTAAATGTACAAGATTTTTTTTTTTATTATTACTTAACACCATAAGTTATTTCATATGTGTTATTGCACACTTAAACTAGCTAAACCAGTAATACATTACCTCTCTTGCTGTATGGGCCACTCTTCGTTTTCCTTTCCCATTTGATTGTGCAGTTGTTCTCTCCTCTGCCGTCAAGGTCTGAAACAGAAGGTAGTAAATAATAATAACATTAATAAACAGCATCACAATATTTAATGGCACGACCTTGAAAAGTAGGTAGTACTTACTTCATTATTATTGCCTGGAGTCTTTTTCTTCAGCCAAGACATAGTTGCCTTTGGTGGGGCATCATCCATCAGCTGGCTGAGCAGATCCGATACACCACCTAAAATTCAAAATTTTAAGGTACAATTGAAAGAAAATATATTTTAATAAATGAAATTTGACATGAAACCTGAAGGTCCAATATCCCATTAAAAATATTTTTGCAAGGTGACATTTAAATTTTGTGGGGTGCTTATTATTAATTAGTTGATATATTATGGTGGTACTGAAACTTGAGATAATTAACCAAATATTCAGATAATAGAAATAAGATGGGAGGAATGGATTAATAGTGAATTTACTTCATCACAGCTCCTATTAAGTTTTTACAAATACAAAGTGAACATAGCAAAGTGCATATCGACGTTGTTGCGAAAAAAATGTGTAACTCGTATTTTGTCAGGCGAAGCAAAATGTGTAAGTCGTTCCCGAACGTTATGGAGATGGCGCTCGACTTACACATATTGCTTCGCGTGACAAAATACGAGATACACATTTTTTTCGCAACAACGTCGATATGCATGTCCCTACTACCACATTTTTTAAATACAGTTCTGTTACCCCAAGTAAAATATGAATTACCACTAGAACACACTTACTAGAACTAGTAGCTGGCTCATCTGCTTCCTTTGCTTTCTGCAGTAATTGTTGTTTTCTCCAGCGCTCAGCAAGCATCTGCAAAGATACATCACAGCCTTATTAAATATTTGGAAAAGTAGTGTTGTAGACTTAATCATATTTATTTTATTTATTTGTTCATTCATTTTTACAGCTGGTTTCCTCTTTCCTTTCGCTTTTTTTTTTTTTTTTTGTACCTAACCATGATGCAGCAAAATTACAATTAAAATGACACAACGGCTAATTTTCTTCAATACATCTTACAATTACAAATTAAAAAAAAAAAAAAAAAAAAAATCTGCAAACTCTCCTTCTATCTCTAACAACATTGTCTTTGTTGGTGTTTTTCTATTGTCTTTGTTGAATTATACAATGCAATGCAAAACCAAAATGTATTTTTCCTGTCTACATATATTGCACCCAACACAAAAAGTTTTATTGGCACTTTCTGCATGAATTACTATTGTTTTTCACTTATTCTACGGCTAAAAATAATAATAAGGAGAGAGAGAGAGAGAGAAAGAGATTGCACACATACAAAATTTTATCATCATTTTAATATTCCATCATTTTGAGTGTAGTTACAGGTAGCACAAATATTCTACCTCAAGCCGTAGAACACCTTGAACAAAAAAGTTGCGTAATATCCTAACAAACCTAAAAATCAATGTTGATTTGGCCGGAGTCATTTATTTCTAAATTATTTTCCATTCACAAAATGCCGCTGGCGGTCACTGACATCACAGCTCACTTTTTTTACCCGCGCGTAAACCGGGCGAGCTGTGATGTCAGTGACCGCCAGTGTCATTTTGTGAATGGAAAATAATTTAGAATAAATGATTCCGGCCAAATCAACGTTGATTTTTAGGTTTGTTAGGATATTACGCAACTTTTTTGTTCAAGGTGTTCTACGCCTTTACGACTGAACCCAGATTATTCTGTTTCCCACAATCAAAGAATGACAATGACAAAATTTTATAAATTATTTTAAAATAAAGTTCAAAATAATGAAATCTTACGGGAAGTTTTAGGTTGCTTAATAGCTAAATGCACTCTTAATTTGCATGTTTAATGCACTCTGCTCTACTTTGCTGGTTAACTTTATAATAAGTAAATCTGATAGAAAAGGATAGGAGAAAACCAGCAAGGACCTTACCATAGTGAAAAGAGTCCCATAGCTCGATGAAAGTCTTGCTAGCACAGAAAATAAAATCTTAACACATATTGATTAGCTTTTGGCACTAAATTCTAAGAGAAAACAAGAGTTTGTGATGTCTTCATCAGTCCTGACAGACTCAGAGGGAAACTATGAATTAATTATGAATATAGGGCTATGGTAAAGCCCTTGCTGGTTTTCTTGAATCATTTCTTTCAAATTTACTACCTAACTACAATGGTTTATTTTGGTTAATAAAAAAGAAAAAGAAAAAGGAGAAAGAATTTTTTTCTGAAATTGAAATTACCTGTCCCGCAGAAGCTGACACCGGTCTGATACGATTCATTGTAGGAGGTGGTAAGCTCCTAGTAGCTGATTCATGAGCAACTCTTTTCTTTGCAGCAGCTGCCTGAACTGTCATTTCCTCATGGACTTCACTAACTTGGATGTTGTTTTGCTTTGTGGAATCGGTAGTGCGGGTGTTGGTGGACTGCTTAGAATTGCAATTGATTTCTTCAAATTCAAACTCCTCAAAAATGCGAGCACACTCTTGTAAGACTTCATCTGGATTTTCTTCTTGGTCCAGATCTGAATCATCTTCAGATTCATCTTGGAGCAAATCTCTGTTCACTGAACTTTGCTCACAGGCTGAAACATTAACACATTTATTATATAATATACAATATACACTGTTGATGTTACAAATACAACACATATACAATTGTATGTTTAGCAAACAGTATCTTTTGCAAGTCTTATAAATTCAAATATATTTATTCATTTCTTTCATCCTACAATTACAATATACAAAATGCATATCAGCTTAGGTTATTGTATCGGTAGATACAATGAGAAATGATAGTCAATAGGACACAACTGTAACACCCTGACCAAAATAAGAACAGAGATTTTTACAACCGGATGCACCACCTTTTTTTTCAACAATTTTCCACAGATAAACACCAAAAATTTGCAGGTGATTAATGCAATATTAAAGTTAATATGTGTTAAATTTTATTTCTTTAACTTGATTAGAATCCGAGAAAAGGGGGTGCATCAGGTTGTAATAACCTCTTCTTATTTTGGTAATGGTGTACGTACAACATATTTAAACATATAACATTTATTTTAAAATTTAATGCTGTAAATTGAGAGAAAATATACACTTCTCCCAATACTAATTCAAGCGGATACAGTGTAACAATGTTAAGTTAACTGCGATTGGCTAGTAGGTTTATAACACGCTCTCTGATTGGTTTAGCACCGCGGATACAGCTTTTGGCGGGAATGACCTTGCTTTGGCCAGAGTGTAGTTTATATTTGGTATTTCATAAATTCATCTATAGAAAAATATTACTTCTTTAACAATAGCATTTTCAATGACTTTTTAAACACAATAGGTTCTTTTTGTTATTCTGAAATGTTCATTGATAATCCGGGCCACACCACAGCAGCCATCAACATTATACAGTATTTGGATGTTACAGTACACCTCTTGGTTTTGTACAATTAATTTTTATTATTATTGTGTGTGTGTACTAAGATACTACACAAAACCAAAAGTTAACTTTATAAACATAAATACATATTTTTGTTATCGAGAAATATACTAAATTGATGGGCAGAGATTCGATGGTTGTTCACTTAAGATCATACCGGTACAGTACATCAAACTCCTGCTAAAGGTGTACAGTTTCAGACAAGTGAAAGGTCACCATTTGAACATGATGCTTTTTTGCACGCCTCAAATTTTATGTGGAAACGATATTGTTACATTATATTCACATGTTTCATCGCGCTCAGGTGTAATGTTATCTATCAGATGAGCTGCTTAAGCCAGCAAGCCAAACACGCCTCGTGCTGCACATGAATAGGATGTTATAATAAAGTTCTGTAGTGTTGTTCATAAACCCTGTTTTCTTGCACCAAAAAATGGGCATTCCATTTGAATACATAACCAAAGTTGATTGTCATTTAAGTAGCAGAAAACAAGGTTAACAAACAGCATTAGTTTCTACGTAACGTTTGAGGCGTGCAAAAAAGCAGTAAGTTTAAATGGTTAACCTTTCATTTGTCTAAAACTGTACGTTTTATTATTATTATTATTTTTTTTTAATTCACAAGCAAAATCAGCAAAAGCAATGTACTCTCTTCTAATCATCTTCATTGTATCCAGAAATATTTATGATGCTAAATAAAACTGGGATTTACAACCACAACCATAAATAAAATGTTTTGAAATGAAGGCTTACATGTCTACTAGTAAAAACACATGAAAATATTTACTTCGAGATAGTTAAATTGACATGCTTGACTTATTAGACATGCAAGATAAGGTCAAGTTACCTTTGGTTCCATTTGTAGTACTCGAGTGTTTAGCTGAATCATTCTTACGGGAGCTGTGATGTTTATCCTTCTTACTCTTCTTACTGTCTTCTTTGCCTTTGTCTCGATGTGATGATTTCTTACTTGTATGATGTCTGGACTTACTTTTATCTCTATCACTTTCTTTACTGGAGCTACTATGTTTGTGTTTTTTATCTTTTTGTGAAGACGATGATGAACGATGCGACACAGAAGAATGCTTAGAAGATGATGATGACCTTGAATGAGAACTCTTCTTTTTATCCTTATCATCCGTACTTGTTACTTTAGACGAAGAACTTTTTTTCACAGAGCCAGATGTATCATGTTTTTGTTTTTTACTATCACGAGATGATGATGAAGATGAGTGACTTCTTTTATGTTTGCTACTTTTACTTGACTTTTCTGAACTTTTATGAGAAGAACTGGGGTTTGAGCTTTTGCTTTTTTCCTTAGCAAAAATGTCCACATCAACAATGTGTGGGGTATGACTTAACTTTGATTTCTTAGTTGGAATATAGCTTAAAGATTCTTGACTCCCATTATCAATCAAGCCATTTTTACCATCTTTCTCTGCATCTTTGGGTGCCACAACCAGTGGACTGTACTCAAGGTCTTTTTTGGAATAATTTGCATTAGAAGATGGTGTATATTCAAGCTTAATTTTGAAATTTTTAGAGCCTCCTGAAGGACTGTACTCAGGCTCTTGTTTAATAATAGACAGTTTATTAGATGGTTCATAATTTAAGTTGTTATTATTTACAGAGCCTTCAGGTGTATAAGTTGGCTCTTTATGTTTTATAGAATTTATTTCACTGGGCTTATAATTTTTCAACTGAATTTCAGTTAGTCCAGAGGGTTTATATTCTTCTTTGACATTACTAATTGTTGAAAAGCTTGTAGGATTGTATGATGCAGTACTAGCTATGTTTTTATCAAGATTTGAAATGTCACTTGGGTTGTATGACACTGATGGTAATGGTCCCAAGCCATTAGGTGAATAAGGTTCACTTTTTGCTATTGAGTTGCCAAATACTGAGTTTTCACTCTCTACTCGTTTCTGTAGTTGCGATATTGGAGTTGGGTTATATTTAGGTAAAGTTGAGTGGGTTATACTTTTTGTTTTAACTTCACTCTTTAATGCAAGGGAAATAGACTGCTTTGCTTTTATTTTGTTTTGCTCACTATTACAGACACACGAAGCAATACACTTTTCTTCTGTGTCACTTTCTGACAAACTAGGGCTTTTTTCTTTGGCGCCATCTCCAGTTTCTGAAACATGACAGTTATCATATTAATCTTACACATCTATACATTATACCAATGGAAAAAGTAAGGAAACCAACAAAACCCAAAGCTAAGCAAAGATCTTGATGGCACTGTTAAAGCAGATTTTTATATTTCAATCAGACCCTCTTCTTCAGCTGTTTGACACTCAAGGGAACTGAAGCAAAGGGGGGGGGGGGGGGGGGTCTCCCTCGAAACATTTATTAATCAATGTAATGTAAATATTTGTATTAACTGTGCCATCAAGATCTTCACTTAGCTACTACTGACTTCATTGTGGTAAGCTGCTTGTTGATTGCCCTTTTCTTTCATTTGATAATAACAATGGTTTTAAATTGCCTCATTTAATTAGTGGTTTTATATATTTGTATAATTCTAAGTTATATGAAACAGGTAGTTTCAAAAATATATAATTAGTTTTCATAAAGCTCATTATATATATCGACGTTGTTGCGAAAAAAAATGTGTAACTCGTATTTTGTCAGGCAAAGCAAAATGTGTAAGTCGTTTTTTATCACGCTAAGCAATATGTGTATCTCGTTTTTTGTCACGCGAAGCAATATGTGTAAGTTGAGCGCCATCTCCATTACGTTCGGGAACGACTTACACATTTTGCTTAGCTTGACAAAAAACGAGATACACATATTGCTTATCGTGACAAAAAATGACTTACACATTTTGCTTCATCTGACAAAATACGAGTTACACATATTGTTCGCAACAACGTCGATAAATACATACATACATATCATGACGCTATAGTCCCTTTTGGGGTAAGCCAACAACATAGATAATTTTTAGCCAGACCCAGTGATAGACCTCTACAACTTTCTAAACACCATCACGGTTGGTATTAATAAGTTTAAAAAAAAATAATAATAAGGAATAGTTGGTAGAGATAAGAGCACATTGAATTGAAAATTAATAAAACACAAAGATTCTCTAATTTATGTAGTACATTAGTAGACCAAATATTCTAGCGTGAGCTAGTTAAAAATAGACGTTAAGGGTTGAGAATACAGTGTCAATATAAAAGATGATATGCCTAGCATCTCATGTTCTCACAATACAATATCAAAGGCAAACATTATAAAACTGCATAAGACTTACTCATGGCTTTGGACCTGTCACACTGGAATATTTGGTCCTTAGACCCAAACTTATTAAACGAGTATGTAACTGCATAATGCTGGTGTCACCACATCTGCATATTCCGTACACTCGGAATCATCTAAATCTATCCATCAAAGCAATTCACTAATGGAGATACAGGTGTTCCTCAAATTTGAATTTGGCACTGCTGCTATTACTTATGTAAACAGTTTTACCATTTTCTGAAGAAAGTAACAAAGCTTTGATGGGTATATTTAGAGGATCCCGAGTGTACATAATATGTACAAATACTGTAATTAAAGATAAAATTTGCAGCATTTATATGGGAAAACCTTAAAATCATACCAGAACGGGTGATGGGTTTTCCTCTCTCCACAAACTTGAGAAAAAGCGGATAAATTGTTATCACCAGCAGCAATCAACGTGATTTTAGTCACCAATGCAAGAATTAACCTCTTTCTCTTTGTTGCCTGAATGTTGCATGCAGCAGGGCAGCTATAGCCCCTAACTTGCTAACTGAACCACCAGCCAACATCTGGTTACCTCTTTATACTCAGGTAAGGCTCTACGTTAAACACGTGAGCATGTAATGGTGACGGCTATAGCACGGGAAATCTTCATGTGTGACATCATCATACTTACTGCCTATATTATTTAGCATGATTGTGATAATCAATGGGTTCACAATACAAGCAGTCAAGAGAGAGAGAGAGAGAGAGAGAGAGAGAGATTTCCACCAAATTCTTACTACTGTATATTGCTCAATTATTTATACTGTATATTTTATTATTTTGGAAATATTTTGCCGATTTTCTCTCTCTCATTCAACTATTTGCATTGCAGACCCAATACTATCATACTAAATATAAAGTAGCAAGTGCATTGGTTTGAGATGCAAGTTTGCAAGCACTGTAAGATTTTCCCTAGCTGCCTGGCAGCCTACTTCAAGCAATGTTCAGGCTAACAAAGTGAAAGAGAACCACTCTTTTCTTTGGCGACTTAAATCACGTGGATAGCCAGTGACAAAGACTGCTCTCTTTCTTACAATTTGTAGTGGGAGAATTTGGTTGTGGGGTGATTGTATTATTTATTGAGGGTTGTTACAGAAGACACCTACCACCTACTCTTGTATGTTTATATGATTTTCCCATATCAACATTGCATATTTTGTTTATAATTGTATCTGTCCATAGTAATACTGATAATGGAGTTTATGTAGTATTTTAATGATAATATATTAATACAGTGTGTATGATGCAATCGTATGGGTTGTTTGTAACTCGCAAAATTGATCATTTTACCCTCAGCATCTGCAACTTAGCTGCTACCAGTTATGTAATATATAGAAGATAATAACATTTTATACGAATGTGGTGGGTACTGTACCTATAATCCCCCCCTCCACTTCTGTATGTAGTTGGAAACAAACCTTACAAATGTACTATTGACTGATAAAGGAACAACTGTTTTGAGGCCAACTATAAGCGATTTTGCTCACATCCGCTTCTGTTTCGACTTTGCATGCACAGGACGTCACAACGGATGCAGAAGTAAGCGAAATTGCTTAAAGTTGGCCTCAAAACGTTTGTTCCTTTATTAGTCAATGTATACACATTGAGTGTTTGTTCATAGATCATAACTTTATTTTTATAATACTAAAAATAAAGCTAATACTGAGAACTCACTTGTTTATATGTACGTATTTACATACCTATCATACATTGTATGATTGTATGCATTATTGTATGAGATACAGTATGAAAAGTATGTACACAGAATTGCGATAAGATATTTTACCATTTAAATACAGCACATGTTTTTCTCATAAGAATAACATTGCAAATTTAGCGCGAGTTTTTGAAAGGTAAAATTTTTTATCTTGGTCGTGTGTACAGTATGCTACACATTTTTTGTTTATAATACAGTATGTATAGTTTTGTATACATATGAGTTACATGTATGAGTACATGTTATTCATGAAAAAATAAGAGAAGATCCTTTCGCTTCAAACTCTATGATCCTAGATGATACTTCTTTGCTTTTACCTGCATGCTTAAAGTGGCAGAAGGGTCGCTCGCACTTTCCCAACACAAAAAAAGGGCAGATGTAAAACTGAAATTTTTCCTTTGAAGGTAACATTTACGAAGTATTCTAGTCTTTAGAAGTAAACGATATGTGAGCTATACATATAATGCATATGTAGTACAGTAGTTTTTGTAGTGATGTAGTTGTAGGTTGTATAGTGATCACATACAAAAACTTATACATACAAAATTAGGATATTATGTATTTGCTGTGACGATTAATCAACGTACTAATATAATTACAATGCATATGTATACTTTACAACATAATTTAAATTGTTTTTATACAGTACATATTTAGAATTGCATACTTTCTAAGACCCAGTTAACTTTAAGGTTCTTTGGAATGTTATTCAACTCTGATGGAGGTTAATTTATAGAACCATGTGAGGTGATTGCATTCACACACGGCAATGAAACATTTGTCACCCACATTCAATAAAATTAGACAGACTAAATTACAAAATGATCACTTAAGTAAAATTTTGTGGGATGCATTGCTCTTTTTAATTTCTTTTTCACGTTAATAGTAGCAACCAAGCCTGAACCAAACATTTGCTTCCTTGACATCGAACCTTCATCGAACCCAGCTGACTTTTTGCTTTTAAGAACAAGTAGTACCAACGTAACAAATGCCATGATGAAAAGAGTGGAAAAGAGCTGGGAAAAGAGGAGTCAAGAGGGACAAGCAGGGAAGGGGAGAGCAGGCAGAAGAGGAGAAGAGAGGCTGCGTCAGAGAAGATAGTTAAAAAAAGACTTGAACAAGTGAGTGAAATCAAATTTCCTGATTTCGTGCGTCATTTTGTCGTATTGCTCGACCGCCAAAGATTTCATTGGATTTCATTGGATTTCATTGAGAAAAGCATTTCAAATGTTAAAAAATAATAATAATAATAATAAAAAAATAAAATCCATAAGGGTCTATAGGGTGTATGCGGATGACGTCATATTTATTGCGCTTGGAGGCCATACTGGAGTAGTGAACAACATTGCTCAGCATAGGACAAACATTTAAACCCATTTTCTTTGGGAAATCGGTTATAGTCCGACCTTTATTTTCCTCACACTATAGGGGGGGGGGGGGGTGGAAAAAATTAGTAACGAGCTACACTTTGGTACACTGAATGCTTATAGCATCAAACCGCACCAAAAAAAAGTTCGCCCATTTTTTCTGATGGGAACATGCCCATTTTTGAGTTTGTCCCGGAATCCAAAAATAATTTTTAATTTGGCTCCAAATTATCAAAAAGGAACAAACCGATATCGTTCGAAAGCTCATTAATCCCGCACCAAGAAAAAAATACTTCAACCCCCAATTTTTTTAATTTCATAATTAATTATCATTTTTAATTAAAAATAAAAATTAGTCATTTTTTTAATCGGGTAGAACTTTTTCGGTTTTGGATTTAGACATTTTGAGTTTCCTATAAATGCTTTAGTTTATTTCATGATTGTTATAATGCTTTTTAGTTTAACTCAATAGCACAATTAGGGCCGGAGATATTCGGGGTAGAAGGCACCAACCTCCTGCCGCGCGCACCTATTTCCCTGTGTATAAGCCCTATGCTGTGCTGGTATAAAAGAGCAGTATACAGCGTAAAACATAGCACATTTCCATCTGCTAATAGTTGTGTTGACTTAAGCTTACACACCTGTGCCTCGGTGTATTAAAATTAACTAAATTGAGTTCTTAATTAACCCGCCCATATCCCCCCCGGGGGGGGGGGATTTTTTTTTATATTATATTTCATAGAATATGTTGTAATAACTTCTATACAGGACAAATCAAAGTTCCAAGTTCTCCCTCATCCCAATATAATTACCTCCCCCCCCCCCCCAAGTAATAAGCACGGTGTGTACCATTTTTTTTAATTGTTTCATCATATAAAAATTATATACCATAAACGAACTAATTTGTTTGTGGCAAAAAGTAAGGCTCATCTAATGTGAAATGTATTTGTGTTATTTCATTTACAACATTTGTAAAAATTAACAAAATTAATATATTACTGAAGGTTTTTTTTTATCAAAAATATTCTGTGTTACAATTTTTTTTAAATTCGTTGTGTCTACAAGCAAAACAAACTAATTTGCGATAATTACAAAATGTAGAATTTGTTTCTGATATGACTAGACAATAAGAGAGAGAGAAACAAAAATGAATAAAAACAAATATGCAAGTAAAATCTGTTATCTGTGCATGCAACTATTTTTAAAAAAAGTGTAACACAGAATATTGTTGATTAAATATATTTCAAAGTACTAACAAAAAACTTTCTTAGTTTTGGTTGACATTGTAAATGAAATATAAAGAAAACACTTTTTGCTTTAAATAAAAAAAATTGTTTAATTTTGTAAGCTGCGTCCATATTTATACTATATTGTAGCAAACAAATAATGTTATTTTGTCATAACATAAGTAATTATGCTAGCATCTTAACTATCATGCTATAGCATAACTCAATAAAGCATTAAATATGGGGTGTAATGGTGTAATAATATGGTAATTTTGGTAATATAATAACTTCATAAACATTTGAACTTGCATAAATATTGCGTTTTTTTTTGTTGTACGAAATAGTTTCCAATAATGATTTTCATAACGATACGTAAGTCACTTTTGTATACTTTTATTGTACAATTATCATCCTATACATAGCATGGTAGTTAAGATGTTAGCGTAATTACTTATGTTATAACAAAATAACATTATTTGTTTGCTATAATATAGTAAATATGCAACGCAGCTTAAATAAGACAATTTATTTTTATCCGCGTATATGAGGCAAAAGCAAAACTCTCTGTCTCAATTAATATACAAATAAAAGTGTTTTCTTTACAAATCATTTACAATGTAAACCAAAATTTAGACAATTTTTTGTTATTTTGGATTATTTTATCAACAATATTCTGTGTTACACTTTTTTTTAAATAGTTGCATGCATAGATAACAGATTTTACTTGCATATTTGTTTTTATTCATTTTTGTTGCTCTCTCTTCTCTCTCTCTCTCTCTCTCTCTCTCTCTCTCTCTCTCTCTCTTTCTATATCTTATTGTCTATAGTCATATAAGAAACAAATTCTATATTTTGCATTTATCGCAAACTTGTTTGTTTTGCTTGTAGACAAAAAGAAGTGTCTCATATGTATCACGTATTAAAAAAAACTGTAACACAGAATATTGTTAAAAAGAAACTTCAGTAATATAATAATGTTGTTAATTTTTACTAATGTTGTAAATGAAATAACATAAAGACATTTTACATTAGATGAGCCATAGTTTTTTGCCACAAACAAATTAGTTCGTTTATGGTTTTATTATTATATATATATAATGTATCATTTAAGACTTTTTACGTTAGATGACCCCATGACAAACAAAATAGTTTGTTTCTGGTTTTTAATTTTTATATGATGAAACATTTAATAAAAAAAGGGCTTTTATAAAATCACTAGAAAAAAAATACACCAAACTAAATGGTACACCGTGCTTATAATTGGGGGGGGGGGAGGTAATTATATTGGGATGAGGGAGAACTTGGAACTTTGATATGTCCTGTATAGAAGTTATTACAACATTATCTATGAAATATAATATAAAAAAAAAATCCCCCCCCGGGGGGGGGGGGGGGGGGGGATATGGGTGAGTTAATTAAGAACTCAATTTAGTTAATTTTAATACACCGAGGCACAAGTGTGTAAGCTTAAGTCAACACAACTATTAGCAGATGGAAATGTGCTATGTTATACGCTGTATACTGCTCTTTTATACCAGCACAGCATAGGGCTTATACGCAGGGAAATAGGTGCGCGCGGCAGGAGGTTGGTGCCTTCTACCCTGAATATCTCCGGCCCTAATTGTGCTATTGAGTTAAACTAAAAAGCATTATAACAATCATGAAATAAACTAAAGCATTTATAGGAAACTTAAAATGTCTAAATCCAAAACCGAAAAAGTTCTACCCGATTAAAAAATGACTAATTTTTATTTTTAATTAAAAATAATAATTAATTATGAAATTAAAAAAATTGGGGGTTGAAGTATTTTTTTCTTGGTGCGGGATTAAATGAGCTTTCGAACGATATGCAGTTTGTTCCTTTTTGATAATTTGGAGCCAAATTAAAAATTATTTTTGGATTCCGGGACAAACTCAAAAATGGGCATGTTCCCATCAGAAAAAATGGACGAACTTTTTTTTGGTGCGGTTTGATGCTATAAGCATTCAGTGTACCAAAGTGTAGCTTGTTACTAATTTTTTCCAACCTAAATACAATAAAGTGTGGACTATTAATTTTTTGTTATTTGTTATTTTTCTCACATACAGTACTATACTTGAGATACTAATTCAATATATATTTACTTACAGCATCAATGCTCTCAAAAATATGCATAGTGTTTTTAAACTGGCAAAATGATTTTTTTTCCTATGCCACCCATGTTTATATTGAGTTATCCAACATGGCGTCGACTTTAACATGAATGCATACACCCTATATAAAAGTCTGGAAAGTGTACACAGAGTATATATGGGAAAAGTGGAAATGAAAAAATAAAATTATCAATTAAATAGATGACGCACCAAAGTTTCTAGACTCAAAAAAAAATGGTCTTATACCCACGGGCCACGGCTGTAACGCTGTAAGAAAATCAATACACACATAGCACACACACGCACAATATAAATTTATAAAATATATATTTGCAGTATAAATTTTAAAAAAAGGCAATTTGAAACTATATCTGCGAAAAAAAAAAAAAAGAAGAAGAAGAAGAAGAAGAAAAAAGGCATGCTAACCATAGTAGTGATAAGTGATAACTCTCGACTGTGGTCACTGTGGACTGTGTGTAAAAAGCGTAAGCAAGCACTTGGTATCACCCTCGGATAGAAGGAGGGGGGGGGGAGCACCACAGGTCTGATTTTTATTATTATTTGGAAACATATATGATCATCGATATGGGTGTTGGATTTTTCTTGAAAACTATATTTGTGACCAATTTAAAAAACAGCATAATTTGTATATAAATAATTCTGAAATTTATTATGCATATGGTATTGTAATTAAAACTATTAAGTGCCATATATATATATATATATACACACACCATAAACTAATTTTAATGGCTGTGCATAATGTCTTTTATAATTATTTTTATATTTCATTTGAACAAAACTTTGAGTAAATATAAAATTTTTAAAAGTTTTTGAAAAATACTTATAGATTATTGCTCGTTTGAAAAGTGTGAAACAATAAACAATTATATATTGGTAATAAAAAATTATGTGAATGGGGAATATGAATAGTATAATGCATGATGACTATTTATGTATAATACATATATATACTAAGAAATATAATACGGTTGAAAAAGCTGTGTATGCGCCTTAAATAAAGTTATTCTATATGTGTGTGTGTATATAGATCATCAAGTATGCAGTATGTAAGAAAAAAACAACTAAATATTCGCCATAAAATAGCTACAGTACTCTAAACATAAAATTATTATTCATATATAGGCTATATTGATATTTTTTTATATAAAAACAATGTATTCTAAAAATAACACGCCAATTTAAAAACGTAAAAAAAAAAAAAAAAAAAAAAAAAAAAATCTAGGAGCACACTATATTACAGTCCCGGTTCCAGCCTCCATAGAACTTGCATTAATAAAGTTTGAAAATGTGTCTGCATCTGCATGAGGTACGTAATTTGACTAAAATTTGTAAATTAAGTTATATAAATAAAAAAAATAAAAAAGTATTATGATACTATATGTGAAACTATATCGATTACATATGTCCTAAAAATAGTATATAGTGTTATTTTATCTATCAGAAATTTAACATTTTTTAAGTTTATATCGCAGTGCATAAAAATTCGAAAACAAAATTAAATTTAGCGCTGCCGTAACACTCATTTATTGGACTATATACAGTATATAATTATATTATAATACTATAATACGTGTGCGGTGTGTTTCAGAATATAAATGTATTTCTGCACAAATGACGTCGAAGCGCAATTGCTCTGTAACCAAAGAGTTTTGCAGTAATTTTTGTTGTTGTTATATAATCTTCATTATCATTTATTATATTATAGTGGCGCAGCCTTCATTTTTATATTTATTTTGTCTTCTTTTTTTTTTTTAATTTTTTTTAACGTGTGTAACTAAAAACATTACTTAAACCAAAACAGTAGAGGCATATATACCTATACCTCTCATTATAGCTCTCCAAATTTTATAACAATAAAATTTGTTGTTGATTTAAAAAGTAACCCTCGGATCATGGCATTTGTAAATTTGAAATACAAAAAAATATATATATTAAAATATAGCCAGTGTTTCACAAAACGCACTCATAGTTGTGCGTGTAAATTTGGAGGCATTTATCAACAATGGGCGGGCAGAACGATGTGCTCCAGCTACGTCGGCGCCGCTCACTGAAGCAACCCCCATGGAGGCAGATAGGAGCACGGAGACTTAAAGCTGCTCCCGCGTGCTGCTCAAATTCAGTTCAGCTTGTTATTCAGTGGCTCTACAACACGAGCTGTTAGTCAGATACACGCTTGTTTTTGTGAATTCAATTTTTGCAAGAATTTTAAATCTGAAGTCACCCAACTCCAAGTCTTTTATTCTGTGCAATTTGCAAAGGTATACCCAAAATTCATACTTTTTATATAGTAACACCTATAGTTAAATGTTTCTATGTATAACTTTATTAATTAATTAAGTAGATATTATAGTGATTCCAAAATGATTTTAAAATGATAATTTTATTTACAAAATTATTCGTAGAATGGAAATTGTCGAAAGTCACTTTTATGATGTAGGATATGCTAATTTAAATTTTTTAGTGTTTTTATAAAAGCAAAATAATGAAAGCTATTATTGGCAACTTAAGTTCACAAAAGAAACGCTTATAAAATTTATTGTGTTTAAGTTTATCATAATCTTTTACGTACAGACAATTTTTATTACATTGAATTAATAATTTTGAAATTTACTATATAATTATATTTGATAGTAATTTAAAAATATAATTCCATACAAAAGATACAAAGATGTAGCCAAAGCAGGATAATTGATTTTGATTTCGTGTAATGCAGGACTCCAATACGAAGAAAAACTTTTATTTCATTTATTCGAGTCACAACGAAATAGAATAGAATAGAAATACGGTTAGTATATTATGCTATCAATTTCAATCGTAATCAACCAAGAATAGGATACTTAAACATTATTTTTCCATGGTAAAGCGAGATTTGGTTTTATTCTTGTATATTTATTTTGTAAACTAACAGAAACATCAAATGATATTATATAATAACAAGCTTGTAATTTCAACAAATACGAAAAAAATTTAACAGAAATTTTAGATTTTGGTATTTGCTTTCATCTAATTCAAACTATACATTTTAAATGCAATCTACTGCACACGTCAATTTATCTTAATCTTATTTTTCAAACTTATTTTATTTAAATAATTATTTAACGAAGTTCTTAGACGTAAAATAAAATACTAATTTATATTTATTCTTTAAAACCTTTATTCATTCCATACTAAATAATTAAATCAATAAAAAATGTTATGAAATAAAATAACAATATATTATGTCACATGTTGTTGTTTTCCGAGAAATTTTATAACGTTACAGATAAAGTTTAAAAGAAGAAGAAAAAAAAAAATGGAATCGTATCAATCTGATATACAGCAGTCAAATGACCAAGATGCATTTGCAAGTAGCGGAATGCAATCCCAGCAAAATATGAGTTACGGTGGCGCACAAATTCAAGAGTATGCTTCAACAGGTAAGCTTTCTATCATTCAACTTAATATCTTCATTGTTTATGGCAATACAAAATGTATAGTATTGGCTAAATATTATATATGATGCTGTAATTTATGTATATTTACGATATTAGGTAACTCGATTTAATGAAACCGAGTAGGATATTTCGTTTTTGTTGAGTCAATTTAATTGTATCGCTTTGTTTTAAGTTGTTAAAGACGCGCTATACTGTATAGCTTGATTTACCACCAGATATATTTTCATTTCACTTCCAAGGGTATACCTAAAAAAAAAAAAAAAAAAAACTAAACTCACTTTTAAATTATTTAATTTTAATAATCTTTTCACAAAGTTCGTTCTTTAAAGTCATACTACGAGCTGAACCTGATTTAACTTTTTCCAATCATATATCATAAATATATGGAATCGTATCAATCACAAGTCTTGTAAGCATGATATTATCACATACATTTTTTTTTGGTTGCGATAACTTGTACCCACCATATGACCGGAAAAAAACAAACTACAGACCTCAATCTATTAAAATAATAAAAGTTCACTGCACGCTAATTGAAAATAAAATTAACATTCCTTTACCCTTATTTTTTCTTCCGTGCCCAATAATTATACAAGCAAATATATATATATATATATATATATATATATATATATATATATATATATATATATATATATATATATATATATATATATATATATATATATCTAATTTTATAATTTATTTTAGCAAATAACAAAAGTATATTCTTTCAGAGGAAAAAAAAGAAGTACACCAGTCCAGTAAATTCCGACATTTGTTTCACAAACATCGTCATGAAACTGTGACATATTGTTTGGTGTTCTGGGCTTTCGGAATGTGTGTTGCTCTTCTAGGTCCAACTTTACTGGATTTGGGTAAGTGCTTTTGATTTTACTGTAAAAATAAAGTTAAAATCTGCAAGCAAGAAAAAATATATAAATATGCAAAAATATGCAAGTTAAAATATGCAGCTATTATATAAAAAATTAAATGCAATAAACCTTGTAAGAAAATTAATAATTTCACAAAATTTAAAGACAAAAATAATAATTATATTCAACGTTAAAATAAAATAATGAATAGTATAGATAATTAAATAGTAAAAAAAAATCCAATTTTAGTTTTAATAACATTTACTGTATGCATTGTGTTTTGCGTTCCATTAAAATTTAATATAATATAATATATTTTTTCAAAGATGCTTACAATATTATACGTTTGCGTATATTGAAATCTGTAACACATGACACAGCTTGATTCCGTGTCGTAAAATAATTTAATTGTGCGTGTCACCGCTGCATAACAGCATTGATTTCTTGTTTTACTTAACCATCAAAACAATTACGTTGTTATTATTAAATATTGTATTTTAGATGAACGTAACCAGTTTTTCCTTGCATGATAAAATCAATATGTCCATGAAAACAAACAAAACCTTTCTAGCACTATAACTGAACATTTTATAAAAATGGGTGTAATTATATTTTAATCAATGGAACACCAAACTGTTAACTGTATTTAAATTAGTGTAGTAAAATTTACCACACAACTTGGGTCACCATCTAATGTAATAATATTGTGGATCAATATAAATCCTTTATCTCTCTCTCTCTATGATATAATATATATAATAATATATATATAATATATAATAATAATATAATATATACGGTCGGGAATTTATTAAATCTTTTATTAATTAAATTGTATCATAATTGTTGAACTCAATGTGTCATTAGACAATTTATAATAATTTATTGAAGTATCAACGTTTTTACATAACAATAGTATATTATTTAATCAAAGAATTGTATCATTTTTAGTATAATAACATTAGTGTGCGGATATGACATAAAATATACATTAATGTTTTTTGTTTTTTTTTTAATTTAAGCAAAAAAATGCAGTTTTTGTAAAAATATTTATAGTTTTATCATATAAAACTAAATTTACCGCTATTCATTTGCACTGATTATACTTGTTTTCAATTTACAACATGCGCAGAAAAATTCTGCAATTTTCTAATTATACGTATTTATTATAAGAGGATGTTGCATATTTAAAACTAAACTTAAAAAGAAACTCGGTAAAGAATCTAACTATATTAAAATATAGTAAAAAGTAATGAATATAGTATGGATAATTAAATAGTAAAAATATTCCAAATTTAGTTTTAATGACATTTACTGTATGCATTGTATAAAAAAAAACAGCAAGATATATTTAAATGAAGTAAGATTAAACCTATCTATGGATTAAATATTAACTTTTTTTTTATATATTTTCTTATGTAAATATATTATGAATGTGTTGACTTTGACATCCTTATATATTATAGCAGCTTGAAAGTAATATACAAATAATAATAAAAAAAATTATAATTTATGTTTCAGGGTGCAAGACTTCTAACAGATTTAGTACAATGAGCTGGGTATTTTTCTCCCAGAGTTTATTTACTTTACTGGGTTCAGCAACTGGTGGGATGCTTGCACAAAAGTAAGTCATAAATTTTAAATATATATTTGATAAAAATGGTATTATAATAATTATTATTATATTTTTTATGGATTTCAATGCACTGAACACAAGCTATAAGAGATTTCAAGGAGATATATTATGAAAGTTTTCTATTCCATAATATTGCATTTTGTTTATTTTGTTGTATTTTTATACAACTGCTCTTTTTTATACTTTTTGTAAGGGGAGGGCGGGGGGGTGAGGAACGTGTCTTCAGTTTTTATCATCATAATGATTTATATTATTATTATTCTTAAATAAATGACGTCGCATCCTTTGGGTATAATTTAAAATTTAATCTTCTGAACTATTGTAACTATATATTGATCTTAAAATCAATGAGAAGCTAATTGTAGGATAACAATTCTCATAATTCTGTTAGTAACAATATGGTATGATAAATAAATTTTAAAACATAAAGAACTTAATTTGGACAATATCATCAATTTCAAATTTTTACTCATTTCTTTACAGTACGTACAATGATGGATTAAATCATTGAAATTGAGGAATACGTAGTGCATCTCGTAACGTGCTTAAAAACATCACAAATTTAATTCTGCTTCAAACGCTCTCGCAATTTAGTTGTATACCCTAATGTAGTAATGTAATATTCAACTGAAATTAGATTCGCAAAGTCTTAATGTACTATATAACTTGATATTTCAACTGGGGATCCCTTCAACGTGATCTGTTTTTAATCGACAAGTTTCGTACGAGTACACTACCCCTCAACAGCAATGGAACGTATTAGATGTTACTATTATTAATATTTGGCTTCAAATCATAATTATTCTATACTTCCCTATACGATACTAGCCTGTTTGTTGGCGTTGGCATCGTACTAAATTTTTAAGGAAAAACTTATATCTACATATTAAATTTATAATTATGTACTGTAAACTATATACAAATGTAATATTTCAAATACAAAATCAAGTCAATATCCAATTCATGACCCACCAACATATCAGAATAGTGTATTTCGCACCCAGCCATTGCCATAATTTAGAGTCTGTTTGTATTATGCATACTAAAATTATAAATAACAAGAAAAAAATAGTTACAGGGGACTTAGTATTAGATTATTCTTTACAAATACAAAAAAATAAAAAGAACAATTATGGAATATTATAGCATAGATGTATAAATTAAAACTCAATGAAACTCAATGAAGTATTATGCTTCCATAATAAAGCAGCACGTCTTCTAGATTTTTTTTTTTTTTTTTTTTTTTTTTTTAAGAATGCAGTTTATATATTATTGCAGCAACAATTTGTTTCAATCTTTCATTATATTTCATATGAAGAAAAATCCAATGAAATAGTATAATATACTGTATTCTACTTTAGAAAAAAAGAGTAATTAACTAATAATACATTTACTATCAAACATTCTTTATTACGTATACTTACATACATCATATCAAATAAAATAATAATAAATAATAATTTTAAAGTTATTTTTAACGTTAATTATGGAAAATAACATTATATTAATTTGTATATACGTAGTAAAAAAAAAAAAAAAAAAATCCAGGTAGCAAAATTGCCAACTCAACTTCAGTTCCAATTAAACAGTGATAATCAGAGCATATTGTGTTGTTACTATTATTTTTACATGGTAAAAAATAATAAAAAATCCGCCAAAAAATGGTTTTTCATATATCTTGATAGTGAAATGAATATGAAGCATTTAAAAATCAAACTCAACTTTCAGCGTATTGTTTTTATTATAATATTATTCTTTAAAGTAATCACAACAGCTTATTTACAATATACAAAATGAGATTAAAACCCTGAAAAAGTACAACATTTGGAATAATATCTATATAGGTATTATAGTAATTTTGATTTGTAATGTATTTCATACTATATCGTGCGGGTAACATTATGACGATGAAAAACTTAAATCATTCTTGCACCTTGCTGAAACTACTGTTGATTTACTATTGCTACTAATGATAAGGTTTACAGATCTCTTCACTTTAATTGAATCCCTACCCATTTGTCAAGTGTTTTATAAAAAAACAATATGAGTTAAAAAAAATTAACATCATTTAACGTATGATTAATAATTGCATTAAGTGCTTATTTTTGCATAATTAATAGAGGAACATATTCCATCTAAAATCCACTTTTTATAAGTCATAAATTATCAGAAACGTGTTTGTACACTACCTTTTAGTACGGATATATTTTTTAAAGTTTGTGATTCTATGATATAATAAAAAAGTGGTCTTCACAACGATGACAGAAAATGATGAACAATCAGAACATGACAGCATTAAAATTGCAATTTCATGATAATGTGTCTGGTCCTCTACAACCTTATTTTATATTGTCTACGAGACGAGTAATAAAAATTACTAATTTACGACAAGCTTTTGCTCGATAATAAAAACCAATGAAAATATTGTATGATCACTGTAAACAATAGTGTTAAGTGTTTCTTTGGTAACGTATTTATTGCTCAGCACTTGTTTGTGGGAATTAATAAAAAAATGTATGTATTTCAGAGATTATAAATTAAAAGCCACAACTATCATACTAATATTTTAAATCAAATAAATACTTTAAAAAAGACTAACAAAAATAAATGTGGAAACTTCCTCTTCTCTTAATTCCATAGGCTTCGTATCAAATAAAAACATTTTAAGTAAAATAATAATAATAATAATAAAAGAAAAACTTAACTTAATATAAAAAGTTATAAAAAGACATTCAAGACTATAACTTAATAACTCATCATCGTCATCATACGTATCGATTGCGGATAGCAAATATAAAAAGTAAGAATTAGAATTTCTGTTTTATATTTATATTACGAAAAGGGAATAATTATTGATTTTAAAGTTTTAATATAATGTGCTTCTGCTATATATACAGTTTTCAGTTGATTATCATATAGCTTTATGGCTTAAATTATCCAATGTTTATTTTTTGAGTCTCAAAAGTGTCATTTCTTTAAAATGTTATAGTTATATGAGCAGACGTTTAGGAGTAATATAATGTACTAATTGCAAGATGAATATCGCATTCGATGAGACTTAAATATTCAACTTCTTTTTGATACTTTGATAACAAAAGTAAGTCAAATATTAGAAAATATAGTTCATTACTCTCCCTTTTGGGTTGTTTTGCTCTCTATGAAATGACTTTGGAAAATGAAAGCAAAAAGGCTCGCAGAAGGGTTAAAGAATCTGGCACTTTGCCTAGATATAGTGGTTACTTGTGATGCGGCGCCTCCCCTAGTTGTTGCTGTTCGCTCCCGGTATTGAAGACACGTCATAGCCGCCCTAGTGTCGTCCGTCTCGCCGCCGCCACCACTGCTGCCTTTTCTATCCCTGGAGCACAGCCAGATCAAATGCGTAACACTCAGTAATATACTGCAAAATAAACGAACAAGTAACATAATGCAGCTTTTCAACATTGCTCTATTATGTTAAATATTATGCTCCTATAACTTCTCATTAAGTATAGGGTATATGCACATGACGTCATATTTAATGCGCTGGGATGCCATGCTGGAGTAATGAATAACATTGCTCAGCATAGGACAAACTACGTTTTTATTATTTTTTTTTTTTTTTGTAAATTCAGTTTTTTGTTTTGTTTTGTTATTATTATTTTTCTCGCATACTTGAGATACTAATTCAACCTAATAACAACATCAATACTCACAAAAAAATTGCCTATATATAGTATTTTTAAACTGGCAAAATGAGTATTTTTCCTATGCGGTCCTTGTTGTTGAGTGGCCCAACATGGTGTTGACTTTATCATGAATGCATACACACTATAGGCGTACTGTATTTTTAAAGAAAAGAACGAAGGAGGAAAAAAAAAAAAAAAAAAAGTTTTCCATGCTTTATGAAATATTTTCGCACTTAAGTTTTTGTGTCAACAAAGTTTGGTTTCATAGTGTGAACTAGTCTTTTATTCAAAAGGATGTTATATTGCTACTTATGTGCGTGTATTGTACCATAAACTCTCTTGTCAAACATAACTTATCTTGTGAAAGGCTTGCAATGCAATAACATCAAGGAATGTGCATGCAATGAAAGTGAAACACAATATCGAATTCTTTAAAAGCCATGAAATAAATCATAACCATAATACTAGAAATACAAATAAAATTAAAAGTATAAAAGAACTGAAATGTATAATAAGGTTCCTTTCTGTAGTTGTCTGAATATCTAAAATAAATTGCCTTTAGATATGAGAAAGCAAAATGATTTAATAGCTTTTAAAAAACAACTAAAATTTTTCCTATTAAATAAGCAGTATTACTCAATTGATGAATATACTGTATAATGATGAAATAATTTAAATACAAGTTGTAATTTTATACATAAGTGTCGTTTTTTTTTGTTTTATTTGTATGTTGTAAATAGTTTGACAATCATTTCTATATTGTCATTTATGGCAATAACCTAGACTAATGCATTGGATTGTATTATGTTGGATGAAAGAAATGAATAAAAGAATTTTGAATTTGAATTTTTGAATTTAAATGAATACATAAATAAACACGAGTACATATATGTTAGAGTAGCAATTACGTTATAGAGGGAGTTATTGTATGAAATATTTAAGTACTGCGAGTCATTGAAATAGTTGTTACTAAAATGTAAAATTGAATGTTTTTCTAAAATACATATAAATGTCATTGTCAGTAGGTCAGAGCTGTTTCGTACTTATCTTTACTATATGATATTCGAAGAAGAATAAGTAAACTTACCTTCCATTTTAATATTAAGAATCATTCAAAACACTCCCAATATGTTTCAAAATAGCTAAAAAAAAATAAACAGTATAGTATGTAGTTCGTATTTGAATATAAATATCATGAAAGTTGATGTTGTATCGATATACAGTAAATTTATTTTAGTGAATATTATTTTTTAAATCAACATTTTTATTTAACTCCACATTCATTGATGTTTGAGATTTATATATATTTGCATGCACCGGGCCAACTCAGTGGCCAAGATGCGTGTACCCTGCCACCACTCAGCTTTATGGCTATTTTTAGCTTAAGGGCTACTTTGTTGTGATTTTAGACAAAAAGCCTTGCTGCCCTCTATGGGGTGATGTCCTCTCTTGGGCCCAGTAGGAATTTATTCCGCGAGCTCTATAGAGCTGGATGCCTACAAAAACCGAGGCACTTAAAGGTGGGGTGGCTCTTGGCCTTCCAAACCAATGCCTCAGCCGCCCCGCATTCATAAACACGAGCTAAACTAAAGGACTCCCGGGTCTAAAGCCTACTCCCATAGCTAGGTCCTCCTAGGGCTTTCCTGGACGCTGGAACCGAGCGTTATAACGCTTGACTCGAAATTCATCAAATAAATTTTAAGCTTTTAATTATTACTTACAATTGCAGCTTTTTATATATACCATTGCATTTCCCACTTACAATACGTGTTTGTACTGTACTGTTAGTTCTAAATCATACACAGTTTTAATTTAACTATAATATTTAAAATACTATTGTTATGTCTCATACTAAATTTCTATACAAGGCTAAATTTTAAATATGTTTATGTATATAGGTATGGAACTCATCCCATTCTGTTGGTTTCTTGCACCATGTTGTCATTTACGCTAGCCGTGATTGCCTTGTGTGACCAACTATTTATGTTGGCTCTTGTGCTTGGAGTCATGGGCTACTTCATGGGTACAATTGATACTGTTGCCAATCTTTCCATGATACAACTCTACGGCAAAAATGTAGCTCCATTTCTGCAGGTAACATATAACTAACAAAACAACACCTAAAAGATTATTTTTTACATCTTCACCTTTAAAATTAAATTGATTCATTTATTTATTAGAGCAGACAACTCCAACAACATTGCATATTATAAATTATAAATGTCGAATAAAAAAGAAAAATAAACATTATTTTATTAACCATGCATCAGTAGCAAATCAGTAAGAAAATCCATTATTATGGGGATTAAAAATATATGCAACAAACTATACCTGAACATGGATAATAGTGTGTTAAATACTTTTTATTTATTTAAGAATTAATAGTAATACAATTAAACAGCAAAAGAACTTGTTAAACTCTATTTTAATTATTACTTTTAGGCTCTTCATTTTTTCTATGGCTTAGGAGCATTTTTGTCTCCTTTGATTTCGATGCCATTTTTATTAAGCAACGGTTGTGGCTCGGCATTATCAGCTCGTGCGCATCCCTCGTCTCACACCGTTTCTTCGAGCAGCAATGTAACTTTCCCAGAGATCACTAACTCCACTGTTATTGAAGCAACACCACCTATCTCGCACATTCAATATGCATTTTGGATCATGGCGTTTCTGCAGGTCAGCGAAAAAAAATTACTAAACTTATTCAAATAAAGCAACTAGCGTCGTAACAAACTTGCCATTTCCTCGTAAATTCATTTGAATGTCTATAATAATAAAATAATTAATTTTATAGGCAGAATACATATCACATTTTTCTTTTAGATACCGGTTATCTTCATGGTTGGATCTTTGATATTTAAGCAAATGGTAACGTTCCAAGAAAAAACTGCAGAAGATTATGAAATTGTAGATCAAAGTTTGAAGGTAATTTATATAACGACATCGATGCTTACAATTGTAAGCATCTTAAGGAATGAACAGCCGGCGTGGCTATTCTGGTACCCCAGTTTTACATAGTAAAACAGAACACAAAGTACATGCTTTTCAATATTTTGGTATAATATAAGCAAATATTGATGAAACAAGTAATTTATCATAAATACATCATTTGGCCATTGCCTACTGCATAAAATTTATGTTTAAATATATACCATTAAATACAAGGATTATGTTACTGATAATTTTACTGTATAAAAGATGTGTTTTTCTTAAGTAAATGCATTAGATTTTATATATGTATATATATATATATATATATATATATATATATATATATATATATATATATATATATATATATATATATATATATATATATATATATATATATATATATATATATATATATATATATATATATATATATATGCATATATATATATAAATTGCATCATATACTTTTACAGCTTAATCCATTTCCTGCTGATGCTTTGCGAACACCGATAAATGATCCATCGGACCGTCCAGCTGTAACTTCTGTGCAAGTTTCTCTCATAACTGGACTTACTTCTTTACTGCTCTTTCTTTACGATGGCCTGCAGGTATATGAAATAGAATAATAGTGCTTCAAAAATTTATTTAGTTAACTACACCACATCACCAAGGAATACATTTTGAGACGATATATATATATATATATATTTTTTTTTTTAATTGCAAGTTAGAAACTCTTAAAGTCTGTAAATGAGAAGTACATGTCACAAAGCCTTAAAAGTTCTGCTTCTCATAATGCAGGTATATATATATATATATATATATATATATATATATATATATATATATATATAATATATATATATACATTTTTAGCAAAAAGCTCCCTTGAGTATTAACTAAACTATGTATTTATTTTTTTTGTATATACAAATCACTGCCTACTTTTTTTTTTGTAATTTTCTTGATCTTGTTATAAATTTTATGTCGTAGATATTATGTTAGTTATTGGTAACATTTAACCTTTTAAGCAGAGAAATGGCATATAATATTATATATAATAACATATTATATATATATATATATATATATATATATAGAAAAATATTAAATCTTATTTGTGAAACCAAGAAAGTTTAGCTGTCAGGTCATGAGTTTAACTCCACATATACTTTAATCTACACCTCTCACTCCATTATATTATTATGCTATGTTTTTTATTTTATCTATTTGACATATAATCACTTTTATTATTATTTTTTTATTATTTTTTTTTTCAGGCTTCATATGGAGGTTATGTTTATTCATACGCTGTAAAATCACTTGCGGATTTAAGTGTACCAAAAGCTGCTTATTTAAATGCCTGTTTTTGGGGTACTTTTGCATTTGGAAGATTGATTTCCATTTGGTTGGCAACAAGACTTGCACCAATCTTTATGCTCTTCTGTAATATCGTAAGTCAATTTTAAACAATCAGTATTACATATTTTGGGAGGTTTATTTAATACGGAACACCCTACTTAAGAAACTGCATGCAAAATCCATCGGTTACATCTTTCAAATTAATTATAAAAAATATGTTTTTAAATTCATACAACAGTCAAAATTTGATAAGAGTTATACATAAAAAATCCACCTTATTAGTATCAAAGTAGTATATTTCACAGAACCTAAATAGTAATTTTTCAAGTTTTAGTTAATTTAATTCAATAAATTTGTGTTAGTCTATATGCATTCTGTTTATATTGTAAAAAAAAAATGCTGAATAGTATCTAGCTTTTGAGTAATCAACTATCATAAAAGCTATTATTAAATAAAAATAAGCTAATGCGTTAAAGTTATCATTTTTTTTATCTGTTATAGTTACATTAGATTATACGTGCGTGAAGTAGAATATTATTATTATTGTAAAATATGGTTATTAAGCCGTTACATCGTCTTAATAATGTCACCAATTATTATTTATTATTATATAATATTAATTAAAATTTCAGAGTGGCTGCTTATTAGCTATGATAATGATGGTAAGTATGCCTCATGATCATCTGATGCTCTACTTCGGAACTTGTGTGTTTGGAATGTTTCTCAGTAGTATTTACCCGACAGCGATTACACTTGCAGAAACTTATATTCCTCTTACATGTAAGTAAACCTTCTAAATTTTTAACGATTGTAACGGGAAACATAAACCTAATTCATTACATGGTTCTTAATTAATGAGAAAAAACTAGTTACTATTTGAACTGTCAAGTTAAACAAAGTAATTTTGTGACGATCACAAGCCTTTTTTTTTTTTTTTTTTTTTTTTTACATTGAAACAGTTCTTTTAATATACAGTATAGTTGCCAGCTCTTTTTGGTAATATAGAATTCATATTATATTGGTAATATTATTATTCAGCTATGATAGCGTCTGTATTTGTATTATTTTGTTTGCTTGCTTACAGCTCCAATTACCACTATGATTGTTGTATCAGCAGCAGCTGGAGAAATGTCCATGCCAGTCATTGTGGGCCATGTGAGTAAACATTGCGTCTCAGACTTCATTAAAGTAACAATTATTTGAGAAAAAAAATCAAATCCAAAAGTAATTAATTTATGTCTAGATTAAATAATTTTTTTTATAGTATTGATCATGAAATAATACGATGAGTCATAATATCTTACACTTACTTATCTGTAAGTGTAACTGAAAATGTTAACCCGGCCTTTTCAGCACATTGTAAACAATAACTTAATGTTCTAACCAGTTTCAATTTGATTTTTTTTTTAATGAAACTACAAATTCATGTAATATATGTTTCGAGTCTGTGTATATGGACATTTTTTTACTCATCTCAACCCGAATGTGTAAACATTTAATGGATACATATTATATATATACACACACACACAGGTGCACATATACACATACATTCATATGGTTTCAAAAAGGTTTTAGTATCAAAAACGTGTATGCAAAAAACACTTAATTGAGATCAGATACATACATATCTTTGTTCTCACTCAACCTGATAAATAAATAATATTAATAAATAGTTTTTGTTTAAAAATATTCGAAGCTAAATATAAGCTATAAGATGCTATGTATGCAACCAGTTGGGTATTAATGTTAAGCAAATTGCATAGTTTGAATTATTGCAGGCGCTTTAACCAAGCACGCTGGAAATACATCAACTAATAGTATGGAGGCTAATACCAAAAATGTAATGTCTATTGGCTTTTCGTGAAGAAAGCACCAAATTTTCAGGGTTGGTTAAGTACATGATCTTCGTCATAAATTTAAGTGGAACCCAAAGATTGGACCCATAGGTCGACCCTGAGTGACCTTTGACCTGGAGAACAGTTTTTATTTTTTTGTGCAAGAACAGTCATGTTCACAAAAAATTTGTCATGACACAAATCAAAGGTAATGCAAAGAACTACATGTGTAAAAATTTTCAGTGCTCTAGTTAATTAATTTTCAAAATGGCGACTAATTAACTTTAATTATTGTCAAATTTTGCATATTTTTCAATATTTTTGGTTCGCTGTTGCCTATCAAAATGTGTAAACAATTAGAAATCAATATAGCACTTTGATATTGTCACATTAATTGATTAAAAATGCTAATTAGGCTTTTTAGAAGACAATAGGAGAGAAAACACGTGTCTTTGAAGCTGCCGCCACGGACTCCTATACTAGTCCTTATACCATTACAGGTTATAAATTTCAAATATTTTTTATTAGTACATTTCATACCACAGTAATGAAATTTGATACACTTATACTCTGTACCCTAGTAGGGGTTTTGAGCACCAGAGATTATTTTTTACGCTAACCCTTTTGACCCTTAGAGACCCTTAATACTCAAAATCAAGGGTTTTTATTTTTTTGTAAACGAAATATGTAAAATGCAAGAAAATGTTAAATAACAAAGATGTTGGGCATATTTTTTTCTGTGCCCGTAATTTTTTTCCACGTGCTAGGTTGCCAAGTTTTATTGCAGTGTTGCCAAAGCTTAAAACATATAAGTAAATTCATGGTTTTGGCCACCACGTATGGCTCAAATTCGATCATATAGCGTAAAAACAATACGTTTTAACACTGCATGTGTTTTGTGTTACTAGTTTTGCACTCAAATTAATTTTTATAACTAGCGCTAAACTATAGTTAGGGGATAATTATTACAGGGTAAACGTGCGCTTCCCACTTGATGTGTATGTTTCGCCATATACACAATACACCTATATGGGGTTGCGCATAGTTTTATGTAAAGAGCAAGTAAGGACCTATATAGTAGGATTTTAGAGTAATTGAGTTTTAATTCACACAAGTTTACTGGGGTCCATAATTTGAGGTACTGTAACCCTCGGTAGTCAACCCTTAGCATATTATATAGTATAGAATGCAGTATAGTATAGATTTTTTTTTTTTTTTTTTTTTTTTTTTAGTTGCAAATTATATAGTATTAATAATGTAATTATAGTTTCAGACGACATAAAGAGTTTTCACTAACGGGGTTTAACCCCTGAACCCTTGTATACCCTGCAAAGGTTGGCCATTCACCATATAGCTCGCTGACAATTTTTTGTAACGCAGAAAAGTTACATAGTTAAGATATTATAACAGTAATAATTACTAAATATAACAAACTTATCCAGAAGTATATGAATTACGTTTTGTAAAAATTGTCAGCGGGCAATGAATGACCAACCTTTGCAGGGTATACAAGGGTTCAGGGGTTAAACCCCGTTAGTGAAAACTCTTTATGTCGTCTGAAACTATAATTACATTATTAATACTATCAGGGGCGGATCCAGGAATTGTGTTTGGGGGGGGCGATCTCCTAGAAAATTAACAATGTAGGACCGGGGGGGTGGGGTAGCGCGCCGCAGGCGAAAAATTTTATTTGGCCACGCCCCTTTCTGGAAAATATTGCAAAATTAGTATGCCTTTGAAAAAATATTCTTGAATTGCAAAATTTTTGATTTGGTAGTTTTTTTTTTTTTTTTTTTTTTTATGTAAGCAAAAAAAAAAAGTAAAAGTTGGACAAATGATTTCTGAAATATTTTCTATTTTCATCTCTTTGTAAAATTATTAATGTTATTTCACTGAAAAAAAAAAAAAAAAACTTGAAAAAAAAAGAGCAAAATTTAAATAAATTATTAATATTGTGTATTATTTTATTATTATTAATTTATTTTTTATTTTTATTTTTTTTATACACCAATTTACTAAAAATTGTTTTGCAATTTTTCAAACTATTATCGATATTGTAAAACATAAAACTTATATTTGGATGGAAAAATATTTTGAGATAAAAATTATAAAATTTACATTAATTTTTTTTTTTTTTTTTTTTTTTTAGTTCTTATCGCGAGCAAAATATTTCGTGGATGTCCAAGTATTAACAGAACTATATCTCTGATATATTACCCTGATGACATGACAACTAGGGGATGTTAAAAAAATTATTTTTTGATATACTGTATTTACTGTAGCCAGGATTCAAAAGCTTATACAGCAATAAAACTTGCGCCGAAGGCGCAAAAAAAATTTTTTTCGACTAATTTTTTTTCAACTTTTGCTCATTTTTTTCCACCCACGTGGGCCGTTTGGGGGGGGCGGTCGCCCCCACCGCCCCCCCCCTGGATCCGCCCCTGAATACTATATTAATTGCAACTAAAAAAAAAAAAAAAAAAAAAAATCTATACTATACTGCATTCTATACTATATAATATGCTAAGGGTTGACTACCGAGGGTTACAGTACCTCAAATTATGGACCCCAGTAAACTTGTGTGAATTAAAACTCAATTACTCTAAAATCCTACTATATAGGTCCTTACTTGCTCTTTACATAAAACTATGCGCAACCCCATATAGGTGTATTGTGTATATGGCGAAACATACACATCAAGTGGGAAGCGCACGTTTACCCTGTAATAATTATCCCCTAACTATAGTTTAGCGCTAGTTATAAAAATTAATTTGAGTGCAAAACTAGTAACACAAAACACATGCAGTGTTAAAACGTATTGTTTTTACGCTATATGATCGAATTTGAGCCATACGTGGTGGCCAAAACCATGAATTTACTTATATGTTTTAAGCTTTGGCAACACTGCAATAAAACTTGGCAACCTAGCACGTGGAAAAAAATTACGGGCACAGAAAAAAATATGCCCAACATCTTTGTTATTTAACATTTTCTTGCATTTTACATATTTCGTTTACAAAAAAATAAAAACCCTTGATTTTGAGTATTAAGGGTCTCTAAGGGTCAAAAGGGTTAGCGTAAAAAATAATCTCTGGTGCTCAAAACCCCTACTAGGGTACAGAGTATAAGTGTATCAAATTTCATTACTGTGGTATGAAATGTACTAATAAAAAATATTTGAAATTTATAACCTGTAATGGTATAAGGACTAGTATAGGAGTCCGTGGCGGCAGCTTCAAAGACACGTGTTTTCTCTCCTATTGTCTTCTAAAAAGCCTAATTAGCATTTTTAATCAATTAATGTGACAATATCAAAGTGCTATATTGATTTCTAATTGTTTACACATTTTGATAGGCAACAGCGAACCAAAAATATTGAAAAATATGCAAAATTTGACAATAATTAAAGTTAATTAGTCGCCATTTTGAAAATTAATTAACTAGAGCACTGAAAATTTTTACACATGTAGTTCTTTGCATTACCTTTGATTTGTGTCATGACAAATTTTTTGTGAACATGACTGTTCTTGCACAAAAAAATAAAAACTGTTCTCCAGGTCAAAGGTCACTCAGGGTCGACCTATGGGTCCAATCTTTGGGTTCCACTTAAATTTATGACGAAGATCATGTACTTAACCAACCCTTAAAATTTGGTGCTTTCTTCACGAAAAGCCAATTGGTTTGTCTTAGCCTCCATACTATAAATTTGTTGAAAAATACTAACGATATAACTTTCATATTAACAGGAATTCGATACTTTGGGTCCAATAAGTTTCCTGGGTACCGGACTGATAGTTACATGTGCTTCAGTGTTTGTATTTATTGCCCTCTGTATATCTGGCGCAACTATCATCAGGCAAACAGGTATACCAAAAATATGTTTTGTTATGAGTATGAGTATCTATACACGGTAAACAAATAAATTACGTAATGAATAATATAATAACTATAAAAAATAACTTGAATGTTGATATTTTAGAATAATATAATTATGCTGGTATTGTCTTTATGAATAAATGTTTTTGAAATTCAGCTAGTATAATTATTACATATTTATTTTTTGTCCAAGTAATATAATAAACATGCAGCTTGAATAAAACAAAATCATGTAACAGCATGTATTAATAAAAATGTAGTGCATATTTGAAATAGTGTGTAAAAAATAATAAATTAAGGCCCACAGACACCCTGGCTTTTTAGAATCTACTAGGTACAAAAACAATTTCACAAGTTATTAAAATCTGATGCGACTATTCCTTCTAATTTAAATATTAAATTAAAGTTCGATCGTTGTTTGGCCAAACAACGATCAGCTGACTTTTATACTTCGATTCATGTAAGTTTTTAGCTTTAATCAGTACTCAGCCACATTTATGGTCAAAATGACAAACAGGTATTGCCTTCTATGAAGCGGCAATACCTGTTAATGTAATTTTGGCCACCAAAAGTGACCAAATAGCGTGAGACGGTTCTGAGGATACGTGAAGCGGAGTATGTAAGGAGGCGTGGCAAATTTTGATTTAATTTTTTGATTAAAAGGAAGAGGCTCGCCGGCTCCAAACGATATTTAAAATTATTTTTATAAATAGTAGTACTAAATAGTGGATTAAATATAACTTCCAAAAATTTAGTGTCTGTGTCCCTTTAAAACAAAAAATTAATATAACGATAAATTTCAGCTTCACAAGGAGTTCTAGGAGCATTTACTGCATGCATACCACGTCAGGGTACAGACACAGAAGACTCTGGACTTCTAAGACACCACGTTAAGTACTACTCTCGTATGCGATCAGAAGCGTCAGAGTCAAGTTTAGGAGAACATGTAGCGTATGGTGTACAACCGGAAATAGGAGAATCGAATTTGCAGTTTCAACATGCAGCGGGATCTTCAAGCTAGCATTAACATTTGTCTTTTTGTGCATGCCAATCTAATTGTATATTTATCTTGCAAGATAATATTCTGAAATCACTATTATATAAATGATAAAATAATTAAAAATTTGAATTATTATATATTATGTAAATACATACATATAAAAACTTGAATAAAAACATACCTATTTCACATTCAATAAATTTTATATATATATATATATATATATATATATATATATATATATATATATATATATATATATATATATATATATATATATATATATATATATATATTATAATATGTGTGTGGCATTTAATTATATGGGCACTCTAATTTACTATAAATTTAACTATAATGCTCCACGTCATACATTTACGTGTATCGTTATAATATTTCGTCATTTTTGCAACTAAAACGGCGGTCTGTTTTTGCACCGTTTGGTTTATTGTGTAGTTAAAACTTACAAAACATAAAAGTGCATTAATTATTTATTATTATTTCTTTGCAAAATAATAATATGTATGTCTTATTATGTGATAGCAATAAAATTATACGATAAATATGAAATACTTGACATTTTAGTTTTGATTTCTTTTAATAAAAAATTAACTATTTCTTATGGGTATTTCTATGTGTTCATATTAACATATAATGAACGCTTTATTAATTTTAAGCATCATTGCAGAAACATTAAAAAGAAGCTGGGCTTCATTCTTTATCATCTGACTTCACTGTTCATTCCAGAAGTTATGATTTATAATTAAATTATACAATGTTAAGTTTGCTAATAAATTACTGTAACAAAATGTTATTTCTATTGAAATAACAAATAACCTATGCTTCTTGGCTATTTCAAGCACATATAAAACAATAAAGTGCATTGAAAAAGATATCTGCTTACAGCTGTGAATAATATAGATATTAAATTTTCTTATTTTATCGTTCCAATAAATTTTTGGTTTTAAATACAAAATAAATAATTATTAAAATGATTTTAATTTGAATTTAGGATATAAATTATATTTTACATTACTTCAAATGTGCATTTATTGATATTCATCTATAATGCTTTTTATCTTGTGATTAATGTATGATTATTATTATGATTTGACAAAACAAAATATAAGTGTTAAAGTCATTATGTATGAATATTACATCTGTTTGGATTGTTAAACGAACATTTCTCAGCAAACATTCATATAAAAATAAAATTCATATAAGTACTTAAAAATTAATTAAATATATTGTATTAACGTTACTATAAATTGTGATAATCAAGATGTTCTTAGTATTCAAGACGTAAAGTTGTTAAATTTTAATATTATAATAATATGCTATTTAAAATCTTATTCATTCTATATTCTATAAATAGCATATGTTTAAATTATATCTGTGGTTCATGCTTTTAAAAGTTGTTATAAATATAGCATGATACAAATTACGCACTAATCTTTGTGTAATTCTTACAAATTGCTTTCTACAAATATCCTGTATGTAATGGAATTAAATTGTTTAAAGCTATAAAATGTATACTTATTCAGAACCTAAATAAATCAAAACATAAATTTAAAAAAATTAATCTCATTATATTTTTTTTCGGTAATTTAAATTTGTAGTAACCAATGAAAATGTTAAATAATATATTTGAAACAAAAAATAAAGAGGGCGCTCCACGGAACGACGTTACTATACTTCGAGAGCCGATTAGCTTTTTGCTGATTCCATTACCTCACAAAACTGTGGTGGTAGAAAGGTTGCTCGCGCCTTGCATACGAGGGTGTATACGAACATGCGAGGTAGAGACATTATAGAAAAAGAGAGGAAAGGAAAGTAAAAAGAAAGAAAGCCTTGACTACATTTCAGCTACTCTACAAAAGAGCAGTGCGATTTTACTCTTTGTGCCTAAATAGTGTTTGTGTTGACCATTACTGACTCGTCATTCAACTCATAAGGTCATGTTTGAACACACTTAAATTTAATTCATAAGTTTTCAAGGTAAGGTCAACAATTTATTTCTTTAATATTAATTTACATTATAGAAGTTCAATTATAAAACATTCCTGCTACGAGATGGGATGATAGTTCAGTAAGTGAAATTTAATACAAAACTTCAAAATAGAGTAATTTCAATAATAATTATGAATGTGAAACATATGTTGTTAAAAGCTATTGAAATAAAGTAACACGTGGTATTTATAATAACTCATGCATATAATTTGTATACATGAATACTGTACATCATTACATCGTAGGGTCTAACCTTTTAATTCTGTAACATACATGTGCATTGATTTTGATTCTTTTTTCATTGAGCATATTTGTTTTTAAAATCGGCAAATTAAATAACGTTTTATTTTATAAAATAACATTTATCCATCAATTTATTTTACCTAACTTATTATTTAATATTTTTTAAGATTTAAACGTTGTGAAAGAATATGAATGGAAAATATTGAACAAAACCATGGCACTTTGTTTGCTGCCAAAAATTACTGTAAAAACTAGAAAATGGAGAGTACATAGTAATACGGATACAAAATATATTTTACGTTTGAATAGCAATGCTTGTTACTGGTGGTGACGTAAACAATATCAGATGCGCGCGGGAAAGCAGCAGGATCTAATGTAATACTTAAGCATTGCGGGACCATTTTTCAGGTGATTTTTTAAGAAATAATTACAGTCACAACTCAGAAATTGTAATGAAGCATAATGTACTGTAGATCTACTAAGCTAGATTTTTGTTCTAACATTTTTTTGCCGGTAAGAAGCATTTGCTCGACCCTTATATACAATACATTCTTTTTCCTGATAATCGTACAACGGTGCTAATTATGCACAATAAAAAATGCTTATTCTCTCATCATAAAATTGATTTGTATGTGACTATGTAGTTATATTTATACATGTGTATATCAAATGATAAATACTTGATTTTCGTCGCTGATATGAAATTGAAAGACAAAATATTTTATGATTAAGAGTAACAAAGTTATTTTGTTTTTGGGTTTGGTTTTGATTTGATAGACCTAATCAGTAAATGCTTAGAAAATAAATATTATTCCGAATAAAATGTAGAATTTAAAATACATTCAGAACTACTGATAGCTTTTTAAGAATATTGCCTATAAACAAGTTTCAAATCATGGTAAATAGCGTATACGTAAAAATTGTTTCAAGAAATAGAACAAACTATAAAAGAAAATTGTAAAAAAAAAAATGACGTCCACAAAAGTGAATAGGGTTCCACTGCTTATTTAGACGTCCAACTGTTTTACTTCCTTTTATAACCCTGACTCAAATACAAAAAATACATATTTAAAAAATAATCCATACTTAAAAAATTAATATATTTATTTTATTTATTTTTAAAAATTATATATTACAGCTTAAAAATATGTAGGCACTGCATACGTAAGCAGCTGCATTTATGACCAAAATCAGAGTTGAAAAAAAATAATAATGATAATAAATACGTGAGAATATCGCAAAAGAAAAAAATAACAATAATGAAAGAGTAGGGAGACAAAAGTATAATTCTTGCACGCTAGAACAGATTAGCATAAGTTGTAGGTGTCAAACGGTGGAGAAGCCCGCATAGTTAGAGTAGAGGGTACTGTTTCACTTACGCCTGCCTGCAGCAACTAATCACATTGGACAAATTAGAGGGATAAATTTAAAATCCACTAAGTATTATACGATTTGTTACGTAACGCCCTTACACTATATTACATGCTTTTATATTTTTCCTACTAATAATATATATATATATATATATATATATATATATATATATATATATATATATATATATATATATATATAATGAAAAATTGGTTTTGAAATTCAGTCCTGCTAGGTATGACTTTGAATTTAGTCTTATATTTTTTGCAAAGTCATATCATAATGTTCTGTTCGGGCTGCACACCACTCATATCTATTAAATATCTATATAGTAAATAGTCTTGCGAATATGATTCTATTATAACAACACTAAAAAGGAACCTAAAATGTGATGTACATTGTTACGTACCATAAAGTTAGTCCTTGAAGTTAACTTTACATTTAATCAAGATACTGCTGCAATTTGTCTTTAATGTAAACTAAAAACAAACATTTCTTTGATTTTATATGATTATTAACATTCAAAATTTGAGTAATATTTTAACAATTTAACAGACATTCAGAAGTTAAGCTAAAATTAAATGTTTTGATTATTTGTTTCTTGCTCCATAGTGCAGCATTGTTTACTGTTTATTGAAAGTATACAAGTACTTAATTTGATACTTGATGCTCAGTGAGGATTTTGTATATTTGAAGGCAACTTTGCACGCTTTTTTCATCTTGTTCCTTTTAGTGGGATAGATACATACTTTTCCAATTGTTCTTATTACCTTATGATATATGTGTGATTTAACGGGTTTCAGAGCATATAAAGTAAATAATTTAAAGCCTCAAATTTAACATGGCAAGCAATAGTTTACCAAGCCAAAATTAGTATAAAATTACCTTTACAAATTTATGATCCATTCCGATATGACTTGTCCGTAATATTTGAAGTTGCCTATAAAGAGCCTCATAATCTTCAGTCATTGATATGCAGTCCACCTTTTTCTTACGGCATTCAGCAATATGAAGATTGAGGTGATAGCTGTAAGTTGTATTGTAAAATGATACATACTGAATATGAATGTCACGTGGACTTTCAGGCAACTAAAGAAATGTCAATCGAGAGCTACAAAATGTGGACTGCGACGGTGAGAAAGGCGTGTATCTGGACGTCTTGCTTCTCCCTCGTATCAGCAACACATTCAATCATTCAAGTGATTGTCTGGCATCGCTTGTAAGAGGACGAAGAAACGACGAAATACAAGTGTAGTGGCGGTGGGAGGTTTACATTCCCATTGAAGCAGCTGTCGCGATGCACCATCGTGCTCTCTTTCTCACCATTTACTTAACCTCTATGCTATGGTCGGCTCACTCGCACGCAGAGTAAGTGCAAATTTAATCACTTTCTATAATTGAAAAAAAAATTAATAAGGTAAGAGTTGAGATGCTTTCTTAATTTTAAGAAAAAAAAATACGCGATCAAATGTATATAATACTGATCCCTACTTTTTTGATACTATACTATAGTTTGTTTTTTTGTGTGCCCGTTATCTTATATTAAAATAGATACTTTCAAGTCTTTACATGCTATCAAAGCTTTGCAGCCTTGTAGCATATAAATGCGTATTTATTTTACCCCATATTTGCAAAGAAAGTATAGTTTAGAACATATTTCATAGTACACAGCTTTCAGAAGGTTGAGTGCTTTGTTAAATGTTACGCTATGTGTGCTGTGATAAAGCTAGAAAGACGTAGTCTACATTTCTTTATAGCGTTACTTGTTACATCACCTTTGTTGACTAAATTAAGTACTTGACGTAAATGTATGTAATCTGATATATCCATGCAAAGCTTGCATCTCGAATGTTTCTAAGATACGATGTATTTTTTTTATATGGAGAACGTATAGGCAAAGGATTTATAATTTTACATATTTTTTTTAAGAATTTATTTTTTTTTCTAAAATACATTTGTTTTTGTACACATTTATAGAACACCTTATCGATTATTTACTATCGATTTTCAAAGAATGTAAAACTACCACAGTCTATCAGGTCTTACATGCCTCAATACCTATCTCTTTACAGTATTATTGTATATTGACATTATTTGCTGTTTTCTAATATTTATAAATTAATAATTGACACCAAAAAATATAGTGATTTTTTTAAATGTTACAATCTGCAAAACAATAAGCGCAGCCTGGATGTGGAAACATTTTTTTCACTTAGCGCAAAGATTACAACAGTTAAAATTTGCTTATATATATAGGTAATACTTATTGTTGTTGTTCTATAGATTCTAGTATTACGATGAATTACTTCAGAGTACCGTGCTAACAAATTTTTTACGACAAGTACTCAAATCCGTGTTCAATTGCAAGAAAGTGAAATAATTTCTATCTTTAAAAAGTTTACCAACGCTTGCTCTCTTCTTGCAACGTTTCAATATATTCATATTGCAGAAGTACATTTCTGGACAAAAGTTGAAGAACGGGGCTGTGACGGCCGCTACGTTTTCTCATAAAGATAACATATTGTCGTTGCGGGTTGCCTATACAAATCGTTCTAAAACTTTTGTCCAGAGCTGTGTACATTAAAATTCGTTCTATCACAAAATACTTTTTGAAATAATATAAATATAATAAAGAAATTAACAATTTTTACTTTACTTGTACGTTGTTATTATGTTTTACTTTACAATATCAGCAATAATTTAATTGATCCTTAAACTTACGTTTTTACTATTTATAAATGAAATATTATAATTTTGGTATTCAAAATAATATACTGTACTCATCCAAGAAAATCGAATGCTAAATAATTATTTGCGGTGATTGTAATGTTTGTATGTAGAACTAATTAGTACATATGAACATAACATAACGTCACATATCAAATAAACTAATTTGAAAAGTAATTTAATTTTATGCTTGATAAATGTTTATTAATTATCAGTTATATTATTAACAAAAAGTACAAAAATAAAATTAAATGTTTTATGAAGTTAAACAAATAAATTTAAATGCTATTTTTTTATTAGTATTTTTTATAACTTGCTTTATTATTATTATTATTTGTGCTTAAATATAGTTGTGGTGTGGCAAAGTATAGCCCACCGTTTATTGAAAGTACGTTTTGCTTTACATTATAAGATTTCATCTATTTGCCCCTGTGACTAGTAGTGTTACATTAACTGTGGTACATGCTTCTCGCCTAAACGCTGTAATCCTATTAGACATAAAATCCACTTAAACTTTCTGGCTTGACCTACATTTAACCGAGAGTTCCACCCTCCCTTGTTACATTTAAAACAATTAAACTCCGTGAAACTTCTTTTATTAACTATTATTTTTCAAATGGACTTTAAATGGTAAATATCGAAGAAAAAAATTAGCCATGCCAATGAGCTTGTTTTAATGTATCTATGTATACTTTAATTATACATACAATAAAGCAACTAACCAAATAAATAAATAAAAATTCCAAAAAAATTTATACGGTATATCTGCACATATATGAATTGGTAAACTAGTTGTCCGCGCAAAACACGTTTAGGGTGTATGCATTCATATTAAAGTCGACCCCATGCTAGATCACTAAATAACATGGACTGCATAGGAAAATGCCTAATTCTGCAAGTTTAAAAATACTAAACAATACTTTTGAGAGCATTGATGCTGTTAATAGGTTGGATTTGTATCTCAAGTATGCAAGAAAAAAAAGTAATGAAACGTTACACGTAACCGATTTTCTAAAGGATATAGCCAAAAAAAAGAAGTTAAAAAAAGAATAAGTTATTCAGTGCTCCAGTATGGCGTCCAATCGCATTAAATATGACGTTGAGCGCATACACCCTATAGTATTATGTATACTAGTGAATAGCGTGTTGAACGAGAGCAATGTGCAGAAGTTAAATGCTTTTGCTGCAAGCATAATAATAAACAGCCTACAACTGTCCACGTGGTGATTAAAATACAATAGAGAACCTTCTTCTAGTCACTTGAAAGTCATACTTTAGCCTTACTTCATTGATAGTTATTTCTGATTTTTTGTTCTTCTCTGTTTATTTTTTTAAAGGCTTATGCAAACGCGTTGCTTTTTCCCCTCATTTCATACATAAAAATATTTGAATCATAGGTTTTGAAACAGTTATTGTTATGACTATGAGCTTTTTGTTACTTCTTTTTTTCTTGCTTGCCGTTTTATGAAGTAGATTTTTTATGCTTGCTACTATCACTTACAAACATTGCTAGAAGAAATATTATGTGAGGTGAATTTGCTGATCGAGGCTGCGGTTTGATGCTTGCCAATGCAGGGCGTGTCACGGCTCCACTCCTCAACAAGACGAGGCAGAGGTTGCCAGAGAAGCCGCCATCAAACCTCACCTCAAAAATACCGACGATAGCGCAACACCATCAATTGACTATGACATTAATCCAATTCGACATCCAAGACGCCGAGCTTCGATGAAAAGAAGACCAGGTCATGCCGCACGAAGATATCAACCCAGATTATCCTTATGTCCAGGCCAGTGTTTACCTCCTGGAAACCATAGTGAACCTTTGCATCGTAACCTTCTATTACTTGGTAATTTAGTGTCTAGTACAAACAGAGACAAATTTAGAAAATGTGCTATTAGTAAACGAGTTAATGGTACAGATGCTCGTAAATTAGATGCTGTTTTAGAAACAGAGCTCTTATATTCACGTACACCAATTGTGCAATTTATAGTTCATATAGGTGCTCAAAATTGGAGTGATAGTGATCCAGATTTATTAGCAGAAGGTGTTATAACAGTGGTTGATAGAATGGCTGAACAATTAGGCAATGTTTCAGTACTTGCAAGTGAAAAGGGTGAATTTAAATCTACTCACAGTGAAGTCACATCACAAGCCGTACGATCAACTGTGTTGGATTACTGCCAAAACAAACATAGATTTTGCACCGGGCTAGATGATTTATATCTTGTTTTAGAACAAATGCAACAAATGCAAAGTCATCCAAGTTTATTAGATGTTTACAACACAAAATTTGTGAAACTTCAAGATGATGGAAGTACAGCAGTATTCACAGTACCAACACTCTCTCCCATGATCAAACAGTTACCAGTGCATAAACAATTAGATAAATTATTAGCAATGTTTTGCGAACGAGAACGTAGCAAGAACAGGTTCATTGAAATCCAACATATACAACCAAGGAAGAGTGAACCGCCAACTGCAGACTAGTGAGTGCATTTATTATGCCTTTTAATATTTCCTGCTAGACATTTTATTCCTGCATGCCAGCATTACTATAAACAATGTATCCGCAGTATGATATAGCTAAATATAACTAAAATTTATTTATTTATCTGCAGTCATTAATCAGCATTGTATTGCCATTTTATAAGCCACAAAACAACGATTAAAAATTAAAGATAAAGAAATATATATGACACATAAAAAGCCCGTGCATTGAAATATGTACGGGTGTATAAGAATAATATTATTGTGAGTTATTATCTATTAATATTTTTCTACAATTTCTTAATTTAATAATCACAACAAGTAAAAGAATAAAAATAAGTTGAATAAAAGTGATTAATTTGCTTGTGCAGTGGAGAGTCCGGAATGATTCCTGAGTCAAGTTTATCACTTTTGGATATTCTTCCCGTCAATCCAAAGCAGTACGATAAAAATCGCGCTCCTAAAATGGCTGGTCAACCCACGACTGTCTACTTTCATGTAACTGTACTGTCCTTGGACTCCATAAATGAGGAATCTATGGTAATAAAGCATTTTATTTCTAATTTTTACATTATATAATGTCATACTATAATTTTGTGACTATCTTTTGTAATGTTATAACAGGTTATTTTTTCAGCTTATAATCTATTAGAAAACAAAAAAACAATAAAGTTACAAAAAAATGACTTTTATTTGCCATTTTTGTGGCTTTCAATCTTTTTTATTTTTTATTTTTTGCGATGTTATATAATTTATTTTGTAACGCTTCCTTTTTTTCTCCACTTTTTTTTTTTTTTTTATTTATTATTTTTTTTTTTGCAGTGATTTATTATCTTAGTGGTATATTAAATCCTATCTTATTGTGAGAATATTTATACTGAAAAATGCATTTTTTACCCTATTTATACGATATATCTATACCATTTACTTTTATTAATACTGTAATATAATTTTTCTTATTCAAGCAAAGTCGTTTACAGCAAAAATGTGTAACAAAATCAATTAGTTTTATTTTCTTTCATTTGACCTGGTTGGCTTTTCTCTTAAATATTCAAGTGTGGTCTACTTAAAGATAATTAAATTATGTGGAAGTCAAATGCAACAGGTTGAACAATGTACGTAAGTCAGATTCAGTGAAGCGTCACTTATCATTAATTTTTAGCTGATAATAAGCTATACACAAAGTAAATCACAAAGTAAATCACACAAAGAAAAAGAAGAAGAAAACTTACAGGAATAATTGTGTAATCATAATGAATTTAAACGTTGCTATTTTTTCATTGTTATAGACTTACGTTGCTGATATTTTCCTGGCACAAAGTTGGCGTGACCCAAGGCTACGACTACCAGAAAATATGAGAGAAGAATATCGCATATTAGATGTTAAGTGGTTGAACGATATATGGAGACCAGACTGTTTTTTTAAAAATGCAAAGAAAGTAACGTTTCATGAAATGAGCATACCAAATCATTATTTATGGTTGTATCATGACAAGACTTTACTTTATATGTCCAAGTAAGTATAAACTAATAACCAAAATGAAATTTCAACTTTAAATACCATGAGTGCAATTATAAGTCAATCAATCTACGAAAGTCTAGTGGAGAAGATTTATCATACTCGTCATAGGTTCTATAGAATCGCACAAACAGACTGGTTAAAATAAAGCCAATAAAATGAAATGGTTTAGGGATTAAATAGAAAATGAGAGTTAGGAGCAAAACATTATTTTGAATTGACAAGCAATGAGTCTATATTTTTTCACAAGTGTACGTCAATTTTTTTGTTTCTTGTTTTTGATGATCTGAAATTATTTTAAAATAATCATAACGAAATTTTATTATTGAAATTCGTCATTTTCTATGTTGCAGACTTACGCTTGTTCTATCTTGTGCAATGAAATTTGAATCCTACCCTCATGATACACAAATGTGCTCCATGATGATTGAAAGTCGTAAGTATTAACACCCTTAGGTTTCTTACATTAATTAAATTATTGCTTTCATAAAAATAATTTTAATCAAATGTTTAAATTATTATTATTAAATATGAATTAAATGTTATTCATTTTTAAATTAAAGAGGTGTTATGTATATAGGGTAGAAATAGAGTTTTTTTATAGTTTCAATTTATGTTAAGTGGTAATATGCAAGCAGCAAAAGCTGGTCAATATATATCTTATGAATTATAAAGTATACATTATAAGCTATCTTTTAAACGAATAGCAAAATGAGCAGTTAGAAAAGAAATATTGAGCGAAGGACATGGTAGGTTTCAGAAACCTCATAAAGAGTTTCATGTCACAAACGCGCCTGATGTATTACGAATGGTACTGACTGAAAGGGGGGAAAATGTTTAATATGTTATATGTATGTGTATGAGACAATCGAGAGAGAGAGAGAGAGAGAGAGAGAGAGAGAGAGAGAGACGAAGGGTGGTAATTTGCGATGCTTACCTAAAACAATTTCGAGAATTCATTCACCCAACGTTAATTTTTTCCTTTCAAATATAAAACATTCTTTTTTTTTCTATTTCTTACTTTAAAAAAAATAGGCAATTTGGGTGCATATCTCTGTAAAAACACTTAAACTCTGCATCATCTTCCCTTCTCCTATTTTTAAAAACCTCTAGCTTCTGATTTAAATTTTTATTTTAATATCACCAAATTTGTCATTGACGATGGAAATCGTGATTGTTAAGAGACATTGTAAAGTTGAGAGAAAATGAGCAAGAGCGATAAATGCAAAACTGAATTTGCATAAGCAAAAGTTTTCATTATAAGATACTGTATTATATACAATGAAGTTAACTCTTAACGTAATAAATTATTCTCCTCGCTTATAGAATAACAAGCTTTCTCAAGCACTACTAACTGCGTCGGCGCTTATCGTGCACTTTCCATAACATTAAGTTCTGTAAGATAAAGCGACAAAACAATAAAGTTGCTTTGTCACAATTTGTTACTTTAAAAATAATCCTACGTAATGTATTTTATATTTTCTGCTGGATTTGTTTGGTTTAATTTTTATTTATATTTCACTGTAAATTCATATGTAAGCAATATTGTATAAACTACCTTAAAAAAAATAATAATGAACGATTCTGCCTTAAATGCTTATACTCTGTGATTTGCAATTTTGCATAGTTCATACATTTGTAAACACACTACATGTAGAACTCAAATTCTAATAGCTAATACATTTATTGTTTGGTTATATATATATATATATATATATATATATATATATATATATATATATATATATATATATATATATATATATATATATATATATATTTGCGAATTGCATTACCAAACAAATACATATATTAATATGTTAATAAAACGTTATATAAGACAGTTAAAGTTCACGGAAAAAGACTCTGTTTACGAAATGTAGATTCAACTACGCTGTGCAATAAAGTAATTTTTCGCCACTAATGGCTTGTTCACACGGATCAATATTTGCACTACAGTATGCAAAATAATAATAATAAATAAATATAATAACAATAAATAAATATAATATATAAATAAAAAATAACATTAATTTTTTTTTAAAAAATGCATGAAAATGTAATGGTTTAAATGTAGATTGCATTGAAAATATTGCAGCGTGTGAACATGACTTTCAGTAAATGAAGTTTTCCCTGCAAAGTTGATACGCTGTACAAGATAGTAGTAATAAATTTACTTAATGCCCAGCAACAAAGCATTATTTTATAGTTATAGTAACTTTGAACTGCAGTGCAGTATATTTTGTGAAGGTTTATATATTTTTTATTTAGCATAGTTCAGTACAGTACAACTGTACTTATAGATCTCTCTCTCTCTCTCTCTCTCTCTTTCTCTCTCTCTCTCTCTCTCTCTCTCTCTCTCTCTCTCTCTCTCTCTCTCTCTCTCTCTCTCTCTCTCTCTCTCTCTCTCTCCTCTCTCTCTCTCTCTCTCTCTCTCTCTCTCTCTCTCTCTCTCTCTCTCTCTCTCTCTCTCTCTCTCTCTCTCCCTCTCTCTCTCTCTCTCTCTCTCTATTTTCTTTTATTATTTTTTGTTACTGCATTTCATTAAAATACTATTAAATTTCAATATCATTTAAATGAATTCAATTTGCTAAATATATTTTAAACTCATTTCAGTGTCACATACAACGCACGACTTAGTGTTTCTATGGAACATGACAGACCCGCTAGTTGTGAATCCAGATATTGAGCTGCCTCAATTGGACATTGCTAACAACCTTACCGCGGACTGCACCATCGAGTATTCAACAGGTAAGCAAGATGATTGCCTATGTTTATAACATTATTTTATAATTCATGTAATTTTTATACTTAATATTTAACAGAACTCTGTGGTCCATATTAAACTACACGCGTAATATCATTCATCTTTTTATACTTGCCATATGTATTGATTTGTATCACTGACTGAACTCCGAAACAACTAGGCTCTAATTTATTTTTTACTGTAAAAGTTTTTTTTTTTATTCCTATGATAGTTCTTTAGCTCCAGCCAAAGTACTAATAAAATGAAAATAATTATAAACAGAGTAATAAATATAAAAATTGCAAACTTTTTTATCTGCTCCGCAACAAAATTGATAGCCGCAAAAGTAACACTCTTTATTCTGCATTCGTGCTAATAATAACTTTCAATGAAACATTTCAACGCATTGGAGAAACTATAAATAGGAGAGATCTTATTTTTTTGGATATACGCAACAGTATACTGTTGTATGTACCCAAAAATATAAAAGTAAATAAAACCCAAAATTTTATGATTATTTTTTATGAACGACATCATAACTTAACCGTTCTTAATATCACCCTGAAAAGTGACCCATCTTTATCTTGCAACTTCTCGTGCTTTTATGCATTTTTCTTATTACTATTATTATTCCACCAATTAAAAAAAAATAATAATAATAATATAATGATAAAAAAAAAATGAGAGAAAACTTATATTTTAAACTGTCACTTTTCGTATACAGTATAAAGGTGTAGAGTTGTTTTATATTATACAGTATATAAACGCCAGGGCTTTACTCATATTTAAAAATCAAGTATAATTAAGTATTTTAGATTGAAATTCTGTAGTTTTTTTGTAATGCTGAATAGAAAGATGTTACAATAGTAGTATATATTTTATTATTATTTTTTTTTTTACCTAAACTTTGCTAGCAGTATATTTGAGCTAAAAAGAAGGTGATTGATTTAATTGCACTGGTGTAAGAGTTAAAATAAAGATCAAGCAGCCATAATTACGTCAAGCAGTTATTGATATGAAATAAGCTTTTGATAAATATATAATGCTTCATGTGCTTCGTAATTTCATTAATATTTTTGTAAATTATACTTTTTGTTATGATTTTTAATCATAATATAATTCATGCAGATACTTTTGTTTCAATGCTGCCATTTACAATTTTTATTTTACTAAAATATTAATAAGCACACACGCGAGGTGTATTGTAAAAAGTATATAATTTTCTTCTTTGAGCATATTTGAACGTTCTATATGGCTATTTGACACAAATCGGTCCTAAAAGAAAAGTTTTATATGTTTTCACAACTATTTCTTTATATATACTGTATTTAATTATTCATTTACAATATTTTCAATGTGTAATATACATATATAGTATATATAATTGTAATAGGTATGGTGAAGCTATTAAGAGTCTGTGTACAAAAAGTAAGCATCGCGTTATGCAATTATTATTGTTGCGTGCAACTTTAATAGTTTAAAATAAATATGGCATGCAAATATATATACGTATAGAAAAGTTTTATATGTTTTCACAACTATGTTTTCACAACTACTTCTTTATATATACTGTATTTAATTATTCATTTACAATATTTTCAATGTGTAATATATATATAACATAGTTGTGAAAACATATAAAACTTTTCTATATATATATATATATATATATATATATATACGTATATATATTTGCATGCCATATTTATTTTAAACTATTAAAGTTGCACGAAACACTATTAATTGCATAACGCGATGCTTACTTTTTGTACACAGACTCTTAATAGCTTCACCATACCTATTACAATTATATATATTATATGTATATTACACATTAAAAATATTGTAAATGAATAATTAAATACAGTATATATAAAGAAATAGTTGTGTAAACATATAAAACTTTTCTATATATATATATATATATATATATATATATATATATATATATATATATATATATATTTGCATGCCATATTTATTTTAAACTATTAAAGTTGCACGCAATAATATTAATTGCATAACGCGATGCTTACTTTTTGTACACAGACTCTTAATAACATCACCATACCTATTACAATGCAAAGTAAAATTAATATAAAAATGTAAAACTTAATACTATTCGTAAAGAAAATTTTATTAAATGAGTCATATTGAATAATAATAATACTTGTTTGGAAATAGTATAATTATGTTATTAATGTCAATTTACTATTATTTTGTTGTAGGAAATTTTACGTGCCTTGCAGTAATGTTTAATTTACGTCGGCGCCTAGGGTATCATCTATTTCATACTTATATTCCTTCCGCATTGATCGTTGTCATGTCTTGGATCTCTTTCTGGATCAAACCCGAAGCAATTCCAGCTCGAGTCACATTAGGAGTTACATCACTTCTTACTTTAGGTAAAACTTATATGTATATCCACTTTAAACAAAATGAGTAGCAAACGTAAAGAGAATTAAACTGTTTTATGCTGTGGATTTAAAATAAAATTATCAAGCTAAGCATTACAAAATACTTAAACCTTATATATATATATATATATATATATATATATATATATATTTGTATGCAAAATGTAAATTTGTCATCGATTTCCAATTAAATAAAAATATCTCCAGAGGCATGTCATAAAAAGCCTATATTCCCTTTCTTTTTGTCAATTTAATTAGAAATTTTTACTAATAATTAAAATTGCTGCTTTTTAAAATTCCTTTAAAATATATACTTGTAGATGTTAGGTAGCAAATAAATACTAAACTATTTGTGACACTGTATGTTAGGTGGTATCTCTAAATAAATAAGGCGAAATAAGTAAAGACTATGTTTAGACAGTTTGTTACGAAATTATAAAATATTAATAGAAAAAATTTATCATGTTTAGTTTTTTTTATTATTATTATTTTTTAAATTTTTTAATCCTTTTTTATAATTGATTATTTTTAAAATTACCTAAGATTTCATTTATAGTTACAACCAAAAAAAATACAAACTAACTATGTGATTTAATTTCAATTACAGCTACTCAAAACACGCAATCTCAACAATCGTTACCTCCTGTATCTTACGTTAAGGCCATTGATGTTTGGATGTCTTCGTGCTCAGTCTTCGTGTTTCTCTCGCTTATGGAATTCGCAGTGGTAAACAATTATATGGGGCCGGTTGCAACTAAAGCTATGAAAGGCTATTCGGATGATGACATCAGATCTGCAGTGGATGAATTTAAAGTAATTACAAATTTATTTAATTTTAGTTCTTTTTTACAAGAATAATAATAATATACACCTCTTTTCACAAAAATTGATACGTAAGTGCATATATACTGTAGCATGGATGAACGGAGCAATTTTTGTGGGAGGAGATGTATGTGCATTTTACACGTGCGAAGCCCACACTATAATAAGCTATGTGATTATGCTTTGATCCCTATGTAATAATTTAGACTGTATCCCAAAATAGCTTTGAAAGATCATTATTAAAATTAACAGAAAAGCATAGAGTAGAACTTTCGTGTTATCAAAAAGTCTCAAGTATACAGAAGCAGTGTGACGGGGGATTTTGGTTTTGCAGGAGTTGGAGCCTCGTTCGTGGTCCGGTCGTGGTCGTCAACTTGCAGGCAGTCCTGTGCGAACAAGTACGGCACAACAACCTCAGTATGATACTTTCTGTCATGGACGTGCAACAGCACTCTTCATTGATAAATTCTCCAGATTTTTCTTCCCGTTTTCTTTTTTCATATTAAATGTCGTTTATTGGTCAACCTTCCTCTGATAATGGCACAACAAGTTTTTTTAGAATAATTAAAAAAACTTAATAGCAATTAGTAACTTGTTGAATGAAATATTCACTTTAATGAATATCGGGCGTTAAAAAAGTACTTACCATTATATTTCATTATTATTTCTAAATGACATTGTGCACAGATTTTTTTTTTTTTTTTTTTTTTTGCACTCTTTTAATTTAGTTGGTATTAAGTATCTATTGATAAGAAAACGGTAGTTTGTGTCTGAGATTTAATTTTTTAGAACCATTAATTTGCAAAACGTCAAGTAGATATGGTTTAAAAAAATTCCTGTTTACATAAATTATGTTGTTGTTTTTTATGTGTGTATAAATTGTTAAAAATGTAATTTTACTACAAAACACCCGTTTATTTGTATATACCAGCATATGTTATCATATATTTATATGAATAAGTGCCGAGGGAAAAATATAAAATGAATATAATCAGATCAATTAACAAAATGAAATCAGGATAATTAGGATACCCATTAAAATGTAATTTAAATATTGTCATATAGCTATTACTTTTGTCATTTGTGGTGCATAATATTAATGTTTTATTTAATAAAAATAAGCTATATTGACTGAATTTAAATGCGGATCCTCTTAAATTATGAAAAAGTAACAGAATCCATTGGATCCGTATTCAGAATAAGCTTTAATCCAAACATAGTATATAAAACCACTATAGCTATAATACTGCAGTACTATTTCATGCATATATGTAATAGTAAAAGCATCATATATATATTCATACTTATTGACTGCGTATGTTTACTCAAAATGCGGAAAAGGAAGTAGCCGGAAGAGGAAATCACGTGACGTTAAAAGTGGGAGAAACCTTGACATTTTGTGTGCTTCTGTTTACTCAAAATGCGGAAAAGGAGGTGCTGGAAGAGGAAACCATGTGATGGTAAAAGTGGGAGGCAGCTCAAGGTTAGCTTGCTGCTGGCACGAAGTTTTCTCCCACTTTTACTGTCACGTGGTTTCCTCTTCCGACACTTCCTTTTCCGCATTTTGAGTAAACAGAAGCACACTTTATGTAAAGCTAATAAGCGGAAAAGGAAGTGCCGGAAAAGGAAACCACGTGATGTTAAAAGTGGGAGGAGCTCAGACCTAGCTTGCTGCTACTGCGAAGTTTGCTCCCACTTTTACTGTCACGTGATTTCCGCTTCCGGCACTTACTTTTCCTGTTTTTATAGGTTTACATAAAATGTCCTTGGTGCCAGCAGCTAGCTAACCTTGACTGCTTCTGTTTACTCAAAATGCGGAAAAGGAAGTGGCCGGAAAAGGAAACCACTTGACGGTAAAAATGGGAGAAAGCTTGGTGCCAGCAGCCAGCCAGCAGCAAGATAACCTTGAGCTACCTCCCACTTTTACCATCACGTGGTTTCCTCTTCCGGCACTTCCTTTTCCGCATTTTGAGTAAACATAAACAATCATTATGACAGTGAAACATTTTGATGATTAGCTTTGGTATTTTTTTCAATCCAACATTTTATTTCCAATTTCGTACTGGGTATCCGGACTATCTGGGTTATCACATGAACAATGATTCACTAGGAAAATAATGGGTTCTAGGACACCGCACTAAATAATTAAATAAACAAATCGGAATCTCGGACCGGCAAGTATCCCATTTTGAATATGGGGTTCGCCTTAAAGGCATAGAAAAGATAAAACAACATGCTCATTTTAATCATTAGACAAAAAATGGGATCTACAAAACTGATGATAATTTTTACCAGAATGTAAATGTGGCCCCATAACCCATAAGAGAGCGTGAAAAAACTGTAAACTATGCAATTTGCATGACAGGCAAAATCTAATATGAAAATGTTGTTTGGATTGCATAAATCGAAAATTTCTGATCACTGCTACGGCGCTACAGTTGGGTTTTGAGACCAATTTAATGTTATTTATGTAAGTCCCATCAAGTGTTTTGTGATATAAACGCTAATGTTTTCATGTTGTCTATGCCTTTAATAACAATAAATCAGTATCTTGGACCCGGATGCGCGGAAAACAAAATAGTATAATATAATATATAATAAAAATAAAAGGACCCAATCTCTGATAAGTTTTTGGTATGTTCAAAATGATGATCAGTTATCGATCTCAATTTGACCTTAAATGTAATGATAAATACAAAACTCATGTATGTACAAAGATAAATTAAAACTTGTTGAGTATATGAAATGTGACTTTATTCTCAGATATATATAGTACCTCTTCCACTTACCTACAATTAACTTTAACAGCCTATTTACTAAAATATTTCGGACGAATATTAAATAACAAGAATTTTTGAAGTTTTGGTGAATTTCATTAGAAAATGCATTTCTTTTTTCTTAGAAAAAACTATGCAACATTTATATATGAAACGATATAAAATAAATTTAAAGAATTACGTTTTATAAAATTATTAACATTTTTATTTTACGAAATAAACAATCTATATTTAAAACCTACAGTATAATTGATTCAATGGTAATGATTAGAATCTGATTTTTAGGTCTCAAATTTGGTTGAATTTGGTGTATATTTTTTTATCAGAACATTGCAAAATTAGCACGATTTTTTGAATGGTAAAATATACTCTATCACAATAGTGCGCACTACAGTATACATATACACACGATTGTGATGGTATATTTTACCATGTTCACAAACTCTCGCTTCGTTTGCAACTGCAACGTTGTATTCCTATGAGAAAAACTTGATGAGTTTAAAGCGTTAAATATGTTATCAATAATCATGTGTACTACTAAAGTACTACTGCCATGTGTACTGAACGTACACAGACCAATATCAAATATTGATCGGGCATATATGATCAATATCGGACGTTTTGAATATTATACTGCTGCTTATAAGCAGTACACAACAACATTTTTTTTTCTCGGTATAGTCCGGTGATTTTGTTTACAAATTCTTAAGATTAACATTGCAAATTCAAAGTAGTTTTATTTTTACCAATTATCTCAAAAACTATCGCAACCTATAAAACAAATAACATGTTTATTCTTAGTTTTCAAATTACAATTTCATATGTAAATATTTGAAAGTACAAAATTATTATAATTTGAATCTAGAAACGCCGCACCGCGATCTTGCTCTGCGATATTTTTCCTAGAAAAAATTACCAAGATTATGACCGAATATTTTTATAACGCATGGCTCTTCAATCTTCGTAAAAGTAATATAAAAATTAAGTGCATATATACACTAAAATGCTCTTTAAAATCCAAAGAATTAAAAAATATTCGTAATTCATATTTTATATGCATCAGATTTATCAGTTTTTAAGATAAATAAAAAATAAAAAAGCAACGACAATTCTAATTTGCAATGCATATTTCTTATGGAGTAATCAAACTTAAGTGGACTCCCTATGGATTGTTGTCTTAATCCCCCCCCCCCCCCTCCCGGCATCGGGCAGTATATACTGCCTGTCTTCTTTAGGATGCCTTTATTGTTACAGGTTCAGTGGTTACAACAAGTACTTTCAGTGACAAATTGTTCCTGAACAAAAACTTGGTTGCAAATAGTTCAGTTGTTCAAATTGACTATTTAATAAAACAGTGATGATAATAATAAATAATGCAAGAATATTTATGTAAATTTTTTTAGTCATTTTTCAAATAAATTTCACAGTAATAAATTAAAATACAATAAGCTTATTGAACGAAAATAATATAATAATAAGAAAAAGATTATAAAGTGTATAATTGAGGAGGTGCATGATTGATGTGATTGCACTGACCATAGCCTGCCTAGACATTTCCCTTTCCACCTTTCCACGGTTTCTCTACGCTGTCATGGCGTATGCCGGGCTGTGTACTAGGCCGTCGTCGGCCCGTGTGAGCTTTTCCATTAATTTGGAAAGTCCTTACCTGTCTATATATAAGACAATGTCCTGACTGGGACTGGGATTGGTGTAGCACAATAAAAACACAAAATATGGCAAGCCAAAAAAAAAACAAAAAAAAAAAAAAAAATGACGTTACGGAGAGCTTGTGGCTTTTTATAGTTGTATAAGCAGAACTTGGAGAAAGAATTATGATTTAATTTGTCTCCTTGAATTTGCCTGAAACATTAAAAGAAAAATGCAGGCTGCTACGCAAGTAAAGGCTATAAAAATGTATTTTTTATTATAATTTTAATATTTAATAATATGACGAATACATGAAATGATTACCTAATCATCACCAAAAGCTTTTTTCAGATTAACTGCAAGGGAAAAGATGATTTATATGTGCACCTTTCAATCAAATTATGTATAGTACACATAAGATTATTTTTTATATAATAATAATTTTATCTCTTTTACTTTTTAAATAACAATAGCACTGTAAACTGTAATATAAAGCAAACTCAATGTCAGAGTTGAGTTTTACACAATAATACTATTTTTATATTCACATCGCTCTCTCTCTCTCTCTCTCTCTCTCTCTCTCTCTCTCTCATTCTCTTGATGTTTTAATTCCTATATTATTTAATTAAACTAATAATTTAACAATATACCGATCGTTTAGTTTTTTTTTTTTTTTTTTTAAATAAAGCAGGGTGACATTTTAAGTTTTAGATCATTTCAAAAGATTGACTTTTGGATTCTTTTCATATATATTAACATTTTTTAAATAATTTTATAGTATAAATATCTGATTGTCAGTATCAAAATTATGAGAAATTTTCTTCTTATATATGTTTCAGTTTCAGGCCGGGTTTATCAAACATATATATTAAAAAATAAGTATAGCCTATATATAGATTTAGAAACGTGTTTTTTTATGCAAATTTGAAGTTTTTCCCTAAATTCTATATTTTAAATGTATTTTTTATTACATTTCATACAGCGAGATATAATGAGATATGAAACTAATACAGATTGCACACGGCCGCATATACCCTCAAAAAGGTTAAAAATATTGTAAATCTAATATGCCATATCCATATAGTCATATGCAGCAAAATTATTAACAAGAAAACCCAATAACTGAAAAGTGCGCATCAGCGATAAATGATTACTTTTTTCTTTTCAATATATAATTTATATATTAATCTTTTTTGTTAAAAATTACATAACAGTTTTGAATTTTGAAGACAATTTTTTTTCTTATATATAGTTATATTCGATTCGAATGTTTATGGAAATATAGTATAGCTTTTTAATAAATATTTTCTCATAATTAAATCCTGATAGAGATTTTACAAGTATTTAATTTTGAATGATACGATCAGGATACGATGACGTCATGGCTGGAATTTTATACACGGTTTTTTAAAGGTTTAAATGTTTTTATTCGCCGTTTAAATACCACATCCGGCAACAAAAGTTGGCGGGATCGAGCGGGATAATGACAAGCATTATTTTTTACAAACGAAACCCTTTTAATTAAATTTTTCATGGCTCAAAATTAACTAAATTTTTATAATGCATTTTTAACATTTTTTAAATTTTTTTTGTAACTTAATTTTATAAAATCTCTACTATTACTTTGAGCCTTTGAATGGTGACGTCATACTTTTCAGCCAATCGCAGCTGAAATCGTCATCAATAACATTTATTTGACTTTAGTGGTATTCACAAGTAGCAGATGGTTCTGCAAAAGGCGCGCAAAACACAGGAAAAGGCGGCAAGAACGTGGAAAAGGGCGGCGAAGCCATGGCGTATCAAATGGCTCTGGAAATTAAAGATAATACTACACCTAAACGCCGAAAAGTTTACAATGAAGTTGAGGAGAACGTACAAGAAAGTTCAGTATGGTGCGAGACTTCTATTTTTCCATGGGGATGGGGAGACGAAGCAAAAAATCCAGGTGAGATGAGCCCTGGTAGCTCCTGTGAAGACAATCAATCAGCCAGACAAGAAAATCGTCGAGGTAGACCAAGGGCCGACACGATTACTGGCCTAATCGAAGAAGGAGCAGTGTCTCCAAGTGCTATCAAGTGCCGATACTGCTCTAGAGTGTTTCCACGTGAAAAGAGCTTACAAGCCCATCTTCGAACACATACAGGTATGAATGATATGTACTCGCTGGGTTTGAGAAAAGATACAAAAAACACAGTTTGCTTGGATCATATATATGTGTGTTATTTTATTAATTTGTACCCACTTTTGAAACTCAACCCTCTTATTTTGTTCAATAAACAAGCATACTATTGCACAGCCCACCTTATGTACAACGCCACCCTGTGTGGCATTCATATCATGCACACTTACATACATACATAATATGTGTACATAATTCTCTTCTTTTTTTTAAAGTAAAAACCTATCTTGATTATGTTTTTTTTCTGCACTTGGTTTTTAAGTCGTGTTATCTGCTTCTAGTTCTTATTTACACATATGTATCTGCTATGGTATTTTGTTGATACATATTCCAAAGTTACATATGTTCCGTATGTATGTACCGAAATGAAATGAATAAACTTCAATTTTAGTGATGCATTTCAGTCTATATATAGTTGTGAAGTTTTTTGATTTCGTCGCGGTACAAACATAATATGGACGTAATATTGATACCGTATACGTATATATAAATTATACACACTGATGTATGCATACGACAAATATATTTTCAGACTGCATTTGCTTACCTGTGCACACATTTAAATAGGTACAAGCAGTTTGAATTGAATAAGTCCACTAATTATCCTCAATACGTAATGTATTTTATGTATCCTGCATCCAAATAGATTTGACGACGATGCTGCTGACGTGAGGGCTGACTCGCTGGTTTATTATTTAAATATAAGATTAATGAAAATTTGATTGTGCGTGATAATGATAATTATATAGAAAGATACTTAAGACTTCAATTGAAATAATAATTTTGTAGAGCTCGAAGTCAATGGTCCTGTCGTAATAATATCAGCTCCTCGGGTGTGTATACACATGCACATAAAGATACAAGTAAAAGCTACACAAGTAAATATGTTTGATGTACAAATTAAATTAATACATTAAGTTAGTATGCACATGAGACACACCTCGTTGGTGTAGCCCATTTAAAAATTCATTTTTGTTTTGTTTGATTAGCTGTCCAGTAATCACAATTATTCAAAAATCTACTCTGTAATTGTTTGAAACTAGAAAACCTCTGTGCTTATATCACTCTGGGACAAAATTACTTGTCGTATGCTGGTTATGCAAATAAAGACAAAAAAAAAAAAAAAAAAAGAAGAAGGAGAGAAAATAGTATTTGCTTGTGTACATTTCCCCTACTTTGGTGCATTTCCTGCACTTAAGCAACAGAATATTTTTGTGGCAATAAATTGACCCAGTAACAATTGACTAACAAAGGTACAACTGTTTTGAGGCTGAATAAGTGATTTCGATTACATCCGCTTCCGTTTCTACGTACTGCGCATGCGTCGTAAGTAAAAACGGAAGCAGATGTGAGTGAAATCACTTACAGTCAGCCTTAAAACAGTTGTTCCTTTACTAGTCAATAACAATAGGGGGGGGGGGGGGTAATTTACATTGTAAAATCGAGAAACTGCATGAGCATGTCCACAATGTAATATTGTGTTTGCTGGGTGTTTTTTGTGCCCCATATACTTTATGATTAAGGATATCTTTATACTCTGTATATACATACTGTATAATGCATATAGTTCTATTCAACATTATTATAGCTACTTTTTCCTGCAGTTTTAAGATGCTGAAACTTTGGAGTACATTGTAATAAATAAAGCACTCCAGCTTTGCATCTTTTAAGATTAGTTGTTGGTATTTATATTATTTAGTATTGGTTATTCTCGTATATATAGGTCTATATATATTAGAATAACTGACATTAAAAAGAGAGAGAGAGAGAGAGAGATTTAGAGAAATTGTAAAATTCAAAGTTGGTCAAGTGTAGTCAATGTATGACATGCAGGATAAGTACAGGTGCTCTTATTCGGGGCTAAAATAATTATGGAAGCAGCCAAGTATTCCATAGTGTTCAGTTCTTTCTCATGAACTACTCTTATAACCATAAACTCCCCCCCCCCCCCCCCCCTCTCCACACTCCTTATCATACCATCAGCCATGAGGTCACAATTACAGTTTTTAACACAATAAACACTATTCAATCTTAACTCATCATGTGACTGATCATGTATTACTCTGATCATTTTTCAATTTCTCATATTACACTATTCAAAGTCATCACATTTGAAAAATATGAAAATGTCATCATTGGAAAATATTATATATTTTTTAAACATGGTATTTATGTTACCTAGCTGTATCAGCAGAGCAGACTCTTCATAATTTTAAATAGAAAATGTAATTAAAACTACAACATTTGCCTCCCACCCCCCCCTCCAGTGCTTCTCTACTTTTTACTTTTTACTTAAACTTAGGTAAATTTAATATGTTAAAAAATTAATAACAAAATTAATGATAGAAAATAGTAGGAGAAAGAGAGAAATTAGAGCACTAAATTCAATGTGCACTCATCTGCTTTAGAACATTTGTCATTCCAAGTCTCAAATTACAGTAACTTATAAATGAGAGAATCTTCACATTTTATTAATTTTCAACTCAAAATGCTTTAAATCTCTCTCATACTATTTTCTACTATTTATTTTTTAAAAAGTTAAAATATTATATTGCCCTTTGTTGCGTCTAAAGGGCATTGCATTTGTATACTTTTTCACAAAGAGCTTTACTTGCATTTGGTCAGATTCTATGCTGCACTTGCATCCGCTATAAGCTTAACATGTAAAACCAAGTAGTGCAAATACGTCCTTTGTGGTACTGGATAAAAATGCAAGTACACCTTTTGTACGATGACCTTGAAATGCAGTTACGCCCTTTGGATGCAACATAAATAAATTTTAACTGCAATTTTTTAAAATTTTATTATTATTGTTATTTATTAAAGAATAGTTATGTTTTTACAAAAATTACATTAACATTATAGATGCTAAAGAAAATAAATGATTGCGGTTGGGTATGCTAAATTTGAAAGAAAAGTATAGTAAAAAAACAGCAAGGGGCTTACTGTAGAATGAAAGAAAAAGGGGGGGGGGGATCATATTGGATAGCTTTCACCACTAAATTATTCACTATGGTAAGGCCCTTGCTGGTTTTCTCCTATCCCTTTCTTTTTATTTAACATAATTTAATTTTACAAAATAATATACATGTATGTATATATTTTTTAGTACGTTAACCATTGCTGTGTTATTTATTCCAGGAGAGAAGCCATATGAATGTGATTATCCGGGCTGTTCTCGAGCATTTACTCAAAGCGGTCAGCTAAAGACTCACCAACGTCTTCATACGGGAGAGAAGCCCTTTATTTGTTCTCAACCAGGGTAAGAAGCAAAACTTGTGCCAGCTTTCTTTGCTTGCAGTGTGTCATTTATCCACCTCAATTATAAGCGTAGAACACCTTGAACAAAAAACATGTCTAATTCCCTAACATACCTAAATATCAACGTTGATTTGGCCAGAGTTATTTATTTCTAATTTATTTTCCATTCACAAAATCACAGCTGCAGGTTTGTGACGTCATAGCTCGCCTGTTTCCGCGCGCGTGGACTAGTGAGCTGTGACGTCACAAACCCGCAGCTGTGATTTTGTGAATGAAAAATAAATTAGAAATCAATGACTCAGGCCAAATCAACGTTAATATTTAGGTATGTTAGGATATTAGGCATGTTTTTTGTTCAAGATGTTCTACGCTTTTAATAGCACAAATATTTAACTAATCAGAAGACAGAAATGTTTTCAAACTGATCTGCACAGCAATTTCAAGTTGCATTCTAAGTGTCGTCACATTGGTCACGATAGTTTTTCAATTATTATAAAGCAGTGAACTCTTTGATTATACACAATACATTCTTAGCTCATTTTGTCTTCATTGTACTTTTTTTTTTTTTTTTTTTTTTTTTTTTGCATGCGTTGAATGTTTTTTTTTTTTCTATAATTTTTACAATTATATTATTTTAACAAATCATTAGTGTTTTTCGTAAACCCAGTTTTTATGCACCAAAAAATGCGCATTCCATTTGAATAAGCAAAAGTGATCGTCATTTTAGGAGCAGAGAACAGGGGTTACGAACAGCACTATTATAGTGTGATCCTTATTACTTTTTAATTTTGTTAATTTAAATAATCACTAATCACCATCATAACATTCTGTTAATTAAAAGTAAATCTTGCGTTGCAGCTGTGAAAGCCGCTTCACCCATGCTAATCGACACTGCCCTGACCATCCACATGCTTCCCTAAGAAGGTCCAATGACTTTGTGTTACGACCGGTTGCAAATACTGAACAGCCCAGTGAAGTGAGAAGGTGGCTCGAGAGGTAAAAGCATATGTATTTACTAAGGGCCGTTTTTTTTTTTTTTTTTTTTTTTTTTTTTTTTTTTTTTAAATTCAAAATACTTTATTTTCTAATCTCCTACAATCAAAAGCAGCAATACAAAACTCTGTACATTTGTTTAGGTTATTTTTGGTTTACGTCAACTTACATACTAACTTACAAACTATAGACACACTAAAATACAAGCATCATCTCACATATTAGGACATATTAAATAATTTACATGTTTAAAAATTCATTCACACTACAAAAACAATGTTGTAATAAAAAGGAAAATAACATTCTCTCAAAAAAAATTTTTTTTCCTAAGTTTTAATTTAAATGTTTATAAAACTCCTGTTAAGATGAAATATGATTTGTGCAGGCATTGTGAAAATACAGTTACACAGAGTACATTCAATGCTAATTGCAGCTTTTGTTATAATAATACTATAATACCATGGTCGCTTATTCAACTGGATAAATCAATGTTTCTGATTGGCTAGCATCTAAGAACACCTGAAAATAACAGTGGAAAATATCAGCTTAATGTCAGTTTTATAAGCAACTAACAATTTTACAAGGGACTGCAGTTTTGCAATTTTTGTCAATTCTCTTGAATGTTAAGATTTGTTTTTTATTTCTTCCAGATATCTGCAACGTCAACGTGAGGAACCTCAAGCACCTAAAAAAATTGACAAACTACAACGAGCAATTAGCAGTGCATGCTCTGAGCCAGGAGAAGGGACTCCTAGCAAGAGGTGTCGGGCACGCAAGGGTCTGACAGACAAACTGGAGGAGCAGCAAGAAAACACAACTCCATTGGCTGCATCAGCTGAGAAGCCAAAGCGCCGCTGGTTGAGGGAAGCCAGTCAAGATCCAGCATTCTTAAAAAGTTGTCAGGCTCCAGCTGCTCAGACTCCGCTAGCTAAACCCATAGAATGGCTAGAAACAGAGGACGTGGTTGCAGCTAATCAAGCCAGACCCAGTGTCCTGATGTTAGCAGCCAAGCAACAATACCAGCATGTTGACATGGAAGTGGAGTTAGAGACTGTGCAAGAGGTGGTTGTGGAAACTACACCAAGTCAAGCTGATAAGTGGATGGGTGCTATGGCCTTAATGGCTTTGGCAACACCTGACACAGATCCTGACGCAATTCCTCTCAACTTAGCCTCCTCTCCTATGCCACAACCTCGCTACTTGCAACTATAATTTAGTATTATTCATAATCTCAAGAAGCACTTCCATGTTTTGCTAACTTTATAGTGAACAATTGTGGTTATTCATTTGTTATCAAACATTTGATACCTACATATGTCTTGTATAATTTGTACTGTTTTTATTTTAAATTTTATGTGTTATTATATAATCTTTTAACAGCATGCTCAGAAATTACTTTATCCTCTGAAAATTTTCTCACAGAGTTTGACTAATATTTTTTCTCTATTTTATTGTATTGATGTATTACAGTTCAGCTCTAGCCAAAAGTTCCCAAACAGGGCAGCTGCGGCCGCTGGTTTTCTCCTAAAGATAACAGTGTAGATGCGGGTTGTCTATGCAAATCGTTTGGGAACTTTTGGCCACAGCTGTACATAATAATAATTATAAAGGTCCATTATTGGTAATCTTGTGTTGGTTTCACAGTGTTTTAAGATATAGATTAGTGCTTACAAAATAAATCTGGGTTAAAAAAAAAAATAATAATAATAATGATCTGCTATCCAAATTTGTATTGGGATCACAATGTGGATTATTCAATTTAGATCAATTTTATCTGTGGTAGATTTGCATCAAAAGAATCCAGTTAAGTGGGATAATATGGATCTGACCCAATCTGATATTTGGAGCTTTCCCCTTCCTGGTGAAATATATTTCGAATTAGATTTTTTGCCCTGTTTAAAATCGGACAGCTATAGTATAGATGTAATAGCTTTCTCTGTTGGATTATATTTTGAATCTATATCTAGGCATTATATTTTATTTGCATGCCTAAAAAGTAAGCATTGTAAACCATGCTTTAAATTTACAACGATTAAACAAGCTGATTAAATTAATTATAATTAACTTTTAAATCTATACCTAATATAAATATAAGAAAAAAACATTTCGGTTTAATATGCAAAGCAAAGAAAAGAAGTAGATTATATAATTAAAGCACGCTATAAATTTTTGCTTAGCTTTGAATATAAAGTGCTTTAATTATATAATCTATCACTTTTCTTCGATTTGCACATTAACTTGTAAATCTATGCATAGTACTTTTTTTTTTTTTTTACTTTTTATTGTAAATAACTGAATGTTGTGTGTTTTTTTAGTAGATGTGTACCAACTATTAGTTATATATTTTAGGACTTATTTTTTAAAAAGGATTCAGTACTGTTAATGATTCCCTTG
>OX439127.1:46843601-46998601 GCA_949318235.1 Ecdyonurus torrentis
TTCCCTTGTTTAGCTTCCTAGTAAATACTGAAACATTATTTTATTCTATTGCCTTATGTGGACATTATGCATTCAAGTGGAGACATAAATTAGCTCAATGCTTGGAATTAATGAAAGATAATATATCATAAGCCAATAGAAAAATGTGTCTTTCAGTATCTGCACTGTGAAATAGTGTCGGTTTACATACACCATCACAAATTAACCAATTTGTATTAAAGTTCTTAAAAATTAAATTTCACATATTGCACACATTGCATATTTTAGATTTAAGTACCTAGAAAATAATAATTGGGGAGCAATAGCAACATGTTTGATTTTGATATACTATGGCAATATGGCATTTGAAAGATGCCATAAGATGTTGGCATCAGTCCTTAAACAAAGTAACCCCCTACTATTTCTACATGAGATACAAAGAGCCCATCATTGTGTTGAGCCAAACCACTGATGCCATTCTGACAATTCATGCCATGCCATAATATATAAAAACGTAAAATTTGTATTAGTTCTTGTAAAAGTTACAATTTTCTCTTTTTGTTTTATTCCAGCTTTTAATTTTTAATTGCTATGTCTTATCAGCGCAGTTGATTTTTTTTCCTGCATTTTTTTTTCTTGGGTCTTTTTATATGTTTTGCAATTTGTAATTCAGCAATTTAAAGCATACACACTGCACTGAACTTTGGTTTTTAAAAATATATTTTCCTTTTAAGAGCAATTCAAATGTTAAGACTTTTTGTATGTAGTTAAGTCTTTATTTACATTTGATTTAATTTTATGTAAAGCTAATCTCTAGTCAACTGTTATCCTCTCTGGACTGAAATCAGTCTTTTCTTTACACTCTGTCATCTAACACAAAGTAAGGATGAAAATGTAAAGACATAAATGCTTAATTATATTTTCTGTTTTCTGCTTATATATATGTTTTTTTTTTTTTTTTTTTTTTTTTTTTAATTTTAAAATTATTATATCTAGTTATAAAGAGAAACATTATTCATCATTTTATATTTAACATGTAGTTTTATCTTATACTTATTATTGCTTAATGGTGTGTGGGAATAATCAGATACTTTAATTTTTTTTATCATAAATGGTTACCATAGTTATTTTTTTTTATTAGAGCATATGCATAGTATTATAAAAAATGTCAAATGAGGTGTAATTATAATTAAAGTAATAAATCGGGGAAAATAATAATAATAAAAAAGCTAAGAAATATTAATAAATAAGTGCCTTTTCACTGTGTGTGACAAGATAAATCTTTTCTCAAATTAACAAGGCAATGTATTCAAATAACAGTTTAAAAGTATAATACCTTCAGTACACCATCCAGCATTAAACTAACAGTAAGCCATTATTATTTGTTTATTAACCCCTTCTCTCTCTCTATATATATATATAGGCTATATAATATTAGGCTGCTGGGCCTTTTGTATGCAACTAAAACCAATTAATATTTAAAAAAAAAAAAAAAAAAAAAAACTTAAGCATTGAGGTGTTTTTGTTACAAGTTCCATTTTCATTACAAAATTTCTTCTATTTTAGTCATTAACATAATCCATCCCATTCTGGTTACAGAATATAATAACATTATAATTGCTGCACAACAGAAACCAATCTGACAACAAATACTGTACAAATATTTTTCCTACATGTTATTTTAAAGAATAATAGAATGTTACATATTAAATCATTATAAATTAGAAATTTTTATTACAATCAAAAAAGTATATTATATGCTGTGTAATATTAATTATTTCTTTTACTATAAGTATCATATCCTATGAATACAGGAAGTCTATATTTTTATAAAGAACATTTGAAATTATATGAAAGTGTAGAATCAACATTTTATTGCAAAAAATAGTTTGTTACATCTCTACCTTGCCATGTGTACGTTTTTCTTCTTGAAACTGAGTCAACAACTTGGTCAATAATTGTATCACTCAGTTCTAAACAATGGTTAACACTTTCAACTAGTATTGATGGTCTATTCAAATTACTCAATGTATTTTATGTTGTGCATTTTATTAAAACTGCTAGTTTATTTGATTAATGTGTCTGTTCTATGTATAATATACAATGCAAAAAGGTACCGATCTATTTTAATCCTATATTAAATTATTTTTTAATAAATTTTTTCAGTTTTTTTTATTTCAAAACAATACAACCTATATATTTTTTAATCCTATAGGCTAAAGAATAGGTATACATTTCATTGAACTAAAAAAATAAAAAAAAATAAATAAATAAATAATAATAATAATTGACAATCAAAATTTTACTTAGACAAACTGGTAAATATGAGCACATACAGATATAAGAAAAATAATGAATAACTGTAAAGGAAGACATCATTATGAACAGCCAATTATACTAGCAACAATAAATCTTATAATAATAATTGACTTCTTAAAATATGATTTAAAACAGACTACTACATTTGTGCAGTTCTAAATTATTGTTACTTTACTTTTAAAACAATAGCTTCATTTTCTCATACAGTAATAAGATTTTTTTTTCTCAAATTTACATCCTATAAAGTGCATGAGACTAGACAAAATCAGGAGTAAATACTGTACGTGTAAATTACGTGTTTTGTAAATGATTTTTCTCTTTGTAATAACAAAATTCATTTAAACTCTCTTAGTACCTATTTAATGCATCCTTATATCGATGTTGGGATGCAGAAATGCGACCGATGAGAAAAATCATGAGTAAAAACCTCATGATTTTTCTCATCGGTCGCATTTCTGCATCCCAACATCGATATATACTCTATATAAAATATATTAATTTAAAAAAATAATATAATTTATAAATTGTAATTTTAGTTTTACACCAGAGGAATAAATTTAATGCCAAGTGGTTCAATTGGAAAGAGCAGGGTTTCATAAACTTGTTTGAGGGGCTCCGTTGCTGTGGATACCAATTTGAATTTCAGCAATAGCCTTGTCAGCAGCACATGGAGATCTTGCTCTGCAAAACGTCGACCTTAAAAAAAAAAGAACCATTAGCAAATATAACAATAATGATGACAACTCTTGCTTAAGGTCAAAGACAAAAAGAAAATTTGGCATAAACTTGGTACAACCCCTCAATGCAAAATTTATCTGTAGTAATTATAACAAAACATCAAAGACTAGCAGCGCTAATGTAAAGGACAGCTAGAGTTAAAGGTCACTTGTTAACTAACAATGGCAGTTTACGCTTATCCTGCTTTGGACATTCTTCAAGGTTCAAGATTTACAGGGATAATTAACAACATGAGGACAAACATTTACACACAAATACTTCTAATACCCCAGTAACCCTCAGCCCCCTTTGCTAGATCACAGATTATTTGAATGTCAATTAGGTATGCTACGATAATGGTTCAATTAATAAAGCTAAATCTTTTAAAGGTAATTGTTTTATACATTATTATTTATTCAGGCTGCAAAATTTGAAAGCCACTATTAAAATTTTCTTAAGGCGGCGGGGGACCGACTTGGACCGGAAATCGCTAAAAGAAGAACTATATTTTCCATGACAAAACTAAATTTTTAAGTAACTTTTCTTCTTTACTTTGTGTTAATATTATTATTCGCAACCGTCCTAGTTTGTGAGATATCAGTCGGTCACCTACCCCCTTAAGCACCCCTTTAAATTAACACTGCAATAAAAACAAGTCTAACTGATGATTATTCCTCCTCCTCTTGCTTGTAAATTCCTTAAATAAACACTGGTCCCAAAAAAATCTGACCGCTTGAGTTAAAGTTTACAAACCCTGAAAGTCACAAACCTCTATGAACGTCCAAAGGATACTAACACTATTATTCTAGTTATGGAAGAAAATAAATAAATATGCTAACATATAGTATTTTACATTGTTTCTTGTTAAAAGTTTTATTATTATTATCATATTGGCCACATATCTGGAAAAAATTACCTGCACAAGTACGTGTGCCATGTCCAAAAGGTGTCAACAAGTAAGGATCAATATTGTGGGCAGCTTCTGTTCTCAGCCACCTCTCTGGAAGGAACTTTGATGCTTGAGGAAAATATTTCTCACTTTGGAAATTCACACTTGGGTTTAAATTTACATGAGTCTGAAAATAATAATACAATTATTAAAAAGTCATATAACACTAGCTTAGTTAAATTTTTTTTTAAATTTATTTCCTGTATAATTTATATATCAGTTCTTCCGAATAAAGATGTTGTATTAGACTTTTTTTTTGCCATGCGACTACGAGCTCTATGAAAAGAACAGGTTAGATTCAAGGTCGCATCACAAAAAAAAAACTACTTTACGACATTTCTATCCGGAAGACCTGATAAATAGGTATATATATAGGCCTATATATATACCTATATAATTTTTGTGGTCAAGGTTTTGTAAAATAGGGCTGTCATGCCTTCATGACGCTTTGGTTATTATTATTAGCAATAATGGAATAATAAAGCAAAAATACATACCCCAGAAGGAATATGATACCCTGATAATACTAAATCTTGTTGCACAATGCGGGAAATTTCAGTTCCATTTGGATACACCCTGCAAATACAGATATTTAGTACAAGATAATAGGATAAAATTAGCTAAAATTTTTAATTTACCGAAATGCTTCTTTGATTACTGATCTGAGATAAGGCAAATTTGCAAGCTTGTCTGCATTTAATGATCCATCCTCTATAACAGCAGTTTTTACTTCTTCCCTCAAACGTTCTTGTGCTTCTGGTGAGTCAGCTAGACACCTTAGACAGCACATGAGGAATGGAGTTGTCTAGAAAATGATACATAACACATAATCGGATATATCTACTTCCACAATGGCTATTTCATGGACAAGTATGAAACAAACATTTATCTAGGCTTTTTGTATTGTTATGCTAGAATTTCCTTTTTATTATTATTATTATTTTTTAAGAACACAGCTAACATCTACTTCTTACCCCCCCCCCCCCCCCCCCCCAAGCCACATCATAATCCCTCAGATAATAAAAGCACAACGATTGCTCCACTTACAGTGCTCAGACCATCGCCAAATAAAGAAAGTGTAATGATGTCCACATCAGACCTCTGCAGTTCTTTGCGAGATAGGAGATGTGCCAAAAAGCTGTATTTTCCACCTGCATTATTAGTACCGTCAGTTTGTAGCTTCTTTAACCCATTTATTGCTTCATCCACAAATTCTGACGCTGCTCTAAAATAATTAACAAAGTGAACATTTCATATTATGAAAAATTATCAATTAAATGATAAAGGAATAACAAATAGCTAGATTTGAAAAATTGGGGAATGGGATATCGAACTCTTACTGTCTTGCACGTGAGAGAGTAATAATTATAACCCAGTCCAAAATTAAACACACAGCATTACAAGTTGCAAAGGAGTATGACTAGCAAATTTATTATTACCTATGCTTGTATTTGATAATTGGGTGAGCTTAAGGGTTGGCTTGAGTTTTCAAATCATTCTGTGTTTGTGCCAACTCTTTTTATCAATCAACTATCAGAAAGTAGGCAGTCTTGTAGTAGTTACCTAAATTTTCTATATTGTTAACATTAAGTTAATTTCATTTAGCACTATTAATATAACGACAATGTTAACTCTAATTTGTCCTCTACTATAACATGAACTTACATTATTTATTGACTATAACATTAACAGTGTTTTTAAATGATATATATTTTTTTTATTACTTATTATGTTTAATTATTTATGCAGTTAGTATTTTAATTATATTATTTACTTATTTTATAAATAAACAGGGGATTTTAATTATTATTTCTTTCGCCTTGTAGCTTGATTTTTTTTTTAAGTCAGTATAAGTATAAATGTATTTTGAAAAGTGATGTTATAGACACTGATATATTAACATCACAATTTATAAATCTATAACTAAAACATTACTTACAGAAATAGCCAGTTAACTTAATGTTAATGAGTTACATTAAATGACTACAAATCTGAAAGCAGGTTTATCCTTAATTATCAGATGAGAAAGAGGATAGAAGACCCCTCTATGGGTGTATGGGTTTAGAGGGGAGGAGGAAGAGTCATTTTTTTATGTGTTGCCTATCTTTATCCCTCAACTTAATCCTACTATCTCTAATTTTTTACTTTACATCTCTCGCTTGCAACTGATCTGGCAGTTTGAAAGAGCGTGCACATCTGTAATTTTCTCCTGCTTCATTGGCAAGCCTCGGCTGTGGATACATAAAAACAATTCAGACTCCCAGGGCAACCGTTCACTTCTAGTCTTACTCAATGCCGGAGGTTGGGCAGTGGCTCTGCTTCTCTCTCCTTTCCATGCTATTGAGTTCCAGTTCGGACAAAACAACTGTCCATGGCTAGAGATGAGGCGCTATGAAGGTTTTTGGTTTGCTAATTGTCTAATTGCAAGCCAATTACCGACTATGCTCGCCCTCTACAATTTATTAAACATGAGCATGCTTTATGAGTAGCTCCTCACATACCCTTGCTATATATATATATATATATATATCGTCGTGGTTCCGCTATATTGTCCGATGTCCACTTGGTTCAAAGTTTACTAATGTCCGATGTCCACTTGGTTCAAAGTTTACTAATGTCCGATGTCCACTTGGTTCAAAGTTTACTAATGTCCGATGTCCATTTGGTTCAAAGTTTACTAATGTCCGATGTCCACTTTTAACCACTTTTCAGGAGACACAAAAAATTAATTATCTCCTTTAATATTGGCAGTATTAATGAGGCATTTAACAGTTATTACGATCATAAATATAGCCAAACAAGGCATATTTTTTTTATTATAAATATGTTATATTTTTATTAGAAATAGAATAATTGTACTCTTTCGGTTGAGTAAAAAAGATCGCGGACTCAAACTTTAAAAAATAATAACTCATGAACGAAGCGTTGTATTAACAAAATAAAACCATATTCTGAATTTTCGATATATTGCTTATAAATATGATGCTTTAGTTTTTGCATTGCACGTTGCGGTATATTAGCAACAGCGCAATATATGACGCAACTCACCAAAAATATGCGTAAAAATTAGTATTACTTGCTCCAAAGTTGACTTAAATAAATTAAAAAAAAAAAAATTGCCGTATATAAGATCTAAAATTCTAAATTCAAAATTCCCTTAATTTCGTTTTTAAGTTCACGTAGTAATAATTTTAAAAAATTGTTGTACAAATGAATACATCAGAGAATATGTTGAAGTAGTTTAAAAATAAAATTATCACAAACAAAATTAGGTTACAGTTAATAACAAGAGCAACTTTTGCTCTATTTTTGAACCATATATAGGTTCGTTCATTAACTTGAAATTAATTCATTTCCATGCAACTGCAGACAATAAAAATGTCAAATTAAAATTTAGAGTCAAAGAATTCATAATTCATGTTATGTTGACTTGGAACTTTTTTAAAAAATAATAATAAAACAAAAATAATAATAAAAAAAAAGCAACCTGTTATGAAACTGAAAATTTAGGGGCGCAATTCAGTATTTTTAAATGAATCTATACGAAATTCATAAATTCATAAATTTATTTTAATGAAAGAAAAATTATAAATTTAATTCAAGCACTGCATGTATTTTCTCAGGTTGCGCAACTATGGATAAGTTATATTTCGGGATTATGAATTTCATAGAATTTTTTTCCATGTGCAAAAAAAAATCATTTTCCAAATAAGTGCAAAAACAGCTATATAGGGGTAGTTTAACACTATACTCTTTTGCGAACTGTTTGCGATAAATTTACAAATGTTTTAATATATTTTATATTTTAAAAATATGATTTTTTTTTTTAAAATATAGGAACTATAAACACTTTTTTCTTATCGTCTATTGCGATACAATAATTTTTCTTTATATATTTATAAAAGTATACTTTTGTATATACTAATTTTTTTTAATCAATTCTTAAACCAACAAATGCTAATTAAAAATGTTAATGTTTATTATAAATGTAAAAAAAAAACTCTAAATTTATATCTGCGTAATTTTAAGTTGAGTATAACATCGATTGTAGAAATTTATACTATAAAATTATTTACAGTAGCTTTCAACAATTATTTTACAAAAAAATTAACCATAATAAGCCAGTAAATATAGCTACCAATTTTTAAATTAAATTTCTTAAAGAAATTTCGGTATAATACAAGTTTTGGCAAGCAAATGATATCTGCGTGTTCGTAAAAGAGGCGTACCGCGGATCAGATGACGTATATTCTCGCAATATATTTTGAGTTTTTATTGTATAAATTGCCAATTTTTGAAGCTATCTATAAGAAATTTGAAATATATATGTAAAACGAAATTCTGGATTGAAAAATATAATAAAAAATTTTTGGTTCAAAATGGACATCGGACATTAGTACTTTTTTAAAAAAAATGGACATCGGACATTAGTAAACTTTGAACCAAATGGACATCGGACATTAGTAAACTTTGAACCAAATGGACAACGGACATTAGTAAACTTTGAACCAAGTGGACATCGGACAATATAGCGGAACCACGACGATATATATATATATATATATATATATATATGCAATCAGTTTCAGTCTGGGTTAGAAATTATTCTCTTTCACTCAAGAGTCGCTGTCAGCAAAAGCTCAACTCTCTTTCTCTCATTTTTTCCAATCTATATGTTTCCTATCCCATATTTATTTATCAATCAAATATAAATATGAGAAAGGATTTCTTTTTAAGGGAAAAGTAATCTTGTTTTTTAACACTTGGTGAAAAAGTAAGAAAGATTTGATAAACAAAGAGAAATAATTACAATGAGATAATAATTTCAAACAGTAAAATATTTGTTAGAAACAAAAACTGTAAGGTACATACATAATGTACTTTTTTCTTCTTCTAATCTTTAATCTTGTGTGCAAAATTTCCAATATTAAAGATACTCCTAAACAAAATGTAGACAAGTCACTTAAATATTAACATACCCATAAAAGTAATCTTCAGCAGCAACAAGTTTTTTCCACTTGGGAGTTGTAATAATGTACTTGTAAATTGGAAGTGAAAATTTGAGCTGCCCAGAGAGCTGGAAAATGATTTTATTTGCATCAACCATTTTTTGTGCTCTCTCTTCTGCATCTCCTCCTCTCAAACAACCCAATGTCCTTTCAAAACACACTGCTCCAGCAGCTGAGAAAATAAATACCTATGATGTGAGAAGTAATAATAATACATTTCAGCTGCCCTAAAATATATTGATTTTAATTACAGTATATATGAAGTAATCTTCAAATGATAAGACTTACACTCCAAAGACCATTTTCCTATTAAATCTCTAAGCTGAGTGATTTCTCCACCTGTTGCTACCATTTGTGATATCCGATTTACCAAATCCTGTGCTGCACGATCAACTAATGGTAGAAATTGAGAGACTGCAGAAGGTCGTAACATGGCTTGCTGAGCTGCTGATCGTAACCTGTACCACTCGTCTCCATTTCTAAATAAATAATAATAATTAAAAAAAATATATATATGATTTTAAATAAAATTCTACCTGCATATTTTAAATATGTAAAATTAGTATGTATATACTCTGAATAGGGGGAGACCCAAATAAATGTATTCTTTATATTTATTGCCAATTGCTAAAAAATAATTGAATTGCCGCTTGCGCAAATAAAGAAAATGCAGTTTCTTTTCATTGTAAACACCATTACTTACAAGTTTCCAAGACCTAGAGAGAGACCTCTTCTTGCTCGATAAATTTGCACAGTCTCTTGTAAGGGTACTACATATGGCATACGTCCTTCTGCTTTGTACAATGTACGAATGTCAGCAGGATCAAATATATGTATCACAGTTTCTGAACCCAACTTTTGTTGCGCGATTGCTCCATATTTTTGGTGCAAATGCTGCAGTACTTTATGATACTGGTTCACTTTGTAAATGCCTGTAACAAATTGTACCGGTACGTGACTAAACATACACTTTAATTGCGACTTGTCTTCTCCAAAGTCACATACATAAAAGACATAGTAAAGTGAAATAATAATAATATAAAATATGAATGTATATAGAGAAATGCATTTTACTAACACCTACCAAGCTTGTACAAATACAGATTTCCAATTAGTGGAAGCTTCAATGGGCCTGGTATTTCCTTTAGTGGTTTGACTGAAGAAGATGATGAGTAATGAGCCGATACCAAAGGAGATATACATTTCTGCAAACAAATTGGTTTGACCGACACTCGGTACATCATGTTTTTTTAGAAAACTATGACACAAAAACACTGTAAAGCTCTTCCTCCTGCATTACAGTTAGAAGAATGTAACTCTATCTTATCTAAAAGCAATAGCTGAATTAATTGGAAATGCACTGCGGCTTCAATTAATTTTAATCAGAGTACAATATCAGTTTCAGTGGTGTCAGAGCTGGTCATAGTCCACAAATTCATCTGGTCCGTGCGCATCCGTGCGGCTCCGTGCTCCGTAAAATGTAAACAAAAATATTAATGACGTCATAAAGATGGAGGAACGAAAGCACGTTTGTTGATTGGTGGCTTCACTCCAGTTTCTGCACGCGCGAACTGGATGAATTAATTTGCTATATTTTAGTACAGGTGTACGACTGCACGTGCTAGACCTCATATAGACCGGTTGCACTCATATTTAAGAGCTGCCATTTTGTTGGTTAGGAATATACACAGTCCAGCATAGGAGAAACATCATTTTTATTTTTTTAACAGCAAACAAAGCTTCAAACCTCAATCAAAGTCTTATTTTTAGCTCCTAGAAGAATGTGAGAAAAATGCTTACAGTCGAAATATACTTTTATTTTTGCGACAAATGAGGGAAAATGACGTTTCCCCTATGCTGGACAATGCATTTGGCACCACAAACATGGCGTCAAAGCGCAAGGATGTGAAAGGGGTCTATACATACATATTTAAGAGCTGGCATTTTGTTGGTTAGAAATACACAGCACTAAGCTTCAAACCTCAATCTAAGCCTTATCTATTCTAGGTCGTAATAATAAGCAGGAGACTATATCAATGCTTACAGTCGAAATAAACAGTTTTATATTTGCAACAAAACGAAGGAAATTTGTTTTACCCTATATGCTGGACAATTAATGCATTATAGGCACCATACAAACCTGGGGACAAAGCGCAAAAGGATATGCAACCGTCTTTATTAAATAAAACTAATCTCATTTTAATCCATGCCATTCTATAAATTTGCTGCCCAAAATTACGGCAATATGAAACTTATATAATTATGTGACGATTACGTCAAATCACATCAAACTAGCGCTCAGACAACAATGAAAATGAAAGGGGTTGGTTTGGCGCAGGTGTTTCTGGTACACCCATTAATGATGTTCGTGTAAGTTATAGTGAGTGTGGTCTCTATTATATGTTAAATTTACTGTATGATCTAATCCACTCCTCACAGTAAGATTAGATACTATAAGGATATATAAGCAGTCACATCTTCAAATGGAATGGGGTAAGATTATGTGCACTACGACATATATTGTCACTACGCAGAATAGAACCTCTGCGATATAAATACACATACAACTTATAACAATAACACCTTTCATTTCTCTTACATTTACATTTCTTCTGATTTTTTAAATTCAAAATTTAACATGACCTGCTGATGTAAATAGGGTTAATAGGGTAATATATAAACTTTTTACCATTCACAGGGAAAAATGAAGTGTGCTTTCCACCAAAAGCTCATATTAAATCAAACTAGATGAATATATGATTACAAACACATACTTTTATTTATTTACACAAAAGTAATGAAAGATGCAGCATGTTTTCCTACTAATAAAGTTCTTTTTATAAAGCAGTAAAAATACATTTTTTTTTATTACATGTTCCAAATGCCAAATCTCTGCTCCCGATTTAATGAATTAAAACAATCACGGTATGACCGGATATGAGCAAAAACTTATAGTCAACAACTTGTAAGTTGGCTTTCTTAATATGTTGCAATGGGTTTTTCATTTTGTAGTAAATTGTGCTACAAGATTTGCAAAATGCTACTACCTTTATATGCACAACTTAAATTGACCTATATTTAGTTTGGATATATCATTACAAACATCATTAAAGGAATTATTATCCGTATAAAAATCATGCATGCAATACGTTCAGATATATCAAATATTTAGTTAGAGATTAGGGGATATTATTATATAATATAAATATGTAACTTTTTTATCTGTAGGCTTTTGTATCTCACAAATGGTAGTGGCCATCAATCATGCATGTTATATTTGACACACACACAAATATATAGTTGTGGTGTCACTGCATTGTCCAATGTTCACTTGACTTTGACTTTTTTATCTAAATCGACTCCAATAATTTTCCATTACAGGGCATTTGGAGAAAAAAAAGCTTTCAAGGTCAAGTGGACATCAGACATTATAAATAGTGGCAACACAACGGTAATTTATACATTCATATACACACACATACACACACTTGAATTATTATTATATGTTTTTGCAAACTCCCCTTTACCTTTAACACTTATCATTTGTCTTCATCAAACGAAACATTAAATTTTATGCACTTTGTCACATTTATTTTTTATTGATACTTACAAAAGATCACTGGGTAAATGCAACATCTTATTAAAATAGTTTATAAATGCAAGTTCATATAACAAATAACTTAATACTAGTTAGTTCTAGTTTAGATAAAACTTAAATTTAGTGTTTCGTTATTCATTTACGCACATTTGAAACTTAATTATAAGAATCAAATACGAATAAAATGTTTTGTTAAGGATTGATATCAAGTTGTCTTTATCTCCTATATATACAAGAGACACATACATATATATATATATATATATATAAACAAACGTCAACTATAATTTATCATTCAAATGATTGCCCTGCCTAAAGTTTAATTTTTGCATATTTTTGCGCCTTATGCTAAATATAGGCGAGCAATCATCTGCTCGTTTATTTTATTTTTTTTTATAAGATTTAACCAACTAAATTACATTGTTCATCTCTTTTTACATAAATAAAATACTTTAAAGTTTGTATGGAGTAAACAAAACTATAATTTAATTAAATATTAAGGGATTCTGCTAAGAACCATGAAAATAAAGCAAAGACCAGCAAAGACATAGAGAATAACCATAACATGGTTTCTCAATAGCAGTTCTAATCTAAATTACGAATGAGAGATGGTATTTAATATGAAATGTAAGAGGCAAAGAAATAGTATATAATTTGAGGAGCAAAGAAGACAAGATTAGCCCTGAGAGTGTTCCTGCTTATACACAGCATGATACGCGTTTCTGATGAGTGCATAAGGGAAGCAAGACTCCAGCAAATCCATGGTAAGGAATGGCGACTCCTGTACAATCTGTAAAAACATCCGTAAATTAGCAAGCTGCACAGCTACAAATATGCAGATTAAGTTACAGTTTACCTGATCAAGCAGCAGGTACACAGACTCTCGGTTCTTTATCATTTCCTTGTCAGCTTCCTGGCCAAGACGCAGCAAGCTTGAGGATGCCAACTGTAATAAATAATAATAATAACAAAAAATTTAGTTTTATAGAAAGTGGAAGGGGGGGGGGGTCAGTAGAAAGGAGGGGTAATAACTTACAGCAAGAAACTCTTTCATTCTGTCTTCAATATCTCCTTGTCCACAAATTGTAAACAGAGCACCAAATACATTGTTAACTGCAGTAGCAATGCAATGAATGTTATTGGCATGTCCCTCAAGTGATGCACGGTAGAATGAATTGTCGTTGCGAGCAAGTTTAGGGATGGAGACTGCCACAAAAACCATCAGCAAGCAAGCCAACAGTTGTTCATCCTCTTCAGGCTCTGCTATAAATAAATAAACATGCATTTCAAAACTAAACTTTAGAAATTGCTTTATAATATATTAAGTGTTACAGTGCCAAAGCTGTTTGAGAATAAAACCTACCACTTTTCTGGTTACGCAGGGTTGTAACTAGCGTTGGGTCAACCTTGCAACCTAGACCAGCAGCTGCTGCCATCTCACTCACAACCTGATAGTATACAATTAATTAATCATCAGACATAAAAATTTCATACTACAGCTGTAGCCAGGGCCGGCTTGGCCATAAGACGAGGTCTGCGATCGCAGACCGGGCCAACATCATTGCGGGCCAAGCGAGCCAGAAAAAAAAAGGAAAGAAAGAAAGAAAGAAAGCAAGAAAGAAAAAGAAAAGAAAAAGAAGAAGAAAAAACAACCAAACTTTAAAACCTTTGCCCGCTTATTTTTTTAATTTTAATTTTGTATCATATGACTTAATCTATGATGCATGCACACAAATTACTTGGAATGCGCATTTTTATTGTAACTAAAAAAAAAAAAAATGCATTGAGATCATTGCACGCCAACTAAATTTTTTATGCACTTGGGCCAGCTAGGCATAAGGCCGTACAAGTTAGTCCGCGGGCTCCTGGATTGGGACTTGGCTTTTGCGGGCCTTTGGTTCTGATGAAAAAAAAAAAACAATTAAAAAAAATTCAAAGGTACTTTGAAAAATAGCTCACTTTTTTATTATTTGAAAAGAAGTGATATCATTTTTTTAATTATTAGTTTCAATTAAACCCTTCTTTTTAAGCCGTCGTATTTGCGTTTTTTCAATACTTCTTGCACTATAGTATGTAAATAAAATATTATATTTTGGAAAGTTATTAAATTCATATATTTATATTTTATTTAAATTATTTATAAAAAATATATTTATTATTAAATATATGTTTCTAAACATTCGAGATGAGTCCGTAAATGACCCGTTAAAAAAAAGCATTCGCAAAGAATACAAGATAAAAAAAAAAGGCAAAAAACTTTTCTTTTTTTTTAGTACAGTACAATGTTTATAATTCTCTATAGCATGTAAAATCAATTGTTAATACTTAAAAATAATAATAATTTACAACTGTTGTCTTCAAAATAAAAATAAATTTTTGTATATAATGAGAAATGAGCTTTTTTTTTTTTTTTTTTTTTTTGACACACAGGTTCAAGTTTTTTTTTTTTTTTTTTTTTTTTCCTTTTTTAATTTTGGACTAAATATTGATTTCCCCAAGTTATGGCTCGTTTTTTTTTTTTTTTTTTTCAAATTTAAGCTTGATTAAATCAAGCACTTTCAAGTCAAACCATTCGAAAATTTTTTAAGTTCTCTACACCTATAAATTCCTATAATTATAAATTTACAAATCCCTGTTCTGCCCCCCCCCCCTTTTGTTTCTTTTTTCCCCCATACTTCAATTAAACCATTACATTATAACAATCATTCCTTCAATAGAGTTTTTTTTTCTATCATACATCAATTTTTGTCTAATATATTTTTTAAGGTGGCCGAAGGTCATGTCATGTAGATCGTAGTATATCAAAAAAATGTTATGGTTCAATTACATACTTATTTTTCAATATAATAGTGTTATACATTATTTTAAAAATTGTGAAAAAATTAAAATTTAATTCAAAATTAGCGTTAAAACCAGTGCCACGCCCCCTTTTAAAAAAATTTTCGCCTGCGGCGCAAGCTGGGGGGCTGGCGCCCCCCAGACCCCCCAGCATATGCGGGCCAATTCCCAGATTGCCAGACCGGGCCAACGTACCCCAAGCCGGCCCTGGCTGTAGCCATTAGTTTAAAAACATGGGGTATGGGCAAACCACCAAACAGTCACCACAACAAAACATTATTAATAACCACAAAGAGAAAAAAGCACTAAGATATATTATAAATATTTTTCATGCAGTCACTTAAATTTTCTGGCAGAGTGGCAATGTCTCACAACTTAGAAAACAAATAAGATTTAAAGCTTACGAACAAAGCGCTAAGAGAGAGAGAGAGAGAGAGAGAGAGAGAGAGAGAGAGAGAGAGAGAGAGAGAGAGAGAGAGAGAGAGAGAGAGAGAATAATGAGGAGGATGCATTATACTGCTTGCATTTTATTTTCATGGTCTGCTTTTGGCTAGGTCTAGTAGGTCTACATACATATTGTACATTATTAATGTGTATAGGCCAATGATAGTAGTATTTAAATACTGTACTGATAGTTAAATCTATTAGTCATGCCTTGTGATGTGCAAATATTCAATGCATGAATGTGAAATAATATTAAAGTTTAAGACTTTTCTTACCTGTTGTTTGATCGGCTCAATCTTTTAAAAAGCAAAAAAAAAAAAAAGCAAAAAAACAGAAATATTATTAGCAAGGTAATAAAAGACATACAGATATGATTTAAGATAATCTAAATAATTTAAATTTAATACCATTAAAAAAATAATAATAAAATCGTGACCTAATTTTTTAAATGAATAAATAAAAATTATAAGGTATACAAGAAAGAGGTCAGACCAACCTCCTTCAATTTATGTGGGCTGTGAAAACTCTTATGTCCCCATAATGATATTAAGCTGGGCAGCAAGAGATAATCTCAAGCTTTTTTAGAAGCATAAAGCAGAAGAAGTCCATATAAATGATAAATAGAATTGTGACAAATGACAAAGCTTACATGCAAACATAATTATGTCCCGTCTGCATAATTATTTTTAGTGAAGCATTTATTACAACACAACAGATTTTAAAAGCAATAATAAAGAATACATTTTCAAAAGGTGAATGAATCTTGTCAGCAGGCAAAATAAGTTGCTGCCATAAAATCGTGGCTGTAATACTCACCATTGGGTCACCATTAGGTAAATGGTGTCTGAAGTCAAGGATGGAGCTGAGGAGAAAAGGTATTCTCTCCTCTAGCACGTCAACTAAGGCAGACTGGGCAAGCTGTCGGAAGCTCAGGATGACTCCAACTATAGTCATACGCTGCAGAACGTTGTCTACATCTGAAAATCACAGTTGAAAGTACAGTATTTAAGAGATACATTAACACCAACTGACATGATATCTACTGCATTTCAACTACAGCAAAATAGATGTAAGGCAAAATTAATAGCATTTAATTAATGTGAGGTAAATAAGTTACATTCTTTATAATATTGTATGCTACTGCATTTTTATTGTGAAATAACAATGTTAGTAATGAAGCATGACATAATCAAATTTCTTCTAGTTTTATTTCAGATTATTTACATACTGCACTAAGAAAGCTAGGTTGACTAAATAATTTCAATTACATTAACTTCTGTATGATATATCATAGTCAGTAATGTTTATTAGCAGCATACATAGTATTACTACCTTCCAATAACACTACTAATAACAATTTCATGCTTACTCGAAGATGCTTTAGATCCTTGGATGGCAAAATAATACATAATTTTAAGAATTTTAGTGCGGTAAAAAATGGAACAATTTTGATAAACACAAGAGTGCATACATGCAGATGCATGCTCCTATGCGAGATTATCCACTTACGTTGTAGTTTTTTGAATTGTTCTTTCATGATTTCTGGCTTATCAAAGTTGGTCCTTAATGCTATTAGGACGTCTTTGTTGCTAGCCACCAGTTTCTGAAACAAGGACACATTATTGCTTGTCATTAACAGTAGCATAGGCAGGATTTCGTGATGGGGAAGTGGGGGAGGGGGGGGTAAAGGGTAAATACTGAGCATGGATAAACAGGGGGAATGCCCGTTCCCATGCTTTTTCAGAACTGACAGGGGAGGGGGAGTCCAGACCCCCCAAACCCTCCCCTGAATATGCCCCTGTTTATTAATGATTAAAACTACTTCTTACCTTCAGTTCCTGAACTTGGCTGGCAATGTGCCACATTAGTGTTTCATTCAAGTGCTTCATGCCATATGGTCCAATCAACTCAGCCAAGGCACGTAATTCATTGATGTCAGAGAACTCCTCAGCATTGAATGGAATTGCACCTTCAGCTGTGAGACTTACAAAGGCTCTTTGGTTGTTAGAGAAGCAAATGTTGCCAGCACTGACTCGGCGTAACAGCACTTCTGAGTACCTAACATCAAAATGTTTTTCATTTTAAAATTGACCCAATTTTGAAATTTTATTGAACATTACCATTGGGTATAAAGAGCTGCCACTGTTTTCTCTCCATGACTGTCCATCTGCTGGGTTTGTTGTAAGAGTGCATTGTTGAAAACCCGAGTAATATCAATGTGAACTGAAAAAATTATTTAACTTGTATTAAAGCAGCCAAAATTAGACAAAACTTACAATATATCTCACCATAGTTCTCGACAGTCTGAAGAACATTCATGTAAGCTCTGACACTGGCAAGTAGTTCTGATGGTTTTGCAATTTCACTTGTGTCTGGATTGTACATGACCATGCCAACAAGAGCTCTTGCAAATCTATTCTCCAAGTGCTGGTGTAAATACTCTCGTGGTGCAAATGAATATTCCCATACATGGATTGTGGAGCAGTAATTGATGGCAAAACATAGCTCTGTCAAAGCCATATGAAGTTTGTCCATGCTGAAAATTATAAACATCACAATGTACAATCATTCAAAATTAAAACATTTTTAAATAAAATACTAATATGATACTTACGTTGTTAGTTCTTCCCTGTTCTTTCTGTAGCTCTCTGAACCAGGCTTGTAAATCTCAGGCATAGATTTCTTGTTCTTGTCTTTCTTTTTTCTGCTAGCAGCTTGAGCAATTAGTACTGCACAATGTTTAGGCAGCAGCTAAGAGTGAAGGACAATAAATTAGTTTTGTAACTTGTTAATTAATACATACATACATATCATGATGCTATGCTATAGTCCCTTTTGGGGTAAGCCAACAACATACTGTTTTTAACCTGACCTAGTGATAGACCTCCACAACTTGCTATCCTGACATATTTCTCTTGCTTCCTTCAGATTCATATCTTGTTTCATACACTTTCTTTTGCATCTCATACTACGTACATTCTTATTTTTCAAACATTTTCCAACCACTTCAGACCATGGTGTTTTAGGCCTGCCTCTATCACTCCTTCCATCCACTCTGCTATGGAATACCTGTTTTGCAATTCTTTCATCACCCATTCTCTCAACATGACCAAACCACAGTAACACACTGTTCTCATACTTCTCAATCATCATCATCTTTCACTCCACATTTCTCCATCACCCAAGTATTCCTTACCCTATCTAATCTTGTTTTACGACACATACTTCTAAGAGCACCCATACCAATAATTAAAAGATTTGTCAGAAAACCACATAGATAGATTAGGAAAATTTGGAGAATGGGAAATAGTAATGAGCTTAGACTGACACAGAACGTGGTACAGAGACAGTAATTTCTAACCTAGGCGTTTTATTATTATTATTTTAAGTGTATGTACTGTACTAGCTGCTTATTTTACTCATGCAGAAGGTTTTTCCTTAATATATGTAAATTGTTATGTGTTTTGTTTTATTATTATTATTTTTAAATAGTTACCTTGTCACTCATGGTACACTGTTCATCACAGATTGTGGTGATGATGTTCTTTGCTTCCTTAGCCATTTCATCCAGAAACATATTTACAACAGATAGGCTACGCTCTCTCAGGTGGTGTCGCTGTAACCAACACATTACAAAGATAAGAACTAATATTGATCTGAACTTTAAGCTGCTATCATGCTCCCATGATTCAATAAATTACTGGTTCTGTTCAAAAGAGGAATATATTTGAAAAATTGGGGAATCAGCTGACAGCATTATTTGCTCTCTCTTTCAAGGATTCCTATCAGCACTATTATCAAAAAGTCAATGGTTTACTTAATTGATAATATTATAAAAATGTATGCTGCATATTCAAAATTAATGAACATACTATTTTATTTAAGATACAAAAAGATCAACAGAGTGGGAAAACAGCCTCCTTGCCAGATACACAATTTTAAAGATCACACTTAATCATGTTTTATTTGAATTATTCTTACCTCTTCAGGGCACAGTTCATGGGTGCAGCTTTGGAAGTGTCCACAGATTAGAGGAAAAGCTACAATATAACGATTCTGGGCAGGAAATTCCAAACACATGTGGAATTGGTCTTCAAATATTTTGCTGTAAAAGCTGCAACATATAATAAGAAATTAATGACTTTCTAAGAGCAAATCACTCCATAGCATACCAAAATATTGATAAGTCAGAAGTTTCAACCATGATTTCATCCAGGTAATCCACCATCTTAGTGTGGAAAGAAATGGTATCTAGGGCAGATGCTAATTCCCGATGTTCGGCCAACACTAGAGGAGATTTGCTAACTGAGGTATAAGCTTGCAAACGGAGCCAATCCATTCTGGCAGCACGGAAGTCAAACATTTCATTCTCTTCAACTGAAAACATTGCAATTAATTGAAGTATTTTAACAGCACATTTCAGGAAGGATCCAATTTTTTCCTGCTTCATATACAATGACAGCTGAAAAATAATTTATTTCACAACAGAATACCTTGTTTGACTGAGAGATTAGCAATGGTGCTTTGAAGGGAGGCCAAGATAACACTCTCATCTTCCGACATTGTGACAAGCATGCTGATCATTTGGTTGAGAGCTACAGCATCATTTCCAGATAGATATTGAACATAGTAACGCTGCATCACTTGGTTGTACTTCCTCACAAGCACTAAAAAATAATAACAAGATAAATAAATATAGCATAGAGATTAAGAGAGAGAGAGAGAGAGAGAGAGAGAGAGAGAGAGAGAGAGAGAGAGAGAGAGACTAACATATTACATTGGACACCATACTTTCTCTCCAAGTCTGTAAGGACTGATGAAGTCAAAACACACTCCATCTCTCTTGGAGTTTATTGCCTAAATATATCCAATGTGTTAGTTTTTTACCTCCATTTTTTTTTATCTCTGTGCTAGCAAGATTTTCTCCAAACTATGGGACTCTCTTCACTATGGTAAGGCTTTTGCTGGTTTGTCTTATTATTTTCTTTTAAATTTATCAATAAGTTGAATACAGTATATTATTATTTTATTTATTTGAAAAACTTTCATTGTATCACATTGCTAGATCAAATTCAAGAATATAGAACCAGAAGGTATTTGGATGTGGGTTGACTATACTAGTGTATAATTTCAGTGAGTGAAGATAGCTTTAAAAATAATAATAAATACCGTTCTTTATATTTTATGATTTATTATTACCTATTATTTTTTAAAAAATAGAAGCGGAAAAATGCTATTTTTTTTTTTTAAATTGGGAATATTCAATCTATTTTTGTCTAAGATTTTTTATTATTAAATAATATTATTAATATTAATGAATGTTATTTATTACCTATATAGGTTTAATAATAAAAATCATAGTGTTGAAAGAAATGGTATCTAGGGCAGATGCTAATAAAAGGGGGCGTAACACCCTGGTTACACCCCTTTTAGATCCTTAGGGGTCTCCAAACAAGAGGGGGGGGGGGGGGCACGCCCGCTGTCGCGGACTTACTCTTATGGCCAGTCCGAGCTTGTCTCTATCTATATATATATATTTACTATATAGTGAATTTGATTTTTCTAAATTACTAGTAAATAATAATAATAAAAAATGCTTATCCAAAACCTAAAATGCAGTTAAGTTGGAGATTTTTTAGTTGGGGGGGGGGGGGGTAATTTTGCTAGCTCTGAGCTGATTTGTTCATCACAGGAAACTTCACATCAATATTAAATAATTTCACAACTTAATTAATAAAAAAAATATTTAATTTCCTTTCATTAGGGTCACCCCAGTACTTATTCACACAGATTTGAAGCTATGTGTCTAATCTTTAGAATCACATAGTAGTCAGTTGCTTTACAGCTTTTAATGTTTTTGGTAATAAAAGAAAAATGGAAGAAATTCACAATTTAAAACAATTTACCTCTCAACTCCTCCATGTGAAATAACAGCTCTGGGAGCTGTCTATCCACCAGATCTTCAGCTGTTTTGCCTTTGCTCTTTTGTTGGGGAGGATTGTCATTGTGCCTGAGTAGCCACAACACTTCATCTCGGGCACAGCACAAGCCAATGAAAATCAGCAGAGCCTGATTCACAGCAATTTAATGTCAATACTCTTGAAAACATCCATTGCAACAAAAAGCATTCTTACCTTTGGTCCAAGCAAGCCGGGTTGATCAGTCAAAATCAGACCCAACTCTTTCAGTGCAGTGCGTAAGAACTTCCTTCTTTCACGATGTCTCAAAGCTCTAAAAAAAAAAAAATAAATAATAATAAATAGGTAAATTAAAAAAAAAAAAAAAAATAGGTGTTAAATTTTAACCCAACTATTGTGTTATAACATAAAGAGGAATTTTTTTTCTACAAATATTTATACAATGCAAAATAAAATATAAATATCGAGGGTACTCCACTTTAATGTCTGAAGTCCATTGGACCTTGAAAAATGAAATGTCATCCAATTTATACCAAATTTTAGATTTGTTCCATTTTAGGTTATTTGCAGCAAAAAAAAAAATAAATAAATAAATAAAAAAAAATAATAAAAAAAAATAATAATAATAATAAATTAATAAATAATAATAAAATAATTAATTAATAAAATAAAAATAAATAAATAAAACGTCAAATGGACTTTGGATATTATAGTGGAGCCCCCTCAAAATGCAAAGCAAGAATAGAGGAAACCAGCCTTAGCTATTATACAGGGTTGTCCATCATAATCCGTACAAATTTTAAATTCACTTTGTCGTGCAACCGTCAGTGCCATCTCTTCACTGTTACGCTCATTAAATAGCTGATGCAATGCAGAATGACGACATGACCATGAAATACTGAAATTTTTAAGTTAAAGTATTAAATATCATTGACGTAAATTTTGAAAAAAAATTCGCCGCGCCCGGAAGTTGTTTAGATTCACGCCCAGGGCGTAGGAACTAGAGCAAAACTAGGGTTCTAGCTACCCAAAGCACTTAACCAGGGTTGTTAGCAAGCCATCTGAAACAATTGCAGATGACTAATACGTTCTAGTAGAAAGTTGTGTTAAAATGAATTGTTCAATTTTGCTGTTTTGTCACAAATTAGATGTGAAGTTTGCAGCTTCAATCCTTTTCACTATAATATCAACTGAGCAGTGTCTTTGAATTTTTTTGGCATAAAATATGGTTAATGGGGTTTTCTTCTCCAACTAAAGTAATATTAGCTGATGATGGCTTTCAAATTTACCCCCAATATGGCAGCGCAATGATTTTTTCCTTTAATTAGGCCTTCAAAATGGTTTCACGGGTCCTAAAGGCACATTTTCATACAAGATGTTTATGTTCAAAGGTACTTGGCCTTTGGTCTAATCTCCCAGTCTCAGAAAATTGTGATTAAATCATGCTTACACATAAATTGGGTTAACCAAAGAACTTTAAAACCTTGATCGGTGACTTTCGGGCGCGGTGATTTTTTTTTTTTTTTTTTTTTTTTCTTCAAAACTTTCCTCAATGATATTTTTAATACTTTAACTTAAAAATTTCAGTATTTCATGGTCATATCTTCATTCTGCATTGCATCAGCTATTTAATGAGCGTAACAGTGAAGAGATAGCACTGACGGTTGCGCAACAAAGTGAATTTTAAAATTTGTGCGGATTATGATGGACAACCCTGTATGTTACTTGCTGGTTACATCTATCCTTTCCTTTTCATGTATTATACCCAATAGTGTATAATTTTGTTAATTTGTCCTTTATCTATATGTCCTTAATATTATGTCACTTGTACTGTGTGTACCACCAATGTATTGGGCAAGTAACATTGCTTGTTTTTGGTTAACAATAAACTAAACTATCATAGGAGGAACCAGCAAGGGCCTCATCACAGTGATGAGTCCCATAGTTGGGAGAAAATCTAGCTACCACAGAAAAAATGAACACATTGGATAGCTGTTGAAACTAAACTCCAAAACAAGCTGAACGTGTCTGTACCTTCATCATTCCTTACAGACTCCATAAGAGAGAACATGAAAGATTAATGATCATCTATCATTCTAACTATCACTGAACTATGGTAAGTCTTTTGCTGGTTTCTCCTTTTCTTTTCTTTTCTTTCAATTTTTTTTATTATCTATTTTTTTTTTTGTATCTTTGCTAAGATTTTCCCTGAATTATGGGTCTCTCTTTACTATGGTAAGGCCCTTGCTAGTATCTTCTATCCTTTTCTTTCAATTTATCATATATAATTGTCATGGTTTATTTTCCTTATTATCTCTTAATTTATCTGTAAATAGAGATAAAAATATATTGTTAACAAGTTATAATTACTTACGCCTTTTGTGTTGCTTGACTGTAGCAATCTTTCACTTCAGAGATTCTTTTTCCATAACTCTTGATGCCATCAAAGAAACCCTGAATGTAAGAATGGATGTGAAGCACTTCATCTCGGAATAAAGATACCACCCAGCTTGACTCTAAAGCACTTATCCAGATTTTGTTGGCAGGCTCTTGACCCAAGGCTTGATGGCACAACATGAAACCAACTGCAAATACATAGAAAATTTTATCTAGATTTTGTTTACAACAGTGCAAAACAGGTTACAATTATAGTAACTACTTACAGACTATCCACCTTTCCATAGTATCAAGAGACAAGTATTCACAAGACATTGTTTCTGTTTGTGAAGGTTTGAGGAGTTGTCCTGGTATCCCTACAAGACTCAGCTTCTGGTCAGCTCTGAAAGAAAAATATACATGTCATATTGGATGGTGCAAACAATTTATTCAAAGATAATTACCTCCATTTCTCAGCAGACTGATTGCGGCCCAAGAACACACCACGCAGTGACATCAATGCAGTTTGTAAGGTTTTTGAATGAGGAATAAATTCTTCTGAAAGCTTCTTGATAGGTGGATCATAATCCATAATCATTTGACCAAGGCGAGGGAATGCACTATCACTGTGGAGTATGATAATGATGTCAAAATTTCATTTTTTTTTTAACATAAGTTACAAGTTGTTACCTTTGAGAATGCACCATTTCATGAGCAGCATTAAATAGCCCCAATACTGCTTTCCTATCTTCCACTCGAGACAGTAGAATCATCAGGGTCACATATGTTACCATGAGATCCAAATATGCCTTTGTCAAATCAAAGTTGAGAGTCTACAACACACCATGATGTATACAGATGTTTTAGTGTTGAGTATGGTCATGCTTCTTCTAAACTATATATACACTCAAAATCCAACTAGCTCTAATTACAGTCATGAAAATGAATATATTTATATGTAGCGTGATATTTCATTGCATCAATAAATGAACGGCACATTCAAATCTTATACAAATGTTCTTTAATTACAAATAAATTGCAGTAACTATGTAATTTAAGGTATTAATGCAGGGAAGTTTTTATTTTTAAGGACCTAAGTTTTGACAATTTCATACTAATGTATCTCTTACATAAATTTCAACATAAATTTTAATAAAGGTAATAATTGACAACTTTACTGTAGGCAAAAATCAAGGCAAACTCCCCATTTAGCAGTTGGGTTAAATGCACAGTACATATGCCTTGATTTTTGACTACGGTTAAGTTGTATTACTTTATGCAATACTATTACTATTACTTTATTCAATGTCACGCTACAAACTAAAAAAAAAATAATAATAATAATAAAAATAAATAAAATCAGTGTGCTAAATTTAACTTGATAACACTCTAATTTATTCTACCTAGCATAATAAAGTACATAATGGATTTCACATTGGAGGAAATTAAGTTCAATAGCTAATACTAAATAATAATAAAATGATCCCTACAAAAAAGACTGCAACCGCATGCAAGTTAGTCCCCTTGTAACTTACAATGTCAAGATGTACTTGGCATATGTCAATTGTTGTCAGTAGTTCACAGACATTGTCTTTAAAATCCAGTAGATCAACAAATGTGTAATAATACAATGACAAGGACTTAATGATTTCATTACGGATGTTAGCAATTCCTTGTAGCTGCAAAGGAAACAAGTGTTAATAAAATCAGTAACAATTTAAATTATTGCTAAATTGTTAAATAAAAAAAAATAATAAAAAAAAAAGTGCAAAGTAATTTCACTAGAACACTCAACCAAATTTAAGCATTAAAATAATCTCACCAAAATTTCAATATTGATATGATAAAAATACGCTCATAATACATGGTTAAAAAGTTAATCTTGTTTGAGTGTACAGTAAAGAATATTGGCAAAGAGAGATGAGTTATACATTAGTACCACCTCAATAGCCCAGCAATAGCAGCTCGGGCAGCTGTAAGTCAATGAGACATTATATAGGCCTATATTTAAATTATATATTGATCTTATTGCGAAAAAAAGGCCTATCTCGTTTTTTGTCAGTGGAAGCAAAAGGCGTATCTCGTATTTTGTCAGTGGAAGCAAAAGGCCTATCTCGTTCCCGAAAGTTATGGCGATAGCGCTCGAGATAGGCCTTTTGCTTCCACTGACAAAATACGAGATACGCCTTTTGCTTCCACTGACAAAAAACGAGATAGGCCTTTTTTTCGCAACAAGATCGATATATATATATATATATATATAAATACACACACACATATATTTTTTTGGTAATGTGTGCATTATGTGACTGGTATTAACTTACCCCCTTTATATCAATGTTGGGAAATCTCCGAACAATATGTTTGATGGAAGACTCGAGTCCCTTGTCCGATAGAAATGCAGGTTTTGATTTTGCATCACCACAAGCCTGCAAAGAAAGACACAAAGAACATGAAATCACATGAAAATATGAATATTACATTTCATTTACAGTATTTATTGTTATTGTTATTTTTGATTAAAATTTTAATTCATTTTTCACACACATTTATTGTTTCACATTGGCATTGATGGCAGATGATATACAGTAGAAATTGTATGGACAGGATGAGGTCTCACTTGGCACAGAGTTTCAGTCATAATGTTTATAGGTTCATATTTTAATGACAGTATCAATCAAAGAAGACATTTACATCAGCACATCAGTGAGCAGCGTGTAGTCTGAGTACAGTTTCAAACAAATGAAAGGTAACTATTTAAACATGTTGCAATTTTGAGTGCCGCAAATTTTATGTGGGAACAATATTGTTACGTCATATTCACTTGTTTTGATGCACTCTCAGGTGTAGCGTTATCTATCAGGTGAGTTGCTTTAGCCAGCAAGCCAAACACGCCTTGTGATGCAAGTGAATATGGCGTAACAATATAATTTCCATATAAAGCTTGAGGCGTGCAAAAAAGCAGTAAGTTTAAATGGTTACCTTTCATTTGTCTAAAACTGTACAAGACTACACGCTGCTCAGTGATGTGCTCAAGTTAATATATTCTTTGATAATAATAATAATAATAATTAACGGCTTTTATTGGACGAAATCAGGCATACAACCTCTCAATTTAACCCAACTGTTTTAACAGTAAAGTCAATTACAAATTATATTTAATAGCAATAGACGCATTATGTTATAACACAGTTTAAAGAAAATTTACTAAATACTTTGACTATAATTTTTCATTTAATAACCACAATTTTTAATTTAAAATTTTTTTAATACTGATAATATATACACACTTGATTTATTATTATTATTATTATTATTATATATTTTATGTAGTGTGTAGTATATGTATAGTAACAACTGAGAATATGTTTACATTCATACATGTTATAATAATAATGTCATTAAAATATGACAAAAGTTCTCAATTATACAATCATTATAACTAAAACTCTGTGCCACATGAGACCTCGATCTCTCCATAGAACTTCTACTGTGGTAAGCCCTTGGCTGGAATTTCTATCCTTTTCTTTAATATAATTCCTAGCTGAGGTGATTTTTTCCTTAAAGACGTAGAACACCTTGAACAAAAAACTTGTCTAATATCCTAACATACCTAAATATCAACGTTGATTTGGCTGGAGTCATAGATTTCTAATTTATTTTCCATTCACGAAATGGCAGATGTGGTTTTATGACATCACATTTCACGGCATGTGATTGATAAATTCAAATGTTTTATAAATTTGCAATAATAGCAAGTAAGAGCACCAAAAAAAAACAAAATAATAATAATAATAAATATATATATGCCAAGCATAGCACAATACTGCACTCATATCTTATTGACTACAGTAATAAAGGAACAACTGTTTTGAGGTCGACTTAAAGCGATTTCGGTCACATCTGCTTCTGTTTCTACTTACTACACATGCTCAGTACGTTGAAACAGAAGGGGATGTGAGCGAAATTGCTTAGTTGGTCTCAAAACAGTTGTTCCTTTATTAGTCAGTACAGACACTGTGTAATGTAAAATTGTATCTTACTGCCTGCTTTATGGAAATATATACGATGTTTATGAAGAAGCAACACATAAATTAAAGTCTCCATAATATGGATGCACATTATTGATATAAGTATACCTATCAAGAGTAAAATAATAAGAACTAGAGTAATTAGTATGCCTTTGCCTGGTGCTCATTAACTTATGGTGTTCCTACCTAGTAACCCACACTAAGATTAACACAATCAATCTGTAACATATTCAAGATTGTGCTATACATGGTTTATTCTTGGTCCTTCCTGATTTCCAAATGTGGCAATTGCTTGACTAGACTATATTGACTATAGTCCAATATAAATTACATATCGTTGCAGGTCCGCTATATTGTCCGATGTCCATTTGACCTTAAAAAACATTTATTGCTGCAAATGGTCTGAAATGGAAAAATCCAAAATTTGGGGTCGATCCGATGAAATATATTTTTCAAGGTCAATTGGACATCAGACATTATAGCGGACCAACGACGCATATGTAGCTTGGATGACTTATGTAAAAATATTCACCATAAAATTTTGTCTTGGTGCTTTTACTGGTCAAAGTTATATCACTGCATTTTACACCTAAAAAGGTGATTCATCATGCTTGTCTATATATTTTCCTTTGGGTTTATAGCAGGGCTTAAAGTAAGCTGGAGCTTGCAAGAGCCATGCTCCAGTAAAAAGTTCAGAAATTAACATTGCGCTTATGGGAGCTTAGAAGCTATCTTGAGTTCGTGGCCATTGAGCGCTCCTGTAAAGGAAGTTTTCTACTTTAAGCCCTGGTTCATAGATACAGGGTCGTATGTCGCTGTCCGGACTCCCCCTCACCTACATAAGGTCTGAAAAAGCATGGGCAAAGGGGGACTGAAGATGGGTGCTCCCCACTTAACTTATGCTAAGTAGGCTGCGGACCCCTCCCGACACAAAATCCTGGCTACGCTTCTGCTAATAATATTATAAGAAATTTTAAACACTTCTGCCGGGATGTTAACGCCTCTTTTTTTTTTTTTTTTTTCTTCTTCTTTTTATAAAAAGAATATTTATGTATGTAATGATATATTTGTGAAACTTTAAGCACCTCCCTAAGATTTCAAGTTACATGCAAAAATGTTCAACCGAATAATGTGAACACAATGACAGGATACATCCTTTAATATGTAGGGAGACTGATTATGACAGACAGGACATCAGACATATCAACAATAACACACCCACCTTTTTGATATTGTAAATTCTTGTGAGCATTCCAATCCCTCGGTCATTAATGATGCACAGCTTCTCAGCCAACTTTTGCTGACTTGGCACGGGAGGTCTTGCCATTTTTATACGAGCTAATTTTTAGTAAATGTAACAAACAAATTTTTTTGACAAGCTTCCTCCACTTATGCCGCCATTGTTTTTCCTCTGACTGTTCCGGGCAGTGGGGCAGTGGTGCCTAGTCCCGAAAAATCTCTACGACTAGCACGGGTTTTCACTACCTCTCGTCTACACTTTCTCTTAAGGTTTCTGCTCTTAGTTTTTTTTTTTTTTTTTTTTTTTTTCTTTTTGCATTCAGCAAAATTAAAACCCTCACTCGTTAAAATTAGTTTCCTTTTGGCACGTTGTTGGCAACATCGCCTTCCCCCTTCACCTCCTTCGCCGTCACCGGTCACCGGCGTACCGTCGTCCGCCGTCGTCCGCCGTCGTCCTCCTCCCTCTCCTTTTTGACTTTTCCCCTCCCGGCCTGTTGCCGGCCCCAGCTGATTCTGAAAACATCACACGGTCGAAAATTTGTTTGGTGTGTTTTTAAAAATGCCACATAGATGTTTTATTTTGTTTTTACTGACGAGATAAGATTTGGAAACCGCCTCTTTAAGTTCCCGGAGTGACGACTGGACGTAGGCTCTATATTCTAACAAATTAAACAATGTCGCAATCCTCTTTACTTGCTAACTATGTTCATATTGCATCGGTGGTTGCTGCTTACTGGTAAGTTATATGTTGGTAATACAATCACTGTCTAACCAATTCTAACGAATTTTCAATAAAATCTCTTCTTAACCTCAACATAAATTGCAACGTAAGCAATATGCATATAGTTTTCAGTTTTGCATTATTTGAAGCCGATATTTAGAGTACATATCTATATGTACGTATGCATACATACTGTACCGAAATGAAATGAATAACCTGCAATTTTAGTGATGCTTTTCAGTCTATAGTTGTGCAGGTTTTTCATTTCCTTGCGGTACATACTCTGGACTGGAGGAATATAAATATATATGCACTCTCTATACCGCTACATATTTTTTAATGTTCATTACATTCGTCATGAAAGTCATACCGGTACATATCATATATATGTACGAATATCATACAAAAAGTAAAGATACACATAATATAATATATGAATGTAGTAATGTATAGTATGCATACATACATACGTGCATGACTCTTTATGTCCCTTTTGGGGATATCCTTGATATCCATCAGCATTTCACTTTGACGGGAGGAAGACACATATAATGAAACGTCAAACTCGCGTGATATTGACATGTATGATACAGTTTTGGTTTCTAATCATAACAAAAACATTTTCATCGTGGAAAACACAAGAATTGGTAATATATTTTAATTTTAATCATATTTCAATGGTATTTTAATAGCGGCAATCGTGGCTCCTACCAATACTTTTTTTCAAGAAAAGCACTGATGGTATAGTAGGATTCACAAAACTTCTAAAAAATGTTTTGTGTTTTTGTAATCTTAAGAAATTATGTTAAGAAAAGTATATTTTTATAACAAAGTTTATTTGAAAATGTACCTAGTAGATGTAGACGCAGTTAACCAAGACACTGTATTTTACCCTGTGATCGCGTTGTCATTGATATGCATCCTTTGTCAAAGGCAATAAAATATGGTAATTAAATTTTCTATGTAGGATTTTTTTCATGCTTCATATTAAATCTTTGAGCAAGGCAAATTTATTTTCGGTTAATGCACTTTCCTCTATTGCATTAGAAACTTAAAAAAAAAAAAAAAAAAAAAAAAAAAATCTTTGTACAGTACATCATACATAATTTTATATGATAGGAACATTATTTCGCTTTTTTTTTTTTATTGCCTTTGACAAAGGGTGAATATCATTGGAAACAGGCAATCACAGGCTGTTCATTCTGCTAAGAAAATTTTCAAATTAACTTTTAATAAAAATATCAAAGTTTTAACATAGTTTCCTAAAACTTAGAAAATAAATGCATTTTTATACGAATTTAGAACAGTTTTGTGAATTTTACCGGTAGTTTTCATTCCGATAAAAATACAATTTAAAAGTGTTTTAAAATAAAATATCTTACTAATTCTTGTGTTTTCCACGATGAAAATGTTTAAGTTATGATTAGAAACCAAAACTGTATCATACATGTCAATATCACGCGAGTTAGACGTTTCATTATATGTGTCTTCCTCCCCACTTTGACCTAGGGATCGACCTCCACAACTTCCATAATATTTTGAGTTAACCATATACTGTACATATAAAACTAATTAATTTGTATTACGTACTAGTAATATTAATATAATATTTGTATCTCTTTCAGGATGATATCAATCCTCACAGTTTTTGTTAACAAGGCATTGTTAAGCAGCGAAACTGTTCACCTGAACGCTCCCCTGTTTGTAACGTGGTACCAATGCATTGTTTCTACTATTATTTGCTTTACATTGAGCAAACTCTCATTGATATTTCCTCAATATATCACGTTTCCTGAGGGTTCTCCTTTATCAGCATCTGTTATGTGGAAGGTAGGGATGCAGAAGACACGTATGGACTCTTATTTGTGGCATTAAAATTACATGAAGGATATACCCCTTATAAAAGAAAGGTGCTCAAAACTAAGGGCAGGCAATGAGGAAGACTAGTAATTTTTAGGGGGTAATTTTATTTCATATTCTAAAAGAGTACATTGTACTGAACCGATACACACGTGAATTTTTAATTTTTGAGTTTGTTCAGTACAGTATTTTTAATCAATTTTCCTATGCTCACATGCATAAGTTACAGCCTGTGACGTCATTTCGTAACTGTAAAAAATTAATTAAAAATACTTAATGAACTAAAGAATTAGAAATTCTCATATGTCGATGTTGTTGCGAGCAAAACATGTAACTCGTTTTTTGTCACGCGAAGCAATATGTGTAAGTCGAGCGCCATCTCCATTACGTTCGGAAACGACTTACACATTTTGCTTAGCTTGGCAAAAAATGAGTTACACATTTTGCTCGCAACAAGTTCGATGTGTATTGATTTAGGACAATGTCCTCTTTTAGAATATGACATAAAACTAACTCGTAAAATTTTGTTTGCTCGGAACAACTGCAGAACTTTGCATTGTCAATTGTTATAATATTGTTACAGTACATACATACTATAAAATGTTGTCATTATATTTATAAGAATGTTGTTTCTATTATATTTTAATGTTATTGAAATAATGAAATTATAATAACAATAGCAACAACATAATGGGTGACCAGAAGTCAATGAAAAGGATATCAAGTGTCCCGAGCAAAGAGCTGGCAACCTAGTCCTTACCTGCACTCACAGTGTTGAGCCCCTTTCTTTTGCAAATCCTTTCATATAACCAATATGCCACAGATAAGTGGATACTGCTTAAGGTTTTAATTTTTTCAGCCTTATTCCTCTATATAATACAGACCTTGGTGGTTGGAAGTATGTATAAGTAGCCTTGTTGTTTCCCCCCTTTCATGTTCCAAAAAGAGTAATTTGCTTTCCACTATATATATATTATATGTATATATATATATATATATATATATATATATATATATATATATATATATATATATATATATATATGTATATATATATATATATATATATATATATATATATATATATATATATATATATATATATATATGTATATATATATATATATATATATATATATATATATATATATATATATATATCGGTAATTCATTAATGTCTTTGTTCCAGATGCTGCCTCTTTCGCTACTCTTCACTGGTATGATAGCATTCAACAACTTGTGTTTAAAATATGTGGGTGTTGCATTTTATTACATAGGCAGATCACTGACTACAGTATTCAATGTTATTTTAACCTACTTAGTAATGGGTAAGTAGCATTCATGGTATTTTGTCACGTTATTCAAAATATACTCAATCAGCGACGGATTGGGTCGCTGCAGTCCATTGAGAAATCCTCGAAATCTCGGCGGCCAATCTCTCTCAATCTCTGTACTCAATATAATAGAGTTATCCTCAAAAGTTAAAAGAGTCTGTAGAGTGTTATATTCTTCTTTAAATTTCAGGACAAAAGACTTCATCCAAAGCTGTTCTTTGCTGTGGCATTATAGTAGGAGGATTTTGGCTGGGTGTGGACCAAGAAAATGTTGCTGGTATAATCAATCATTACTTAAATAAAATGTTATATCTGTCATATCAACACATGTAATATTTTAATATTATCTTATTATTTGTTTTAGGGTCTCTCTCTATTCTGGGTACACTATTTGGAGTCCTCGGATCACTGGCCCTCTCAATGTACTCAATTCATACCAAGCAAATTCTTCCCTTTGTACGACAAGAGATATGGCTTCTCTCATATTACAACAACTTTTACTCTGCATTTTTGTTCCTACCACTTATTGTAGTGGCCGGAGAAGTGCCTGAAATTATAAAGTATGATAATTTATTTACTCTTAACTTTTGGATTCTAATGACAGGAGGAGGATTATGCGGATTTGCCATTGGCTATGTTACTGCATTGCAAATCAAGGTTTGTGCTTATAATTTTTATTTGATTTTGCCTAGACCTTTAAACAGCAATGCTCTAATTCGATTATATTATTGTTTACTGTATTAATTTTTTTTTAACTTATTAATACTAACCGCGATGTTTTTTTTCCTAATACGCATGTTTACTGTATTTGTATTTTATTTTATTTATTATAATCACCATATGACATGTGTAGTTGTTATTTATTTAAAGTGATTCTCAACCCTAAAAATAAGTCATTTTTATTCTTTTTTAAAATAATTCCATAGAAATTAGTTGTTTATTTGACTTTTCTGCCCCGCAAGGGTAAAGTGGTGAACTCTGACGTAGTAGATTTCCTTTACTGTGTGAGTAAAAAACGTGTATACCTTCTCAGGTAAGCTTAGCAGGTAGAGCAAGGGGTACAAATTTTCCACTCCCATAGTAGAGGGGCATGGACTCTATATCGTTACCCTGGAAGGGGCTTGCTTATCCCACAGACTAGAAAAGTCAAATAAACAACTGATTACTATTGAATTGTTTTAGAAAAGAACAAACAAATACTTATTTTTAAGGTTTACTATCGCTTTAATAAAGACAAATTACTTTTTATGCATGATCACAAAATCTTGTCTCCATTGATTATTATTATTATTGTTTTAATATAAGCATATATTGCATATATTGCAATTAATATATTACCTTTAAGCATCAGGGTTAATGTAACTGCTTTGTACTCTGGTCTTGCACCTTGCTTAGCACTTACCCTAACCCTATACCAGTAAGGTTATGTACCTTATTTTGTTTCATGAATGAGTTAAATAATGCTTATGACATGTACACTTGCCTCGACAATATATTTAACATGAAAGAGTATGCAACTTTTGAAAGAAAATGGTCAAACTGTCATCTTAAGTGACAACAGCATTGCCAAATATATACTTGCAAACCACTTGCAGCTTCCTTCACTGCAGCTGCAGGTGTTCAGTGAGAATATGTTTGGCAGTGCTGCTGTCACTTGAGATGACCATTATTGTCTGTGAAGTTAAGTACTGTATATGGACAAGGCAGGTGAACACTCCCCCCTCCCCCCCAAAAGAAAAAAATAATAATAATATCTTAGAATGGCATATATGTATGGGAAAACTTGAACCCAATTGGTCAGATTTTTTTGAGACCAATGATGTAAAATTATATTCTATTGTCGTATAAAAATGCCATGCATTTATATGTAGCAATATTTAAATTAAAGTCTCCATAATTGTCATTAAACAACAGTAATTTTATGTCTCAGTGTCTGTACCAACTGTTGGATTGTTTCAGGTGACTTCTCCTCTTACACACAACATATCAGGAACTGCAAAAGCATGTGCACAAACAGTGTTGGCAACTTATTGGTTCAATGAAACAAAACCATTATTATGGTGGGTATCAAATTATGTAGTCCTTGGTGGAAGTGCATCATATGCACGTGTGAAACAACAAGAAATGGAAAAGCAGCATGAACTGGCCAAACAGCAAGATGAAGTTTAAGTTTTATATAGACCTATAATAAATTCATTTATTGACTGTGTACAAATGTGTGCTCAAATTCTATATGAATTGCAATATGTAGAAGTCATTGTATAAAATTCATCTTATATTGTGTTTATTATATTAGTATTTTTAACTCATTTATTTCCATTTGAAGGAAAAACATCAAGGTTGGTTTATAAATGTTAAAAAATAAAAACATGACAGAAAATTGTAAAACAATTAGAGCACGTTGAAATAAAAATTTATAAAATGCTAAAATTCTCTAATTTGTAGATCACTGATTGGGAAAAGGATCAAAATTTCAGTGTAGGATACGCTAGATAATGTTTGAAAATGTTATTAAATAGACGTTAAAAGGATAGGTTTGTGTCAATAAAATACTATGCACACACCTAATATCTGTACATAAGTTTCATCCTATCCACTCAGAATATTTTGAATTAATTAGATTAATTCAAAATAAATTTAAGGAAAAAACCATCGCGCTTAGGATCAATATTAAAGAAAAGGATAGAATAACCAGCAAGGGCCTTACCACAGTAGAAGTTCTATGGAGAGGTCGAAGTCTCGCATGGCACAGTGTTTTGTTATAAAAAAGTTCATTTTATAACTGAACTTTTATAAATGTTTTTTGTTATAAAATGAACTTTTTTATAACAAAACACTGTGCCATGCGAGACTTCGACCTCTCCATAGAACTTCTACTGTGGTAAGGCCCTTGCTGGTTATTCTATCCTTTTCTTTAATATTAATTCAAAATAAGCATGTCTGTGCCCGCTTGACTGTACTTTGCCCATGTCCATGTCCTTTGTGTGAGGGCGTTACATAGTAGGTCAGTAGGTGTGTGCATTGCAGCTTAATGTGTATTTAATAATATTTTAAAATATTATCAAGCGTATACTATCCTAGCAATCTGATCCTTTTCCCAAACAGCAATCTACAAATTAGAGAATTTCCGCGTTTAATTAATTTTCAATTCAACTTGCTTTACTTTTAAATGTTTTTATTTTTATTTTTTAACATTTATATAATTAATTAATTTAATAATAATGGATTTTATGACATAAAACAAGCAATACTTAAACATACTGTATTTTAAGTTGTAACTTTAATTTCTGTATGTAAAAATGGATTGAGAAAATCGTTTTCTATAATTGTGTGTAAAATAATTCAGACACAAGGGATGAAGTGTAATAAAATATATTAGCCTGATTTTGACCGGATTAAAATATTAAATATGCAACATAAAGTTTAATGTTGGTTATTAGATTAGTGAGTCACTTAGGAAAAGCTGAGGGTCCCCTAATTTCTTATTCTTAGTGCTTAGTGAAAAAGCACTACTTGTCATGTATCATAATATAAGATTCTCAAAGTACTGCAGAAAAGATAATCTCCCTCTTCATTATTATGAATTTGTTTTATTGATAATATTATTATTATAAATTAAAATTATAGGGGGGTAAAATGTTTACAATAGTTTATAAAAATTATGTTTTATTTTTTATCTAGTCATTAATATCATCCAAACGATATAAAAAACATAAAAACAATTTGACTATAAATTTGTGTTTGTTCATCTGGTGGGACTTTAATATTGCTGATATATTTTCTTTCTATCGTTGTGAGAACAGCAATTGTTTCAGTGCACTTTATCCCTATAATTATTATATTCTTTGACAATATTTTATGATCTTTAATTTTATTATTATGCTCATTCTTAATATAATTTTATATAGTTTCATATTTTTATTGTTGCTTTCTAGTAATATTTCCACACATTCCACACCTATAATGTTTATGTTGGTGCTTTTCTGAATCTATAGACTTCAGCTGATATTTGCAATCTTGGGTTCAATACACGAAATTTTTATCTTAGCCTCACACTATAACGGTAACAATATCATTATTTTAAAAACATAACCCACGATAACGATACTATATTGATAACAACTATAAATCATAGTGCAATGTTTTTATTGAAATAAAATATTTCAAAATTTGCTTAATGACTACTGCAGTTACAATCATTTTGATTTCTTTTTATTTTATTATTATCATTTGCTCGTATTTTAAGTGCAGTTTTCTTATTTTTTGATTAAAAAGTATCATTATTGATGCGACGATATTATTGTTAATATTTGTTAATCTATTATGGTAACTTTTATTATTCTGTAACACATCGATAACCAACAATTGTTATAGTATCGTTTTTGTATATATGATAATCGAACCCAAGACTTGACATTTGTACAATTTTTTGTCAACTAGATTGTGTCTTGACTGCTGGCTTGCTTATGTTTATGTAAACTGAAATTTTTTGGTGAATATTCAATATAGTTGCTTGGTCTATCAAACCAAAATGCAAAGTGGTTAGAAATGATTTTCTATCTTGATGTTGTAACCAAAGAAAGAGTTCTTGAATATATATATATATATATAGGCCTATATATAGGGTCTATGCATGCATGTTAAGGTCGACGCTATGTTGGATCACTCAATAACATTGCTCGCATAGGAAAATAACACTTTGCAAGTTTAAAAACACTATGCAATTATTTGAGAGCATTGATGCTACTAATAGGTTGCATTAGTATCTCAAGTATGCAAGAAAAATAATAATAACAAACTTTGCACCGTTTTCTTAAAGAAAATAGCCAAAAAACTATGTTTGTCCTATGCTGAGCAATGTTGTTCATCGCTCCAGTATGGCGTCGAAGCGCATTAAATATGATGTCATGCAGATAAACCCTTTTATTTAACCCTGAAAAAAAGAACCAAAGAAAATTGTCAATGGTCCCATCACAAAATTTTTATTTTGTATAATTGTATTATTTAATGTACTCTATTCTATAATTGCTTTATATATGTGTAAAAAATATATTATACATTTTTTTGCTCATTATATTTTGTATCTATTTCTAATTATGATTCTTGTAAGAATCAAACAAATATATATTTATATTCTTTTTTTACAATTAGATTATTTTATGCATTTCATGCATTAAAAAAAAAATAGGTTAATTGTTTGAAAATTTATGGATTATTTGAAAAAGCTCATTTGTTCCTTTTTGTTACTTAGAAATGAGCCCTCATTTGAGTTGCAAAGAAACTCCTTATTAATTATATTTTATATTCAATGAGTTCATATTGTAATGTTCAATTGTAGATTTTCTTTTTTTGAAGTTCAAATTGCAATATCATTGCAGTGCATTTTTTTAAAATTTAAATGAATTAAGTAGTACTGTAACAGTCATTTAATGGACAATACGTGTGCTGTGTTTAACAATTTTTTATATTCATAGTCTTTTCACTAATTATTAATTAGTAAAAAATGAAACCTATTTTATTAAAAAAAAAAATCAAGACCATTGATTTTAAGTCCGATTTTCATATAAAACTACTTGAGATAAAAATTTCATATTCAATGGGCAAAATTGGGTTATGTTGTTGGTTCATGTTGTACAGTAGATTTTTTTTTTTTAATTTTTTTTTATTATTATTATCTTTTTTTGCAAACTACCCCTTTTGCAAATAAATGTCAAAAAAGTCTAAATCAGGATCTGCTTGTGCTAGAAAGCTGAAACTTTGTATGAAAATGTTTAATAATATCAATAATACATTCCAGTTAAAATACATTAAATTTTGTAAATTTTACACCTCCTTGCATTTTTTTTCCTGCTGGGAATAAACACAATCATCAATGATTTTAGGCAATCCACAGTACACAATTGGTCCCTCTTGTCCCAATGTACTATATAAATTAGAGAATCTTCGTGTTTTATTAATTTCAATTCTATGTGCTCTAATCTCTACCTACTATTTTGTAAATATATTTGTTAACTTATTATTAATATATTATAAAGGTAAAAATATGCATACATGTTAAAGCAGGTAAGCATCATGACACCATAATACCTTTTGGTGTAGGCCAGGATTAAACCTTTTCAGTATAGGCTTTAATGTATGAGCTGAGGCTTACCAGACCTCAAGCTCAACCTGTTATCACACACTTCTGGGCTCGACTACCAGATCTGTGCAACTTGGATTACTGGCTCTCGGAAAACCAAGAGTTGACAGCACTTGCATTAACAAGCAGTGGTCAAACTGCCAGCCTAGCCACGCTGCCAGTTATAAATGTTATTTCATGTTATTTAAAAAAAATAAAAATATAACAAATGAAAAATAAGTCAATAATTTATACTTAATGGCCACTTGGTTCTTTACCCTCGCAGGCAGGGGTAGACATTAAAAAATTCTTTTGCTGGGATCACAGTATAAGGGAGGACGATATAGCGGTTTGCCCCGCCAACAGGGGGTCAAGGGGGCAGAGCCCCCTAGATAGAATAATAGAATAATTAGATAGAATAATATATATATTTTTTTTTTATGTATTAGGATAAATTAAAGAGGGTTCCGATTAGACTGTTTTCCACAATTTAAAAAAAAAATATATATTCTTTACATGATTCCCTTTTTCAAGTTTAAAAATCAAGTATTTTATTTTAGATTTTTTAATGTTTTGCATAATATTAGTATATTAAAAGAAAAAATATATGGCGAATTTTCTGAAATTGTGTTCACTGCATAATCAAACTTCAATCGGCAAAGCAGTGGAAATAAATGAAAGAATATCGCATTACTTGTTTTTTTGCATTACTATTTATTTCCACCACTTTACTGTTTTAAAGTTGTTTATAAATATAAGAACATAACGTCAGAAAACTTTTTTTTTTTTTTTTTTTTTTTTTTTTTTTTTTTTTTTGTCATAAAAAAATAGTAATGAAGCTCCTGATATTATGTTGCATTACAAATATTAATTTATTTATGTCCACTACTTCAATGTTTCAAAGTTGTCCATGACATTTTATGAGAACCTAGTTTCAGGAAATTAATTATAATCATATTAATTATTATAATTTTGTGGAAATATATGAATAAATAGTAACGAAAAATTGTGATGAATTTTCTGAAATTATTTCCAATGAAAAAAAGCCATGAACAACTTCAATGTCTTGTTTACATTGAACTTTTTGTAATTGAAATTGCTAATCACAAAAAGTTCAATGGGAACAAGGCATAAACCAGTGAAGTGGTGAAAATTAATGGAGGGGCTGGGGGCAGTATTTTGTTACCAAAAGCTTCACAGATTTTTTGTACTTTTATGATAAACTTAACATTATCAGACAATTTTTTATTCCTTTTTTTTTATTTATTTATTTTTGAATAATTTTAATTTCTCCTTTTTTTTTTTTTCTTCTGAATTTGATTTAGTTCAAAATATGTAGCTATTGAATTGCATTCAATGAGACTGTAATATTAGTTAATTGATGTAAATGCTTAAAAAAAATCGGGGAAAAATGATTTTTTTCAGAACCCTTATAGATTAAATCATTTTAATAATAATAATAATACACTTTTGTACAAATTAAGAAAGACGTAAACTAGTCATTTACTTGAATGAAATAGATTTAATTTTTATTTATTTTTTCCTCCTTTTTTTTTTTTTTTTTTTTTTTTTTTTTTTAAATTTAGTTTAGTTTAGAACTTCTACCGGAACCTGCCGGGACCTAGTCCCGGCAGAATTTCTTTTGCTGGGACTTAGTCCCGGCAGTCCCGCCTAACTTCTACCCCTGCTCGCAGAGGCCAATCCTGCAAATTAGTAATCAAAATACGAAATTCAAAGTTGTTTAAAAGTTTACATCTATGTTATTTACTCTAATATTAACATTTTTGATGACAGTTTATGTGAAATATACAGGTCTGTCTTTTTCTTCAGACTAATATAGTGTTGGCGCCTTTTATTGGATCTTCCAAGTTTTCATTCAAGCCCATCCTTTAAACCCTGATGAAGGCCTATGTATTTATAATAATTTATGCTTTTTAGGTTCAAAATTTGACAAATTTGACAGTAAAAAATCAAGAAATCTTTAAATTCTAGCAAACCATTAACATTTAAAAAAGTTATTTTAATATAATGTAAATTTTCAACATCACAATTTTAAAACAGAACTGTTTTGTAACTTTTTGATATGCAGTTTGAAAAAGTTACAATCTATACATATCTATGTATTGAAATATACCCTAAATTTAATCATAATAAACATATAATTTTGCAGAACAGATAATATAACTGGGCATAGTGCTGGTTTGTGTCTTGCCCACCCTCTATGTATAAATGTATACAAGCTAGAATTCAGGTTTAAATTAAAATCACAATATTCTCTGTATCAAACATTTTTATTTCCAAAATATTTGAATAATATAGATATTAGATTGCATATTTTTAACAAATGTATATAACTATCATACATCAATGGTAAAAATATATCATTATAAATTTTTGTTTGCCTGGCCATGCATTACGAATTATCTCGTACCTCAATCTATATATATATATATATATATATATATATATATATACATATATATATATATATATATATATATATATCTTCTCGCGTCAAGATGAAGCTACTACACTTTACAAATTTGCGGCTACCTGGAGCTTCACCTATCTGTTTTATATAGCAGAAGCTTCAGGTAGCCGTGACTTTGTAAAGTGTAGATCGTTCATTCTTCGGAAATTTGTAAAGTGTAGTAGCTTCATCTTGACGCGAAAGGATCGATATATATATATAGGATATATATAGGATATTACAAGATGCATTTATAGACTGCAAGTACTGTATCAAGGGCAATGCTACATTTCAGTCCTTCTGCATTCTCCATGCTCCCCTCTATTAAAACATCTTTATGTTAAGCTTAGCTTTCTTAGATGTGCCATTATTAGGCTAAGCGGAGATAACACATGTTCCAAAATTGCATCCGTGGAGATTGCAGAAGTACCGAATTGCTGCGTAGACCTTGGTATGTTGTTATCAGATTCACTTAAATTTGAAAGATTTTATTATTTTATATTTTAACATTATTATCTTCATGTTTCCTTTTTTTTTTAAATTTATTATTTGTTTGCTTCTTTTTCTTTCTTTCTTTCTTTCTTTCTTTCTTTCTTTCTTTCTTTCTTTCTTTCTTTCTTTCTTTCTTTCTTTCTTTCTTTCTTTCTTTCTTTCTTTCTTTCTTCTTTCTTTCTTTCATTCTTTCTTTCTTTCTTTCTTTCTTTCTTTCTTTCTTTCTTTCTTTCTTTCTTTCTTTCTTTCTTTCTTTCTTTCTTTCTTTCTTTCTTTCTTTCTTTCTTTCTTTCTTTCTTTCTTTCTTTCTTTCTTTCTTTCTTTCTTTCTTTCTTTCTTTCTTTCTTTCTTTCTTTCTTATTTTGACAATGGAAATTTTTTATACTTCCAAATGTTATCCCAAGTAAAATAATAATAACTAAAAAGACAAGATAAAATATAAAAAATATAAAATTTTACAAGTTCCTCAGTATTGCATTGAAATTTGAAGGGTGAAATATTATTCATTTGTGAATCACAATATTCTGAACTCCCCCCCCCCCCCCCCCCCAATAATACATTAAGTTTTTAAAGAATTAATTGGACATCTCAGAAGTGTTGTGCACCATCATAACATGTATATGATCCGAGCCAAGTGCAGTGGCTTGATTGCAGGCAGGTATGTTGGGATCTAGAGCTTGCCTCTCAGCTCAAAATACCTGTGGATTTTTCACAGGCCATCATATCCTTCGCATCATCTGGCAAAATAAATAAGGCGCACTTTAAGATGGACCAATACTGTTAATTCAACACCTATTTATGCACTCAAGTGTGCATTTTTTATTACTAGATGTTTACAGCAACATAGGATAACAAAATCACTTAAAATCTACAATAAAATAAAATAAAAAACTTTTATTAAATGTTCCAACAATTATAAAATGTAAACTGAATAACAATAAATCGCATCGTAAAATATGTCATTTAACTTTTAATATCGCGTCAAAACGTTTCAAGTGAAATTATCACAAGCGCGCCAAACGTTCCATCTGACACAGTAAACCCTATGTAGATGGAACGTTTGGCGAGCTCGTGATAATTTCACTTGAAACATTTTGACGCGATAGAGATGATATATATATATATATATATTGCCCCTGTTGGGTCCAAAGGGCGTACTTGCATTTGACTACTTTCAATGCTGTGTGCGCATGTAAAACATAGTACACGTACGCCCTTTGTGGTACTGGATAAAAATGCAAGTACGCCTTTTGTAAGACAACCTTGAAATGCAAGTACGCTCTTTGGACTCACCAAGGGCAATATATAATATATAAATGATACTGGGTGTGTCATGAATTCCTGGATCCATTTGAAATACCTGTAGATGAGGGGTTTCAACCCTGAGACCCTATAGGTTTGAGATTGATGGGGACCCAAGTAATTTTAGACTCTGCAACCTCCATCCCCAAATCATCCACTGCTTTACATTAAAGGAGTTCAACTTAAAATTTTTATGTCAGACAGAAAAATCTATGGATAAGTTACTCAATTAACTTTTATATTCAGAAGTGTAGGATATCAATATAATATGAAGCAAACGCTTCCTGGTTCAATGGTGAAAATGAAACAGTGTCTGGTGATTGTATATATAGTTAATTGTTTAGTTAATGGTAAGATAAAAATAAATAATTTATGAAATAACTGCTTAATCGAAGGAGTTCATGCTACCATGTTAACACACTAAACATACCCTTAATAGTTATCTCAAATTAATTTCACCATCTCCATTGAATTAAGAAGTATATTTTTAGAGCAGTTGGTACACTGACCTCTGCAAGTTTTAAAGTTGGTTAAAATAAAATGATTCATTGATTTCTTCCAACCTATAACCTTAAAACGTTAAGTAAGACACCTTTTTTCTCCAATGTGGAGGGAGATTTGAGGATAGAGATTTTCAGTATAAGACTATCCACATCATTTTCTATAACATCACCTTGCAATTTTAAATCGGTCAAAAAAAAAAAAAAAAAAAAAAAAAAGGATTCCGGCAACTTTTTCAGAAGTGTACAGGAATTTAGGACACAAGCAAAAATAATACAACACATTAAAAAATACAATAAGATAATAAACATAACAAATTTTAAATTAACTTGTAAAATGAGATTTAAAAAAATAAGATAAGTAACAATTTCTAGTTATGCTGCACATAAATTTGTATTATTATTATTTTTTACAATATATAACATCAAATTGTAACACTTAAATAATGTGACTATATTCACAATTAAATTTATTTCTTTTTACCCCTCCCTCCCCCCTAAACAAACAAAATATTCTTAAATGTATCATTCTTTTCTGAGTATCTGAAGCATGAAATTTTATTCTACAGTCTTATTAAAATGGGAAAGATACAATCATTTTATCGCAGTCCTGCCATTTATGTCCAACATTTGTATTTCTGTACAAGGCCTGAAAAATAAAATAAATGAATAAAAAATATATTACCTGAACACTACTTAACAGTCAGAAAAAGAAAACTTTATGCCTACCCAGGCAATTTATATATACATATATATTGAATATATTCATAGAACAATAGAACCTATATACAGCAGATAGCACATAATGTTATTAACAAAGTGTCCGATGAATTACACCCTCCCAAAACTCTCCCTTAGCCGCAGTATAGGGTTACATAGGGTGGGTGGGAAGGGGGGAATAGCACATTTTTCTATAGCTGTGGTATTTTTTTGCAACTGAAATTTCCCATATCTCCCACCATTTAAATAATAATGCGACATTGCATCCACATTAATATTTGAGTGTTGAAAGGTTTAAAACAGTTTTATAGTTCCTTCTTTTCTTTCTTATCTTATTATTTTTTGTCTTCCCTTTAATTCTTAACACATGAGATATGAATTAAGAAACCAGGGTTAGTAGCTTAAAGAAGTATTCTATATTTCCCAATACATAGTCTAATGGGGAAAAACTAATTACTCCTATTACACACATTATGTAGGATAATAAATAAATTGAAGACATTTGCCAGGGTAGATTTAAAATTTCCTTCTTTAGCATTTTTTTAAAATCCAATTAATACTATTTAAATTATTCAAACTTTTTAGATAAAAAAATAAAAGGACTCATTACTGTGTCAAACTAAAATGGCACAGAGAATTATAACACTATCACTTACAGGCTACAGCTAACACACTGTTAATTTTATCTGCAGTGCATTGGAATGCATACAACACACTCAACACTTTCAACACTTCACTTGGTATAATATATGTATATATAATGCCCAAATGATATTTCAAATCAGTGTGTTGTGTCAGTCTTGAAAACTGAATTGTAGTAAAACATACTAAATCTCTTACATAAAAGCTGTGAGAGGTAATGCTGCAAAGTTTTCATTGCTCTTGCAATCTACCAACTTTTTTAAAATGAAAAGGTGCATGACACATTACAATTCCATGGATTTGATTGACACATCATTAGCAACGATACAGATTACATACTTCTGCAGTTTCAATACATATATGAACACTACATTAAATTATACATTATATGTATTATCATATTCTTTTCATGAAATACATATACAGCAATAGAATACACATTTCTTTGTAGCAACCATTGTAATTAATATACACTTAATTGTATAACACAATAAATTCAAATTGAGTATTCCCCCCGCCCCTAAATAATAATAATAAAAAAAAAAATAATACAAATCATCACACTGTATAATAGTTGGTAAAAGTAGGGTGCTTCATAAAAGCTTAACAACTAAAAATGGAATGTATAAAGTCAAGCAATAACAAGGGATTATCTGAGGAGCGACTTTTGAAATTTTTGATTCAATTTTTCGAACATATATAGTCTTAAGACAAGTAACTCTCATTAGGAACCATAAATTGAAAATTCATTCTTACAAAAACTTGACCAAATATATTTGTATGTAGTTGTGATGATATGTTTAAATTAAAGAACATTATTGTTTTCATGTAGCTTATTGTCATTGTAACTACATTATATTCTTTTGTTTTATATATTCTTGGGGGGGAGGGGATCTGATGATCACCTGCTGCTTTTTTTTTTGGGGGGGGGGGGGTGAGGGGGGAGACTAATAGACTAGTAAAAAAGTTTGAGAGAGTGCAAACCTGTGCATGCTGTCAAATAACCCACAAAATTGGAGTGTAATAATACAGCAGGTATGCACTTTCCAAAGATATAAGAAAATATAACGAGGGAAAGAAGACTTAATGTTTATAAGATTTAAGGTCACCAGGCTTGTATCTTCAAAGATCACAATTTAACCCTCTTTAATTTTACCTCTATTTGAAGATTTATCATAAATACTACCTGTAATTATATTTCCCTCCGTGACCATCAGATAAGGGAAAATAATTGTTGAAATTAACATTAAGCTCTATGGGTTTAAAGTTACAAAATCCTGTAATTCAAAATTTTGTATGATGACACCCATTTTTTGTTACAGATTTTAAATTTTATTCTTCTAAAAGTATAATTGTGCCAAAAATCAGTTCAATTTGACGACAACATTTTTATTCAGCTGATCGCCACTAAAGTACGTAACCTCCACAGTTAAGTGGCTTCTGTTAATATTTACACAAATATTTTTACAATGTTGCATGACAGTCCTGCAACTCACTCTATGTCATTAGTGTGTGTGTGTGTACTTCATTTAACTCTGTACAAATAGAATGAAATAGACAGTGCATGAAAGTATTTTGAAGTTTCTTTTACATTCTTCCCCATAACCTATTAAACTTTCAACTGTGTGAAAACTACAAATTGTTCTCTTTGTTCAGACTGAACTCTTTCAAATACAGAAACAATAAAATTTAACACACTATTTAAACCGGACTTATTGCCGGCACAAAAGATATTCAACGATACAAAAATTTTGATTTTTTTTTTTTAAACTTTGAAACCATCATTATTTTTTTAATATTAATGAATAAAAGCTATTTTCAAACAAAAGTCATTATCAGTATAAAAAACATCACACAAAGCTGATACTAATAGTTAATTCGTAAAAGTGGAACAGTCGTTATTTGTGAGTTGTTACATGTTACTATTATGCAAAAAGTAAAATTATGTAAAAGATATATGTAGCTTTGTTTTAAATTTTCTAAAAACAACATAGGGAAAAAAAGAATCAACACTTTGATCATCTAGGAATAAAAGATTAAAACTATTAAGATTCCCCCGTTCCACTTTATACACATCATTTTTACATTTGGTCTTCCCTTTTGCATGGTCCTAAAAATATTTTAAATTAATTTCATTGCATATTTTGCATTCATAATTCTCTTAGGAGCTGATTAAATAATAATAAGAAACTCTTTTAGGCTCACCCCTTCATTTTCAGTCATATTCCAGAAGTTATAACAATTAACAAAAATCCAGAAATTAATAATAATCCTACATTCTCTTTCACATGGTATATTATTGTTTTGTAAAACTTTATGAATTACCAGTTTATAAAAGTAATTATGTACACTTCTATAGAGAAAAGTACAGTAAACAGCTTGAGATTGAAAAAATTATCACACAAGGTGATGTATCAGAAATAGAGAGCTAATAGCAAAGTTATATGTCCTAGAATTAAAATTTCTAGTACAGTAAACTAAATAAATAGATCTAAAAAAAAAAAGCAAAGCTTATTGTGTCACACCTAATGAAAGTTATAGAGAATCAAAATAAATAAATGCAAATGATTGTAAATTAAACAAGAATTGTCTATTTTTGCTAGTCCCTGTGTATGTTACATGCTCTTGCTTTTAGATTGTTTTAGAGATGCACTCTAAAATGTTATTTGACTTTTTTTTCCTCCCTTTTATCTTTTCCTATATCTTATATTATCCACAACCATTTCAATTAGAAATTTTTTTTTATACAATATATTAAATAAAACATACAAAAATGACAACTACTACATATGAAACCTTATCAAGGGATAAATAATAACAAGAATGGTATAACATATTATAAAAGAGGAGCATGGAACGTTGCAGTGGAATTTCACAGCACTTCACATGCATTATTCATTGCATAAAATAAGTACTTTTGCATACAAATTAAAAACATAAATATGCATTTTAACTTGCTTAATTTATATATTGAGCATGTTCCGCTATAATGTCTGAAGTTCATTTGACCTTGATTTTTTTTTTTTTTTTTTTTTTTTTTTTTGCTGCAAATGACCTGAAACAGGAAAATCCAAATTTTGGCACCAATCAGAGAAAATTCAATTCTTCAAGGTCAAGTGGACTTGACAGCGGAGCACCTTCAATATATATAATTTGTGTTAAAATATAAAAATAATAATAGCAAATAGTAGTAGGTAGAGAGATTAGAGCATATAGAATTGAAAATTAATAAAATGCAAAGATTCTCCAATTTATATAGTGAACTGGGACTTAGGATCCCCAATTGCAATTACCTATATATATTAGAATATATAGTAAACGCTCCATTCTGTGACATTCAATTCTATGAATTTCTCAAATACACACATACATACATTAGCACTTTTTAAATATTCAATTCAATGTTATCTAATCTACCTACCATTCTCGATTATTATTATTTTAATTTTTTAACATATTATATATCAATGGCGATGTTTTATTAATAGTATACAGGGTTCGGCACCTAAAGTGAAACTACTTTCAATTTTGATTTCCCGCCGAACCGTTTGTGCCATTTTCTTTCCATTTAGTTTTTCAGAAAGCTGGTGATATGTAAAACATATGCTGACCATAAAACATCAGAAATTTTTAAGTGAAGTGATTGCAGTTGGTAGATGAAGTTTCAGTAGAGAAAACCCTCACGCTGGAAGATCATTTTTAATCACGGCCAGGACGTGGAAACTAGCGCGAAAATTGGGTCCTAGCGCACCTGGGGACTTCAGCGTGGTTATAAGCAAGCCATCTGTCAGCCCAGTGGGTGACCTTTGCGTTTTGGAAGGAATTTATATTATCCGGAAAAAAAATCGCCGATTTTTTATTTTTTGCCATTTGAAAAAATCGAATTTTTTAACTTTTAGCGCTTTTTACTCTGCATCTACATAGCAGTGCCAAATGAACTTTATTGGTATAAAATATGTTAACCGAGGTCTTCTTCTGCAATTCAAGCCATTTTGCTTGCTCATGCTGATTCCAATTTTACACCTAAAATATGGCACTTTCTACCAATGGCCTCTTTTTACCTAGCTTTTTTGTTGTTGTTGTTGTTGCTTTTTTGGCTTTTATGGGTCCTAACTGCCATTTTTCTTACATGCTGTTTGTGTTCAAAGGTAGGTGCCCTTTCTGCATACTTCTTGCCTTCAGAAAATTACGATTAAATCTTACACACGCATAATCTATTGTAAGTACAGAAGTATGGGTCAGCGTTTTTTCAGCGCGAGTGTTTTTTGTACTGAAATTTCATCTACCAACTTCAATCACTTCACTTAAAAATTTCTTATGTTTTATGGTCAACATATGTTTTAAACATCACCAGCTTTCTGAAAAACTAAATGGAAAGAAAATCGCGCAAACGGTTTGGCGGGAAATCAAAATTGAAAGTAGTCTCACTTTAGGTACCGAACCCTGTATATATATACACACACACGCAAATAATAATGATGAGGCACAAGATAGTATAAGAGCTTGAAACACAGAATCAAAAAATCAAGTCTACACTACTATAGTTAAAAGTTTTATCTTTAACACATACAACATATAAAGCTTGATTTTACAGTGACTAAAATAGGATTTCGCCATTATGAGTTCAAGCTCTCATACAGCTTTTAAGTGCTTTTGATACTGAACATGAAACAGCTATTATTGAATTATCTTTTCAATAATTGGTTAACTTTTTCTTTTTCTATTATTGTTGTTGTTTTAAAGAGAGCATCATGATTGAGGTCTTCTGAAGTTTTTTCTAAGATTGAGTTTTCTTTCTTTTCTTTCTTCTCTTTCTTTCTTTCTTTCTTCGTTTGGTTTTTTTTTTTTTTTTTTTTTTTTTTTTTCTTTCTTTTTTTTTCTTTCTTTCTTTTTATTACAATTCACTTTCTTCATTATTTGTAGTAGATGATGGAACATATCCAATAATAAGATCAGCATTTTTTATAATTCTATAGTAAAAGTTTACAGCTTTATGGTAATTTTCAATGGAAATTCTTTCATTATTTCCATGATACCTGCTTGTGTCTCCTGGCTCCAAGACAGTAGGGAAAAATCGAAACAAATGATTTGTTAAGCCCAGGTACCACCTTGTGTCAGTGTTGGCTATCAAAACTCCTAAAACACAATTTACACAAATCAATGTAGGTAGAAAATTATTCAATAGGCCCTATTCTGTAGTAGTTTAACTACTGAACTGATCAATTTTGTAAAATTAAAGAATGCTCAAAAAACATTAGGAAGTTTAACACTATTTTAAGTTTATTTGTGGCTACTATGTAGATCCAAGTAGTCATGTAATTAATACACACACATTCAAATTCTACAAAGATTAAATTAGATTGGTATATAACATTAAAAATTGCACAGAAAATATGCAGATACTTGCACTAGAAAACAGTGCTATGAGATTTCTCTCCTTGAATCCACCATCCATCAACTTCAGGAGATGAGGGTTTAACACGGTAACACAAATACAAAACTATTGGTGAGATTATTATTCTTATTATTAGAGAGAGAGAGAGAGAGAGATCCAATATTATTACTGTACTACTGTAAATAAATATTTATGTACACTAAATAAATTTTTACTTTTATTTTGAAGTATAAATTGTATTGCCCACTTTGTGTTTAAGTACAGTAAATTAAGGAGAATTATGCTAATTTGAGTATATTATGATACAGAAGTTACCAGTTTTTTGTTGTAGTATTTACTGGGGGGGGGGGGGAGTAATCATTTACCTTCACTATGATTGTAGCAATCAGAACATTAGAGAGAGCCAAACAGATTCAAGAGGTGGATAGAAAATTAAATACCTGGAATTACAACAGCATCTTCAAATGTCTGCACAATACTTGCTGAAATCATTTGAAATGGTAAATCTTGAGGACCAAAAGGAGATATTGGGTGTGCCTCTCTTGAACTTTTGACTTTAAATTGCACACGTGGATCATTGACAATATTTTTATCAAACTCTATGACTTCTGTTACTGTTTGAGATGGATGAATTCTATGGTTGATAATAGCAGTGGCAGAGGCTGGCACAACATTATCCTTAAAAAACAAACAAACCATAAATCCAGCTAAAATTCACAGCTATTGTAAGTACAGCTCTGGCCAAAAGTTCCCGAACAGGGCAGCGGCGGCCGCTGCGTTTTCTGATAAAGATAAAATAGTGTGGTTGCGGGTTGCCTATGCAAATCGTTCGGGAACTTTTGGCCAGAGCTGTATAAATAAATCGGGAAAATTGTCAGTCTCTTCAGAAAAAAATGGATTAAAATAACTAATATGCTTTCGATTATGCTTAAAACTGGGTATATTTAAATTTGTCATTCTTTCAGGAACAGTCTTATCACAGCAAAGTGAAGTAAAGTGGTGGGAAGTGAGAGCTCTTACCAAAAACAAACAATATAAAATATAGGCTTTTATATATATATATATATATATATATATATATATATATATATACACACACACACACATGCATATATATATATATATATATATATATATATATATATATATATATATATATATATATCAGTGGCGTGCGGTGCCTATTTTTAGAATTCAAATGATTATAGCGCCGAATTTTATCAATCAATTTTTTAGACATTTTGGAATTTCATAGTCAGAAAGTCAAAATTATGAAAACTATTTTTTAATTTTTTTTATTTTGAAGTTAAAGGTCCCAAAGGGCCCCTTAAACAGAAAAATTAAGGTATTTTTTTACTCTTCTGATCACAAAGGACACTGAAAATTAAGAAATCGAATAAGAACTAAATTTCAGGATAAAAGAGTTTTAAATTAAGCCCAGAATTACAAAATTGGTCCAGTTTTGTTATGTGGGTCTAATTAGGGACACTTCAAAGTCAAAACATTTTAAAAATGAAACAAAAATTAAAAATTCAGTTAGAAAAACAAAAACTTTAGATTTTGTATTTTTTGGAGTACCAATTTCAAAAATCACATTTTGAACTTCCAAAATCTCCTCAATAGGGCCCAAACGGGTCCCATTTTTTTCAAAAAGCAATATATTGAAATTTTAACTACAGCAATCGATTTGTAAGGGCCAAAACCATAGGAATCAATATAATACACACTAAAATCGGAACATCCCTAGTTTTTTTATTTTTGGGGCCCATTGGGACTGATGCAATATTGCATCAGTCCCAATGAATCATAAAAATAAAAAAACTAGGGATGTTCCGATTTTGGTGTGTATTATATTGATTCCTATGGTTTTGGCCCTTACAAATCGATTGCTGTAGTTAAAATTTCAATATATTGCTTTTTGAAAAAAATGGGACCCGTTTGGGCCCTATTGAGGAGATTTTGGAAGTTCAAAATGTGATTTTTGAAATTGGTACTCCAAAAAATACAAAATCTAAAGTTTTTGTTTTTCTAACTGAATTTTTAATTTTTGTTTCATTTTTAAAATGTTTTGACTTTGAAGTGTCCCTAATTAGACCCACATAACAAAACTGGACCAATTTTGTAATTCTGGGCTTAATTTAAAACTCTTTTATCCTGAAATTTAGTTCTTATTCGATTTCTTAATTTTCAGTGTCCTTTGTGATCAGAAGAGTAAAAAAATACCTTAATTTTTCTGTTTAAGGGGCCCTTTGGGACCTTTAACTTCAAAATAAAAAAAATTAAAAAATAGTTTTCATAATTTTGACTTTCTGACTATGAAATTCCAAAATGTCTAAAAAATTGATTGATAAAATTCGGCGCTATAATCATTTGAATTCTAAAAATAGGCACCGCACGCCACTGATATATATATATATATATATATATATATATATATATATATATATAGGGATAATTGGATAGCTTTTGACAAAATGTTGAGTTCTTGTTGTGTTAAAAAAGAAGTAATAGTACTAAATAAGTTAGAAGGTGTTACTCCTTACCTTTATTCCTCCATTAAAGATTGTAATAGCAGTAGTTGTCCTTACAATGGCATTAGTCAAAGGATCTTTTTCCATAAATAGAGCCATGAGACCCGAGAACAGCCACATATTTGAATATAACATACGGTATCCAAAACTAACCTGGAATTCATAATACAAAGTATTGATTAATTGCATGCTAATGGGATACAAACTATAAAAAAATAAATCAATGAATCAAATATCATACTGCAATTAGTAATAGGGTATATTAATACAACACATAAGAGAAATACAAATCTAGAAATATTATATATATACAAACGTACATGGGGAGCCAGATATTCAAATGTTGATCTTTCTGGTCCAGATCCAAGCTTGGAAGGCAATTTATGTCTCTCTAATCTTGCTACACAATCTGCAAGAATTCCAATAGCTGAATCCCATGGAGGGAAGCTTGAATGACCTGGGGAGCCTAGTACAGTTAACTCTAATGTTGCTGTTCCTTTTTCTGAAACTCCCACTCTGCAACATATTTCAATTACATTGTAATACATTTTTCTGCATGCCCCCAAAAATACATAAATAATAATAAAAAAAAAAATCATTACGTAGGGAGAGATGATAAACATATATTGTATTTTTTTTTCTTTCTTCCCCTTGCTAAAAACGCAATTTTACATATTCTGGATCTATTATAGATTTTTAAGATATATGGCCAATTTTTAATTGATTTTCTAAAATGTATTAACTGATCTGACAGGCATATTATATCATACTTGGCGTCTTGTCTATCTATCTGCTCCCCCCCCCCCCTTTTTTTCCCCACAAATTTATGAAAATAAGAATTAACTTTGTAAAACTGTACAAAAAAATGTGTATTAAAAAATTGTTCTGATATATTTTGACTGTATGGTGGACAGGGCACGGCTTGGGAGTCAAAAGCCCAGTCCAGGCGCTAGCCCCCTAGTTTGCTCCGCAGGCAAAATAATAATAATAAAAGGGGGGCATGGCATGTTGTTTTGACACTACTTCTGAGCTGAATTTTTATAAATTTCCACTTTTTTCACAACAACAGTTTTTGACTAATATAATGTTTGTCTAACAATGTGTAAGACAGAAATAGAAGACAACGCAAATGCAATAAATAAATCTCTTCCCGTTTGGTTACTTACAAAGCTACTGGTTTTTTAGTGCCAGGAACAATATGACGAGTTACAGTGTATCCCTCATCAAGGACAAAATCTAGTCTATTTACACCACGTCTTTGCAGTTCGCGTGCAATTTCTTGTGCTCCTTTCTGGCCAGATATCTAGATAAATAAAACAGCACAGTCAGTTAAAATTGAAATGGTAAAAGTTAATGAATATTCAACCAACCTCTTCATCATGACCAAATGCTAAGTAAAATGTCCTTTGTGGATGCTCTCCTTTATTAATCATGTATTCCAAGGCTTCTAAAATTCCCTAAAAAAAATCAGTTACAGGATTAAATCAAATTCACATAATTATTTAAATTTTATTTAGCTATAAATTGATATAGCTAAATTGATCACTAAGCAGCTAAGCTACTCAGAATAAAATGTCCAAAATAAACCTCTAGGGATAACTTTTACCAATTGAAGTCAGTAGAAACTGACCTAGCAATTAAAACTGAAAAATGAAAACTAAATCTATATGATATTATTAACTTACAAGAACTCCACTTTTGTCATCTATGGTACCACGTCCATATATATAAGTATCATTAACAATTTTGCCACCAAATGGATCAACATCCCAATTTTCTGGTTCTGCTGGTACAACGTCTAAATGAGAGGCTAGTAAATATGGCAACTTGCCATGGCTTGCTCCAGTAACAGTATACAATAAACTATTTAAATTAATCACATCTCTCTTTACAAATGAGCAATTGTGGAGTGCAGGAAAATCTGAAACAATTAATCACATAAATCAATGAATCACAAGTAAATCTATTTCATGTGTAAATCAAAGGAAACTGAATAATAGTTTAACAATTAACACACCTTGATAGGAAAATTGTTTTACACAAAAATCTTTAATTGCAGAAAAAAAAGGGGGATTAGGGACTAACTGCAAGCTCGAAAGGCTGTAAAATAGAGAAAAGATTGGGTATTTACTAATGACATATATGTACTGTACATTAATATTACAGTTAACCGTGGTGACCTGGAACACCCCATTATCTCTACTTTAGACACTCATTTCAAAATTTTGATACTCCATTCCAATCAAGAACAAAATTGAACTATAGAAAAATACTTCATAGTTCTGAAATGAGGCCCCAAAGCAGAGATAATTGGGTGTTTAAAAGTCACCCCAGTTGACTGTACCCTGTACATCCAAAGAGTCGACTTGATTTATGGTAATACACATACTAATACAGGTACTGTAATGTTGATAATACACATTCGTAGTTCAAGTAAATCCCATCCTCTCTCTATTTCACAGCCTTGCAGTTAATCTTGCATCCTATAATTTTTGATTGTATAGCTTAAGATTTTTTAGTACAGTTCACATAACATAATTTTCTATATAATATAACGTGCTTTAATTCTTATAATTTGTTTTCTTTCCTTTGCTTTACCTCACCAAAATGTTTTTCTTTCTATTATATGTATAAGTACAATGACGGCCATGGTTAACCCAACAACAGACGATGCCGCTTTCTAAGAATTCAATCATGATTTTCAGAGTATTCGGCAACGCTGCTCTTATCTGACAATGTATTTAGGAAGCGGCATTATCTTTGAGTTTACCGTGGCCATCAGTAGTGTATTAATAGGCTATATCGATGTTGGGATGCAGAAATGCGACCGATGAGAAAAATCATGAGGTTTTTACTCATGATTTTTCTCATCGGTCGCATTTCTGCATCCCAACATCGATATGTAATTAAAAATTTTAATGCAGTATAAAATTTCCCATCTTTTTTTTTTTTTTTCTAGTTTTTCTTTTATTTTATATTAGCTTATTATAACCTGACAAGTCACAATGCAATAATCAATGCTACATTCATTTACTTTAAATTGAAACTTTAAGACTTAAAAAAGTAAAAAAAAAAAAAAAAAGTTTCATGTTAAGTATACGTGTCTTGCGACCAAAATTTGTAGTACTATGACGGAATACCTCAATAAAACTAACATTACTCAGCCAAGGAAATTTCATACAATTAAGTGCTAATTCTATTTCCAATGATCAGTTGTGCGGCATAGCAAAAATTAACACCAATTTATCTTTTTGTTAAGTGTGTTGCCTGCCACATAAAAATTTACTTTAATCATAAACATATGATCAACATTAAGATCATGCAACCTTTTATTCATATAATATTCTTACTTTTTTCTAGGTAATGGTGTAATTCCAAAAACGCTCCCTTTTCTTGTGATCCAATCTCATATGAAATGGTTCGAATCTTGAGAGCGCCAGCTAGTCGCTGGGCTCTTTCAAGTTGTTTCCCATCATCAATTCCTTCTATATTAGCATTTTTTAATACATCTAATGAAGACGCTGGTGTTTCAGCACATATAGTCCGAATCAGTACGACAATTGATATCATAATAAATATTACAACTGGAACCCCAAGAAGGATAAAAATTGCTTTCCTCCACCACCTGCTTGTGCGCCATCGACCTTTCCATTTAGTGTAGCCCATTGTGATAATGTTTAAGTTCAGTGTCCTGTAAAAAAATGTGTAAAACAACAACAATCAAATCACAGCATTTTTATATTCTTTTAAGAGCAATAAAAAGTTGCTAGTCATGGACGGATTATTGCTATTCTTTTGTGTGGACAATTTTTTCCCGCAAATTTTCGAGAGAACAGTTGACAAACAGAATTCAATGTATAGGCACGAAACTTCTTAATTCTTTTATGACATTTTTAAGAAAAAGTATGAGACAATATCATATCCAATAATTTATTCTTAACGTATACTATATTTAAGGTTTAACAGATTAATCTGCTTCTTGCTACTATTTTGTTACTTCTGTGCATGCAATAGAACTGTTACTTGTGCTCGCGGAGAGGTGCAACGTCAAACTTTTTGTTCCTGCGCGTTTGGGCGATAATATTTGTGGTAAATCGAACTGTTAGTATGCTAGTTTGATCATTAAATACAATATATACGAATTATAAACTTACTTCTGAGAAAAAAATCCACAATATGTTCCAAAAACCGTTCAAAGTGAAATCCAACACTCAGCTGAAGGGGTCAGAGAGGTAAGGCAGACGTTCGTCGTTGCATTTCTTTGCCAATGTTAATACGTAAATATCACTTTTTTCAAAGACTGATAGATTTTTTTTAAGTATTACACTATGTTCTGTACTTATGAATATGCTTCTTTTTTAATTATTAAAATAAATACTATTCTGTTACCATGTAAAAAGTTGCAATCCATATCGGTCGGTACCTTGAATTCGTGAATTCCCATTGCAGTGCACAGATGGCGCTCTCGGCAGAATCGATCATTAATAGCGGTAATTTCAAACAAAATAAATGTGCAATTCATTTTTCCGCACGACTCGCGGCTTCTGCACTTATCTGTTTAGGGATTGCATTTAAAAACTGAAAGTTTTATTGCTAAATTTTAGTGCTATATTTTGAAGTTTTCATTTAATAACCACTGCCTTGTTTATGTAGGAAAAAACTTCGTTTGGAAATCCAGAGGAATTATCCTGACTTAACAGATGAAGATTTACAGCAACTGTTGCCTGCGAAAGACCCCATCACGGCAATGAAGGTATTTACATACAACAGTGAACAAGTAATGGTGTATAGCAACCCTAGTATTCCTCTTGTTTTTGAAATAGAAAAAGTTATGTATCCAACTGTTTACTTACTTTGGCAATTTCCAAATTTACTTTACACATACACCACCTGGGAACCAGTTGTTTCTAAACTGATGAATGGAGCTGACCTGATGTTACCAGGTGTTGTTGTAGAGCTTCCTTTCACAATCAAGTCATTTGGGAAACTTGTAAAAGGAGAAAAAGTTGCCATCAATACAACTGCAAATAAAGCGCCAATTGCAGTAGGTAAAACTGCACTGTCAAGCTTGGATATGTACATGTCAGCAAAACGAGGAAAGGGAGTTCAAGTTCTTCATACCATTGGGGATCACTTATGGTTTACAAATGAACGTCCTGTAGTTCCACAACTTGGACCACCTCCTAGTTTTGTACAAGCAATTAATGAAGGAGATAAAAATGTTGACTTGAACAAATCAGGAGATAAAGGAAAATGTGGTCCTTCAGAAGATGCACAATGTGAAGATAGTGATGACGAAGAACAAAGTGGATCTGAAAAGGAGAACAGTTCTAGTGATAATGAAGAAGAAGCAGAAATAGACACTGAACATTATTTAATTGGTACCCTAGAGGGTCTAAGTTTAGCGGCTGGAGATAACAGTCAGCTGAAACTGGAAAAAACTGAAACTGATCCAGATATTGAGATTGAAAATCCACAAGAAATGATGGACAATCTAATGAAATATTGCTTTTTAAAGGCATGGAGAACATCAGCTAAAAAGCCAACTCTACCATTATTAACAAGCAATTTTTTCAGGTTACATATGATACCAGCTTGTCCTACAACTTGTTCATTAGATTTGAAAAAATCAAGTTACAAAAAATTGTCAACATTTCTTGGTGCAATGGCACAAGAAGAAATAATCAAAGTTAAAGAGCAAATGAAGGGTGTCGAAAGTATTACAGAAGTTAATCTTACTCACCCAGCAATTCGTGCATTTGAAGTACGGCCAGATGATATACCTGAAGAGCAGGTGAAAGAAAATGTAACTAAAACAAACACTTCACCCAATATTGTGGAGTTATACAAGATAACTGCTCATGTGCTTCCAATCTTCAAAAACTTTAATCATAAGTAAGATATATAATGAGGTTTATAGCATTCATGACTTAAAGATTGTGTGTATTCTAATATTAGTAGTTCATATTTGATTGCTTGTAGGAAAGGAGATAGCTTAACAGCTGCCACTGTGCGACAATATCTAACCGAGTATGTTAAACGCAACAATTTGCAAGTTCCTGAAAATCCAAGGTATGTTGCAGAGTGTAATAAAGCTGTGTGTGTGTTTGTGAATTAAAGAGTGGCTATAGTTAACTCCTCCTGAATAAATCTGACCGCAGCATTCATGTCTCCAAATGTTAAATACAAGGGCCATTTAAAAAGTTCTTAGACTAGCATATATATTTAGTACAGTACTTAGAGAAAAAAAGATAATAATTGCCCTAAGATAAAGCACATTTCAATAGATCAGGGCCAAAATTTCAGTCCGCTAGGATGCCACCAAATTTCAGGTCTTTAATTTAGGTGAAGGAAAAGGTCTTCCACTTCAAAAAATAGTGCAGCTTCAAGGCCTTTACTTTAGATTTAGATATGAGTTAAAACTATACATAACAAAAAAAAAAAAAAAAAAAAAAAAAAAAAGGTTTAGGCAATTTGTATGGAATTATTATAAACAGTAATGCTTTACAATATGCATTAGTAAAAGTTTGAAAATTTTCAGTGTTGATGTGCCAAAGTGGCCGTTAAAGTTGAGTATTTGATAAATGTAAAAATTAACACTTTTTTATATTGCACTTAATTTTGTTATCAAAAATGTACATAATCTGCTTTTTTTTTAAAAAAACATTTTTGAAAGTATACTTTCATTTATGACTTTTATTTCATGTGTGCTATTTAAATATCATGAATTTAAATTAAATGTTTGTGTAGTGTAGTGGCTGGCGTGCTCATTTGACATGCTGGAGGTTCGGCGTTCCATATACCAAGCTGGGTTGGCCTTGAAGGCCAGCTTGTAAGAGCGGTGGTTAGAATGGCGAAGTTTCAGTGTGTTTCAATGAGTATGCTGCTGCGTTGCTGCTGCAATATGTAGGTTGGCCAGGCAGTTTGACCACCTCTTGTCCATAGTGGCGAGTGCTGCCGTTGTAAGATTTGGTGGTCCGAGCTGCACAGGTCTGGTATTAGGAGCCCAGAGTAATGTGTAGTATTAAGGGTACAGCCTGTGGTTTGGTAAGCCACAGATCATTGTAAGCCCTCTTACTAGAAAGGATTTGTCCTGGCCTATCCCGAAAGGGATTATGGCATCATGATATGTATGTATGCAAATTAAATTTGAAAAGGGCATGCCGCATTATAGCCAAAAATAGTCCATACTTTTTTCCTTAATTTTTTCTAATGAGTTTCATTGTCACAAGTAATAATTTTTTGATAAAACTGAAAATAAACATAGTAAAACCCTTATATTTAAGGGGTCATTTGACATAAAAAAACATTGAAATCTTGCAATTGGGCTACGAGTTAGAGTTCCGCAAACTTACGTGAAACATTAAAAAATGTGTTTTTAAAGACCTTTTTCAAACCATCTGTGGCGCTTAGAAAAAAAAATCCTACAATTTTGAAAATGTACCTACAACCTATGCTAAAATAACAAACATTCTAGAACAGTCTTTGATTTTTTGATACTAATTAATTTTATATGCTAGTCCGAGAACTTTTGAATGAGCCTCATATATTTGGAAATTTTAACGCATCTAGTCAGAAGTGTACAGTATAGCTCTGGTCAAAAGTTTGAGAACGATTTGTATAGGCAACCGGCAACCACACAATGCTATCTTTATGAGAAATGCAGTGGCCGCCGCTGCCCCGTTCTTAAACTTTTGACCAGAGCTGTACATATGCTTATATGGTAAAATCTGCCTGGTTTAGATTTTCTCTGTACCTTGTTATCCCTGTCAGTCTAAGCTCATTACTCTCTTCCATTCCCTAATTTTTCCTAATCTATGTATGTATTTTTCTGTCAAATCTTTAAATTGTCATTTATCATACAATTGAATTTTTTCCTTCATAGAAAAATGATTTTTCCTTCATGATTTTTCCTTTCATGTCAAAATGAACAAAACGCAACTTCCATATGTTCCACAAGTGGAGTTTGTACACTTTACAAAGTTCAAGGCAGATTAGTGATCTAAATGCTTCGAATTTATGCTACTTTGGAGTTTCTATATACCTTAGATATATACTTAGAAATATTGTATGAATAAAATTTTAAATAATTGGCAATTGATAATTTATATGCAAAATACTGCAGGGCAACCTATATTTATTTTATAAATTTTGCAAATTTATCCTATCCTATATATATACATATACATATATATATATATATATATATATATATATATATATATATATATATATATATATATATATATATATATATATATATATATATATATATATAGTCGCAGGTCCGCTATATTGTGCAATGTCCACTTGACCTTGAAAAATATTTTTTGCTGCAAATGGCCTGAAATGAAAAAATCCAAAATATAGGGTCGATCTGATGAAATATATTTTTTCAAGGTCAAGTGGATATCAGACATTATAGCGGACCAACGACCACACACACACACACACACACACACACACATATATATATATATATATATATATATATATATATATATATATATATATCGAGGGTGCTCCGCTATAATGTCCTAAGTCCACTTGACCTTGAAAAATAAAAAATCGTCGGATCAACCCCAAATTTTGGATTTATCCATTTCAGGTCATTTGCAGCAAAAAATATTTTTCAAGGTCAAATGGACTTAGGACATTATAGCGGAGCACCCTCGATATATATATAATATATATAATATTAAATAAATTTGCAAATAAAATAAAAATACCATTGCAGTATTGAAGTGGTAGTAGCAATAATAATAATAAAATGTATAATAGCAGAAATAAAACAAAAGTATACTTACCTTTGAAGTATAGTTCACAATATGTTAAGATGGAGAATATTATCAAATAATAACTAAAAACTCATTGTGCAGTTACTCAATTAAATTTCAATATTATATATGTAATCATAAACATAGGCACAAGACAATTGCACTTACTCAACTTTCAATAGTCAACTCTGCTGGTAAATTAATAAAATACAAGAATTTATATACAAGAAATTGGCAGGTTTGTTTTCTTAACTTATAATTATTGTGTAAAGCTACATAATACGTATAAGTTTAAAGTCTAACATGAGTAAGAAAACCTAACTATTTTGGTTTATTATTTTGCTGTCAATATACATAAACTAATAAGGTTGAAAAAAAAAAAGAAAAAGAAAAAAAAAGTGATTTAAATAATATAAATAGGCTATATGCCTAATATATAGCTTAATATATATATATTCATTATACTGTATTATAAGAATAAGATTTCAACTTTGTTATAATATAAAATATATTTGCAGCCAAAAACGTTAAATCAGTAAAAAAATTATTTTATGTTTTACCTTATTTATATTCTCGTAAATAGTCAATGTTTTTATTATTAATATTACTTTATTATTATTATAAATTATGTAAGGGTTTATAATTATATGTTATTGAAAATTGTCATACAATTAGGTTTAAAATACCTTGAAATAATAATAATAATTATAATAAAGCAGTATAGAAGCTCGAAAGCAGTGTAAAATTGGAACATGTAGATGCTTCACTGTAAAGTGTAGATCGTTATTATTTCCCTTCAAATTTGTAAAGTGTACTAGCTATATCCATTCATGGAGAATATGGAAAGTGCATTTCATTCACTTTGACATGACAGGATCAATAGGTATATATGAAAATCCCCAAGGATTTTGGGGTGCAGATATTTGCAGTGTTCAAAATTGACACATTTTTTTTAAAAAATAATTTGAAAATGTATTAATTTAACATTATATAGTTATTTTACTTACTTTTCCATTAAAAATCCCAAACTCCCAATTTCGATAAAAAATTGTAGTTTTGTGTCGTAATGTACTATTCTCCTTGCTGTTAGTGTAAGCTCATACTATCTCCCATTCCCCAAATTTTCCCAATCTATGTGTTTTTCTATCAAATCTTTTTACCATCATACAATATAGTATAAAATGTTATGTTTATTTTTTATGAATCGTCAAATGCCATCTGGAAGTATTTGGCATTATATACTGATTTATGACACTGTCACGACTCAACCAGTAATATCCCTAAGATCATAAAAAGCATACAGAATCTTCTGATTAGAATATATACTGTCGGCAGGAGGTAGGTGACATATTGACTAGACGGAGACATCAGACGCATATATGACTGCATTGTTACACTACACTGTTTTATGTACAGCAAGGAAATGAAAAACCTGCACAACTATAGACTGAAAAGCATCACTAAAATTGCAGGTTATTCATTTCATTTCGGTACAAGTGACTTTTACAATTTATTTGCATATTTCAACTTGTGTTTTGTAGGATGGTGAGGTTGACGGGAGAGTGGCTGCTGGTAGGAAAGTAATTAGCAGCATATGACAGGATTGGCTAAAAGCAGTGTCTTATCTCTCTGTGCAAAGAGAGCCATTTATAATTTTGTTTTACTGCCAACTGTCAAGTATGGTGATGAATCATGGTATTGCAGAGTAGACATACGAGCAAGTTGAATGAAGTAGGTATGAGTTCCTTAGGAATGTGTGGTAAAACTTGACAGGGTGACGAATACATGGGTGTTAAAAGAATGTGGAGGGCAGGGCAAGAAACAGTTGTTTATGTTTAGAGGCATGACAGTACTGTGTTATGGTGGTTTTGGTCTTGTGGAAAAAATGGGGGTTGAGGAGAATTATAAAAATAATATATATGTCATAGATTGGATGAAAGGAGAGGAAATGGCAGGCCTGAAATTATTGAAAAGTGTCTGAGAAAAAAGAATGTTCGTAGTGCAAAAGAAAATGTATAAAGCTAATTATGAATACACATGAAAGCAAGAGAAGTTTGTCAGCATGGAAGTTGTGGAGGTCAATCACCGGGTCAAAGTGAAATGCTCTTGGCTTACCCCAAAGGGGATATAAAGTGTCATGGTGTGTGTGTAAGTATGTATGTATGCATGCATGCATGTAACTTGTGTTTTGTGAACTTGGTGTGGTAAACTATATACATACAAGACCATAACAAACTCATGAACTGGACTTGGACTGGACTCTGAAAGTTACACAAATTATCTTGCAAATTGATGGCTCCGCAGAAAACTGGACTATCTATCTCCGTGTGCCTCAATTTTAGAACATCTGTGCTCTCCGCCTCTGCTGAAATTGAAGCATCTGTTACCAGCGCACCATTACAGATGCCTCAATTTTGGGAGAAGTGGAGAGCGCAGATGTTCCAATTTTGAGGTGCAATTTTATGGATAGTTCAGTTTTCTGAGGAGCCATCAAATTGCAAGTATTCTAATATTAGAATAATAGTATAATAATCTTGATATTAAAATTTAGCTGCGGGAATTGCAAAAGGAATTGTACAAACAATTTAAAAGTATTTATATATAAATATATAAAATCAATGCTTGCCCGTCGAAGTGAACAAATTATGCACTTTACAAATTTTGTTCAAAATGACCGATGTACCCTTTACAAATTCTAAATTCGCCCATCTAGTTCTCCTTTTAAAACGTGTAGAAGTGCCAAATGTAAATCGTTCATTTTGAGTGAAATTTGTAAAGTGTAGTTTGTTGACTTTGACAAGTAAGCATCGATATATTTATATATATGTAAATCTTATTACTCTGAAATTTGTGGAAATGTGTAAATAATACCCAACATAAAAGATGCACTGCGTTTTGCAAAGCACCTTTTGTCTATACTATGCAATTGTTTCCCTTTGACATATTTAAAGAAAAGTTTATAGCAAAGTTTTTAATTGGCCCAGTTTTTGGGTCCACCTGTTCAAATTGTTAAAATAAGTTTGGGAACCAGCCGCAACAGTAGGTTTTGCTCTAAAAAAAATTCTGAATGACAAAATTGATAATAAGCATTTTTAACTGTGATATAAATATGTGGAAATTTTTAAAAAATTAAGCCAATTGTATGTAAGCCAAACCTAAAACAAAATATAATCAGCCCACTTTACCTTTTATTTAATGAAATAAAATAAATGTAACTGTTCTTTTTTTATATTTTTGAATTAAATTTATACACGCTCATAATAGTATATAATATATGAAGTGTGAAGATAAAAGAATGAGTTGTATTTAAATCACTTTGAGATGAACCATTGCTTCTATCCACTTTAAAAATAATAAAAGAGTTAAAACTGGTCAATAAAATTATTTCTATTTCAAAATAAATAAAATTAAAAAGGCTGGGGGCGGGGGGGCAAGTCATACAGCAAAACCAATTCAGTATATTTTTGTTTAAATACAGGCTGGTGCAGTTAGATGCAGTACTACAGGATGCAGTGGAGGGGTTCAAAGTGACCCCTGCAGGAGATGCCATCATGAGACTCAGTTGGGAGGAACTAATTCAAAAATGCATGACTCGGATGACACAGACCTATCATCTCACAGCTACTGGGCCCTCTACTACTGCTGCACCTCCAAAAGGAAAACTTGAACCAATAGATATTCGAGTTAGCATGAGATCCGGTAACAAGAAGGTAAATTCTTGCTTGTAGGTGTAGGTGGAGGGTTTACTGAAACTTTACTTCTAAATTCTACTCTAAGCACCTGAAGAAGAGGGTCATTGCCCTTAAAACATCTTAATCAAAGTAAATATTTGTGTTCACTCTGCCATCAAAATCTTCACTTAGCTACAGAATTCATAAATAAGGTGGAAGGTGCTTGCTAGTTTCCTTATTCTTTCCTTTGATAATATATTCAGACCAAATAAGTTTTTATTTTATAATAAAATTGAAAGTAATAATAGTTTACTTTAGAGATCAGATGTAAAATATACATAATATTCTATTATAAAGTTGAGTTTGCTGAAAGTATATAAAAATAATAAGATGGCGGGACTGTCACGTTGAGGAGTGCTCTTGGAGGTGAAGCAACTTGGAAGTACTTGGAAGAGTGAATGCCTGTAGCTTATCCTGTGCTTTCCTTGTATCCTGCCTTGTTATGTAAAAAGTATGGAAATCAACCAAAAAGTACATAACCAATAACATTAAAAATGACTACATCTACATAATATACTACTTCATGAATATTGTACACATGGAAAAGTTTTATACACACAGTAAACTCTCAATTTTGTGAAGTGGCCATTTTTTGGGTCCCTTATGATTTCACAAAATCAGTGATCTCCACTGGTCTCATTCTATCATCATTTGACAGTGTAAAGTGTCATATAGCACAACTTTTGTATTTTGAGAAAACATAGCAAAGTAGGAATTTCAATAGCTCCTTTTTAAATTTATAATTGTAAGTTGTTTTTTTAGTTTTAGAGTGAGCAGAGCTTGGTCATTAGGGTTTTTATAATTTTTTTGAATTTCTGCGGCCATTTCTTCTGTGCAAAATTCAGGGTATAAGATTTCACATACTCTGAAAACTCAACGTTGAGCGAGAGTGCAATTGTTGTATGTGTTTTTTTCATTGCACTTTTTTATTGTTGTAATTATTATTATTATTTAGTATTTATCTTTATGTTTACTTAACAACAAATTTAATGTCAAACAATGGTTTGCTGATGATACACTAACTATTTTCTAGGTAACACTTGTAAACAACCTGGAGTTGTTTGGGGTAGTGTGCCAAGAATTTGCTAGAAAGTGTCAGCATGGCGTGGCAGCAAGCACTAGTATCAGTGCAGTACCAGGCAAGAAAAGTGCCCAGGTTCTAGTGCAGGGCAACCAAGTTGACTTCATTGGCAAGTTACTACTAAGTAAGTTTATTTTTATTTATTTATTTTTTTTTATTTTTTTTTTATCTGGGAGGCAGTGGAATGAAATTATTTTACTGATTAGTTTACAAAATAAATTACATCTTTGGTCATATTTGTTTTCCAGATGAGTATAAGATTCCAGTACGGTATATCAGGGGATTAGAAAATGCTCCACCCAAGAAAGGAGCTAAGAAAAAAGCAAAAAATTAGCTTCTAGGCTGACAAAACAAACACTGACTTCTTATGGGAAAAGAAAGAAAAAAAGTATTTTTCATTCAATTAGATTAACAAAGTATGAGAGTTGTAGATATTTTTACTATTGTTTATTATTTCATTGGTAATAAAGTTAATTTGCCACATATATGTTAGAGAGGAAATCAGCAAGAAAACATTTAAACATTTTCTGACTTTGAATGAGACTGATAGTCTATATATTTAGCACAAAAATTTATTTGTGTGTGAGCTTGCATGATTTCCCACACATTTTAGTTTGCTTGTCTCCTATAGCATCCATTGCTTACATGGTACAATCTGGATACTTATATCAGTTGTCTTTCCCCGTTCATATTTAGACTCTGTATGAAAATTATCAGCAAATTGTGTGGCAGATGTACACTTAAGCATGTCTTGCCTCAACCTCGACTATGAAATAGTATCGGTATCGTCCCTTAAGGATTTTATTGGTGAATTTTTTTAGATATAGGTATAACACTAATGCTTTGATATATATGCCTATTGGGTGCAAATGTTAAAATTTATTTGAGATCTATAAAGTGCTTTTTTTGTATGCTATAAACAAAAAGTTCATATTACTTCTAACATACATGTGTGTGTGTGTATATATATATATATATATATATATATATATATATATATATATATATATATATATATATATGTGAGTGTGTGTGTGTGTCATAGTTTAGGGACATAAAGTTTCCCTGGAATATTTTAACAATTTTGATATGGCAGGTTTTTGAAAATTAAATATTGAACACTAATCAATTTACTGAAAGTGAAAAAAAGTAAACAGAGAGAGAGAGAGAGAGAGAACAAAGGATGAAAAGCTATGAGCACTTTTATGCATGCATAAAAGTGCTCATAGCCTTGCACGCCTAGCGTGCATAGGGCCGTGCATAACGGCTTGAGACAATATATGGCATGATATATATATATATTTCAAATATATATTTTTTAAACCACTATCGCCATTTGAGATTTTCAGTTGACGCTGCTGCCTGGTGCCAACTCTCATTTGGTTTCTCCCTATCAAATTTTAACGTCACATGTTTATATATAGGTGTATATAAATATATATATATATCGATGCTTCCGCGCCAAAAAGAAGCATCTACACTTTCCAGATTTGCGACGAGTGGAGCATCTGCACTTTCCACCGCAGCACGGTGAGTGGACTAGCGGCCATTCCCTTAACATTGCAGATGCTTCACGGTGGAAAGTGCAGATGCTCCACTCGCCGTAAATCTGGAAAGTGTAGATGCTTCTTTTTGGCGCAGAGGCATCGATATATATATATATATATATATATATATATATATATATATATATATATATATATATATATATATATATATATATATATATATATATATAAGTATATATATATATATATATATATATATATATATATATATATATATATAAGTATATATATATATATATATATATATATATATATATATATATATATATATATATATATATATATATATATAAGTATATATATATATATATATATATATATATATATAAGTAGATATATATATATATATATATATATATATATATATATATATATATATATATATATATATATATATATATATATATATATATATATATATCGATGTTGGGATGCAGAAATGCGACCGATGAGAAAAATCATGAGTAAAAACCTCATGATTTTTCTCATCGGTCGCATTTCTGCATCCCAACATCGATATATATTATATATATATAAAATCTATATCTCTCTATACTTTGTAAATTTTAATTAATAATAAATGAAAAGTAAAATATGCAACTAATTATAATGATGTGTATCTTTTAATTCCTATATGGGTGTTGGGTGTAATATAAGTGCTTACGCGTTTACGCATGATCTACCATTGAAGTTACTATATGGTAGTATGTTTTTCATACTAAAAACAAATTTTAAAACCACAGAATATGTCAATTCATTAAATAAATAACTATATTTTCTGAAAGGCAATATCATTATAGTTATATCTTCAGTGAAAATCAGGACTTTATTTTATTCAGATTTTTAAACTGCAATAAAATTGAAGTTATTAAAATTTGACCGATCACCCCAGTAAACACGACTCGTGGACCTTTAGGGACACTCAGGGAAAACTAGTGGAAAGGTCCACGTTCTACGAGTGTCTACCTAATATCCACCTATTTCGACCAGTTTTATTTTTTTGTTTCAAAAAAACATTAGACACAATTTTCAGTGCGTTCTATGCAAAAAATTAGAAAATGCATAATATAGTGTTTAATTTTTAATCTTTTACTAGAATCAATGAAAAAAAAAATTTCGTTTTTTTTTATTTTTTGCCCATAAAAGTGCCTTTTTTCAAAAAGTTACCAACCCGTAAGAAATTTTATTGCGTTTTTGGATGTAACTCGATTTTTTTACCCAAATAAGTTGTGCTAAATTAATTTAAAGGTATATATATATTAATTAAATAATTAATAAAAAAAAAACTGGTGGAAGTTTGGTGGACCATTCTACCAACTGGTGGACAACTCGTCGTAATTGATGACATATGGTCCACCAGTTGTTTATTATATGGTGTTTTTTATTTTATTTTTTATAAAAGTATAAAATCACAGAATGTTTCAAAAAAATCTATAAACATATTTTTTGTAGACAACATTTTATTTAGTTAATTATATCTCCAGAAAAATCAGAACTATAAATTTATTATATTAAGTTCTGTAAAAAATTAAAGGTATTGAAATTTTACCATTGAAAATGGTACTAAATGGTATGTTTTTGAGACTAAAAACAAAATTTAAAATCACAGCATGTGTGAATTAAATAAATAACTATATTTTTTCAAAGGCAGTATCTCTTACACTTGCTGTGAGGTGGGTTGCTATTATGAGTCGTGTTGTGAGTTGTGACCAAATAAGAGATTATGTGGTAATTCTATATGGTGGAGTTGGATAAGACATGTAATAAGGGACATTGAACGAGGTATAAACTTTAAAATAAGTGCGCGCAAAATAACTTTCAAGTTTCAAGTCTTTGCGAAATGCTTTCTTTGGTGTTACACATTTTACCTCTTTTTTACCTGTCCAATCCAATCACGTACGGTAGTCGGTAGCATATTATTATAATAACAGATATGTATAGCTAGAGCACAAAGTAGTAATAGTAACATTCGGTAACAGTACCCGACAGTACCGTACCTGCCTGTACCGTACTACTATATAATTCCCCACCGTAGTAGGACGGGACGGGGATTGTGGGGTAAATTATTCTGGCTTCTGTATATGTATGTAATTGGTGACAGCTGCGTTTGCATATACATATGAATTATAATTCATATTTATATCTTTGATAATTTTCTTTAAAGAAATAGTAGATTCAAAGATATTCAATAAATACTGCCGTAGAGATACATAAGATGCTTCCAAGATATGTAGCAAAAATTTGACATTCAGAAATAAATTATGATGAAGAAACTGCAAAATATGTTTCTCAGCGTTATGGGTACTATGATGATTTTATCATACTTGGTTTGGACCTCTATTAGCTGGGCTGAAACCATTCCGAGATCAACTGCCAAAGAGACTTCCTACTTGTGTCAAGTTTCCTTACAGGTATGTAAATTAGATGGTACATACATACATACATACATACCACTATCACTGTTAACATACTGATACCTTGCTTTTTTGTACAGTAAAAAAATAATATAACAGTTAACAGTACAATTAATTTACTTCATATTCTATACGCATATATGTAATATATGCATTGATAAATTTTGCACGATGCATATGTACAGGGTCGGACTGGCACTCAAGGGGCCATGTCCGTGAAAAGACCCTCTAGGGGGTAACAAAAGGGGGCGTAACACCCTGGTTACGCCCCTTTTAGGACCTTAGGGGCCTCCAAACAAGGGGGGCCACATCGGCTATCGCAGACCTACTCTTATGGCCAGTCCGAGCCTGCATATATGTATGTATACGGTATGTAGTGTGTCATGATTCTTGATAACATGCATATACATACCTATCATATGTGTGGTGCGTATATCACTGCATAAATTATGTTATTTAATATCATATATTAAAATGATTCTTACATATTGCAGAACACCAGAACCAGGCTTGATGATGAACTTCCTATTATCTATTTCATTACTCCTACGTACCCTAGAAGAGAGCAGTTTGCTGAGCTCACAAGATTAGGCCAAACTTTGATGCATGTCTCCAACCTACATTGGATTGTGGCAGATGATAACAAAGAATGCAATCCCCACATCTCAAAGCTCTTTCGACAGTTTGGTACGTTTCATATACTCACTGTTCCAATGTGTTAATGATACAAAAAATACAGTTTTTTTAAAAAATTTTAATTCACTATTAACGACTTATTTTTACTATTGCAGGAATGCCATACACATACATTGCTAGCCCAATGCCTAATGTGTATCGTAAAAAAAACTATGTTCCAAGAGGTGTATCAAATCGCAGAGCTGCTCTTACTTGGATTAAAAATAATGTCAAAACAGGTGTCTTGTATTTTGGTGATGATGACAATACATTTGATCTAAGATTGTTCGACGAAATCAGGAGTACTAAGAAAGTATCCATGTTTCCTGTGGGCTTAATTGGAGAATTTGGAGTCAGTGCTCCTGTTCTAAAAGAGGTTAGTGATATTATATCATTTTGAATGAGGCAGGCTTTCCCCTGCTTTATAGCTGTGAAAATTGAAACTAACATGACAGCTGTAATATATAGCCTATATATATATATATATATATATATATATATATATATATATATATATAGATGTTGTTGCGAGCAATATGTGTAAGTCGTTATTTGTCACCAGTAGCAATATGTGTATCTCGTTTTTTGACACGCGAAGCAATATGTGTAAGTCGAGCGCCATCTACATAACGTTCAGAAACAACTTGCACATATTGCTACGAGTGACAAATAAAAACTTACACATATTGCTTTGCGTGACAAAAAATGAGTTGCACATATTGCTCGCAACAACATCGATATACCAAATGTTGGCAAATTGTTGTTCCAATATTGCTAATTGCTGTCTGCCTTTTATAACTCAAGTAATATACATCTTATTATTATTTGTTGTGCAGGGTAAAATTATTGGTTTCTTTGATTCGTGGCCTGCAGACAGACAGTTCCCTGTTGACATGGCCGGCTTTGCAGTGTCTGTGGAGTTCCTACTCCAGAATCCTAATGCAACAATGCCTTACAAAGCAGGCCATGAAGAAGACCAATTCCTCAAAAGTCTGAATTTGAAGCTAGAAGACATTGAACCCAAAGCCAACATGTGCACTGAGGTATATATGTATTTAACTTTTCAATTCCATTATTGTCAATTTAATGAAAAAAAACATCGCAGTTAAGATCAATAATAAAGAAAAGGATAGAATTACCAGCAAGGGCCTTACCACAGTAGAAGTTCTATGAAGAGGGCACAGTATTTTGTTATAAAAAGTTCATTTCATAACTGAGCTATCATCATATATTAATGACATTATCAATCTAAGAAAAGATTTACTTGAGCACATCACTGCAGCAGTGTCTTGTTGCTGTAAAGTTCAAACTTGTTGAAAAGTCTAATTTTTTGCTAGGGTGCCAATTACCATTTCCCTCTTTTGGGAAGACAAAAAAAAAAGAAAGAAAGAAAAAAAAGAAAGAAAAAAAATCAGTACTATAAGAGGGAAAAATTTATGCCAAAAATTGGAGGCTGAGAAAGCTTTTATAATAAAAATAAATAAATAAATTAAAAAAAAAAAAAAAAAAAAAAAAACTTGCATAATTACTTGTATATATTAAAACAACTTAATTTCATTAATAAAAGCAATTGTTTCCCTCCTTTAAGATTAAAAAAATAAATGATATAATAATGCATTAACTTAATAAATGTGCATAAACCTCGCCTCTTGCAATTCTTTGTCACCTTATTTTCATCAGCTATTCCATAATTCAATGAATTCTCAAAACAATAACTGCCTCATGGGCCAGCAAAGCTCTGCCCAATTGTTATAAGGCTATAACAGTGGAACTACAACATTAGTGTGCTTGACCCTCAGGTTCTAGTGTGGCACACACAGACTGTGAAGAAACCTGCCCACAACTTGAAAATTGTGCCTGGTGTGACTTCAAGTGTGAAGCCATTACTGGAGGAGTTGTCTCTACTTGGGGTGACAAGGCAAAGAAATACATCAGGTAAGTCATACAGTGTACTTCAATAGATATATTATAAAAGTTATATGAGGAAGAAAAAATAAGTTAGGGAGTAGTTTTATTGTAAATTTTAAAAGACGACATCATCATGAATCCATATGTGAATTTCCAACTTTTGAGTTCATGAAGTGTTTTAATTAATGTTTGAAAGTCACGAAATGACGTGACAGTCAATAATTTTTTTTGTATGCCCACCCACATGCATAAGTTACTAACTGTGACATCATTTTTCGATTTTCCAAAATTGATTTAAAATATTTAATGAACTCAAAAATTAGAAAATTGCATCTCACAATTTCCTCTTTTAGAAAATGAAATAATATTATTCCCTAGAAAAAGTGTGGTCTTCTTCATTCTTGGTTTATCTCATGGTATCTCATGTAGAGGTACTTCAGCTTTTTGTTTACTGTCTTCATTTAATGTATTTTAATCTTGGGAAACAAATATATAGCCTGCTGCTTCTCCTCTAGTGTTAAATATGTGATGATGGTCAGTGCGTAGGGCGTGCTTCTACATGCTGGTAAATTGAGGGATGGGGGGATGCTAGATGTGCTGCTATACAGTGGCATTATGGTAGAATCAACTTGAGGGGGGGGGGGGGGGATTGAACATACTAACACCTTACAGTAGAGCATCAAACTGCATTTATTTTTAATTTTTAAAATTACCTCTTTGGAAGTCAGCAGTGCACACTAGTTTAAGAATGGGGTTTATAGGCTGAGGCTGTGGGTAACAACTAACAACCCAATGCTTTTCCAATGGAAGGGGGTGGAAGAGGTTGCCTGTATGTATTGTTTTCCCCTCATTTTTGCATTCCTTTCCTTGGTTTTAAAATATACTAGTTTCAAAATTAATAAGGCTTGTATTCCAAGAATCCAAAAGTTGTGTGTCTTTAAATGAAGTGCCATTTAAGTCCTATCTTATGATATCATGCAGATCAAAGCAATGTCTTTGTTTTCTTCAAAGCAATTTAATCAGCTACCATTTGTTTTACTTTGTTTGCAGGAGTGGAAACTTATTTGATTGTGGAAGGAAAGAAGCACAAACTCACATAACTATCAACATGACAAAGCTGTGATTTTGAAGAAAACTTAAATTCCTATAGTTTTGGGCCACTTATAGATTCGCTCAAAAATAAAATTTTAAGGTGATAAAGGTTTGACTGCTCAAATTAAAATTTATAAATTAAATTTACAGTCACAATAATAAATAAAAAAACAAAATTAGCACAAATTTAATAATGTAGCTCAGGTTCTACAGTAATCTAGCAAATGTCTTAAATATAGGCTTAATTTTTTTTGTAATATGTATTTCACTTCTAAAGTTATACATTGTTGCTTGTAGGTGCATTCACATGCTATTTTTTAACTTTTGTTACTGCTCATTCCAGTTTGCTTTCAATGGCAGTGGCAAAACTAAAAACAAGCCATGTGAATGTATACCCTATATTTAAGAATGTTTCTTGCTCTTTATTTAAAATAAGTTTTTAACTAAATTATTACTGTATCTTGTATGGAATGTGCATTGTCTGAGCATAAAATATTATCCCATTGCTCCTTGGAAATAGCATGTATTTGTGTATGGTAGGATAAAAAAAGTTTTGTCATGGACATGCTCAGTATAGAAAACAATAAGCATATAGAATAGTCAAAGAGATTATTAGTTTGTGCAAAAATGTGGAAGCTTGCACAAGGAAATGTAATTTAAATAGGATTCTCATAACATAAACATTGAGCGTCTATTCAAATAATCATATTGAGTTCCAACAATTCCATACACTTTAAATTGCTACATTTCGTGATATTTTCAAATGTAAAATTAAGCCACTCATTGCTTCAAAGATCAAAGTAACTTGTAGTAAATACTATAAATCAATTGTAATGCTCAAGCATTCTCCCCTTCCTCTTTTAGAATTTGTTCCCTCTTCGGAGTTAATGTGGTAGCTTGTTGTCATACCCCTCAGTGATCAACCCTTTACTACTGGGTTAGTTCAGACTCTTGAAACATTTCTTACGTCTCTTTTCTTACACCCAAATTTGCAATTTTTTCTCGTGTTAGCCATATGTAGGACCCAGTTGGTAAAAAAACAACAATAATAATAATAAAAAAATAAAATAAAAATTATTTACAATAATACTATAGGCCTATAGATAATATAGTACGATATAATACTATATAAAATTAATAGAAAGAAAAATATGAACAAATTTATAGGGGGGGGGGGGGGAGCAATAGCAGCAGTAAATCATACATTTTTAATAACCTATTTTTATATCTGCTGCAATTTTATTTCACTATATCCCTAATTATTACTTTGTATAAAAGCATAATTTTGTTTATATGTTTCACAGGCTATGAATTACTACCTAATAATGCTTACAAATAATTTACTTTGGTTTTTAAAGTACGTTTGCACTCACATAAGAATTCATATTTTAAAGTATGTCTTTTGTTGTAATATTCTTGCCTTAGAAAAATAATTGACATTAAATAGTGATATAATAGAATATATACAATCCACATTAATAATAAGAAATTGCCCAAAAGAATTGTATAAAATGTATGTATTATATTTTACATCCATTGCTCAAATGTACTTGCAAATTTCTTTCGGTTGCTTTTAGTGGATTCTATGCTTATATAAACTTATTTTGAATTTGTCACTTGCCACATGTTGATGACACAGCATCTCTTTAACATTCGTTGAATTAAGTAATCAAAAAAGTAACTGTCTAAGAGTTTGTATTTGATACTAGTCTGCCTTATGCAACTTTCATTGATAATTAAGCCTTAAATATTCATTCAAGTCATTAATACTCTTTGCTGGTATTTCCTCTGTTTTAATAATATTAATATAACTAAAATTTATACTTCTTGTATTGTTAACATTGACAGTGTAAGTCAAATTTTGCATACTTCAAGACTTAACTCATAGACTTGAATAAATTAATACTTAGTTTTTTATTAATTTAGTTTCACATATAGAAAGAAGTCTTAAATTTAAATTTATTCCATCACACTTCATTTTCTACAGCATGTGCTATCGAATAAAATAGTCAGTCTTTATTTTGACATTATATTATATGTTTAGTACAATGATATAAAATTATTGTAATATTAAATAGTATGGGTTGGGGTAGATAAGTTTTTTCTTATTTGAAATGCATATATTTTCATGCGATGGTAATTAAGTTTTAACATTCCAACAAAGAAGGGTGGGGTAGGGGGATAAAAATGTAAAAAATTCAAAATAATAACAACGATGTGTTTCACTGTTGAACAGAATGCAAACATTTTGTTCTTGGGACTTACAGTTTATGAAACAATCTTTATAATAAGTAAACAATGAACTTATTTTTAAAATAAGCCCTTTTGTTTAAAATTAAGTAAAAACTAAAATGGTGTTGTCTTTTTACAAGTTAAATTATATTTCCTTTTTTTTTTTTTTTTTTTTTATATAAATATTTTTTTTTATTATTTTTTTTTTTAGTGTAAGGTGTGTTGCTTTAAGGTGGTTGAAAGTGCTTTAGATCATATAATGTAAGATGCATTATAGCTTTAGTGCACAAGCATAGTACAATGACTGTGATCACAAATTATATAAAAATACAAATGAAAAAAATGAAAGTTGATAACAATTCTGATATTATGTACATGCTTTCAAAATGAGAGTACAATTATTTATAATTTTATAAAGTTAAGAAGTTGTCCAACAACATAAATTTTTAATCCTCTAATTATCACCACAGATGCTGTTATCACTTTTGTCTCTGTTAGTGCTTGTTAATGTATTGTATTGTAGTATATTATTAAAGTGGGCTAATGGTTGTAAATTTAAATAGAGCAAACTTTCAATTTAAGCCTTACATAGGCATTTCCATTTTCAACATACTAATAATTCACTTATCAATTTAATGAATCACAAATTTAGCACCCCCCCCCCCCCCTAAAAAAAAGCTGTTCAACATTTTTGAACCATGTAAAAACTAGTTCATTTATTTATTTTACTATGTGTCACTTTGTAAAATGTAAAACAAGTAAAAAAAATGTTATCAATTAATACAATTAATTATCAAAAATTAATTTCCCAACCTTAATTTTTAAATGCGCTTGTAACTTTAGAGATTTTGTAGTCATTGTATTTTTTTCCCAGAATGCTGTAAAATATGTAGTGAAGTCATCAAAATAGAGCTAATTTTAGAGATTTTTTTTAAGACTCCCAAATATTTGATGCATAAAAATTACTCTCTAATATAGCACAACAATTCCTAGCAAAAAAAAAAAAAAAAAAAAATGTATCCTATATATAAAAAATAAAGCCTGTATTGAATTAAATTGAAAATTTGCTGTATAGTATTTTATACATAATTGTGTATGTGCATGAGGATAATAATATAATATATCTATATTGGCGGGGCTATATCTTGTTGTAATTTTGTATTTCAATATATGCTTTGTTAGTATAGGCATTTTCATTTGGCTTCCTCTTGTTAATATTGATGTTCATTCATGTAGGTATAGAGTAATTAAATCACAATTTTTACAAAACTCTTAAAATGTACTGACAAATTAAATTTGTACTGTAAAATTCAATGAATATTTTATAGAATAAGTGAGAAAACTATAGAGCAAAACACATGAGTGAAATTTGACAATTGGGACGTACTAAATAAAATGTGTAATTACAGCTCCATAACATAATCAAGGACTCTTGATAAAAACTTCAGACAAACCTAACTTAAAATTTATGTTGAAGTATACCTCTGGACAAAAGTTTCCAAACGATTTGTATAGTCAACTTTCAACCACTTAATGCTATCTTAATGAGAAAACTCAGAGACCGCCGCTGCCCTGTTTGGGAACTTTTGTCCAGAAGTGTATGTAAATCTTTTGCCAGCAAATATTGCCATTTGATCTGGATGCCAATTTTTGTGTATACAGTTATAGTTAAAAATTATAATCAGTATGTAATACAGTATGTATATCAACGTGTAGTTAACTATAGTTTACGTCACATAAGTTGCACTAATGGAGTTCAACTTTTCTTTTTATTGTCTTATATTCATTGAGTTTCGCTGTAACAAATCTGTGGGCTATAAACTATGTATAATAAACAATTATTCATCACTTCCAGAGTTATAAAATAATAAATTAATATTTAGACATATTTGAAATTACATAACAAATGTTACAAAAGCTCTGTTTTCTGTTATTACTATTGTCAAACTAGTAAATAAATTTTTTACACAAAGAATTCCTGCCTACTGTAGTGATTTTTAACCTCTTGTTTAACCCTTCATATTGTATGTTTGCAAAAAAAAAAAAATAATAATAATAATAATAAAATTGCAATGCTAGTTGTAAAAATGATACTATAGCATTTTGTAAAGTATAAAAAACAAAATTAAATTTACAAGTACATGAAGGTTTATGATAGTATAGAATTATTTCTAGGTTATATAAGTTAGTAAATTTTACATACAAATTATAGTACTTATTTTGTATATTTGTGGAGTTGTTAATTAATAATTAAACTTTAAAATTATTCTGCAATATTGTATTAGTAGTGTGCGTTTATCAGAATTTTTAGTTTATTTAGTACCAGGCATTAAATCGCGCCGACATCTTAAACATTATGACATTTTTATTTTAATTAACTTAATCTAAAATATGTGCTTTTATATTATTTATATTTAGCAAAATATTTGTCACGAATTTTGTAACAAGTTTGATCGTGGATATACGATTCTACTTGCATAGTCCTGCTGATTTGGGAATGGCAATTTGGATTTTTTTTACTTCTGTTTTGATATATGAAAGTAATTTATTTGTTTTATTACTTTTGATGTTATTTTGCATAGCATTATTATTGAACATACAGAACTATATGAATAACAGGTTTGAAGTGACCAAGGATACCAATGTGTATACAACTACGTATTCTGTAATATTAAAAATTACTCTATTTTTTTAGGGTAACACCACGCATTTATAATTAGTATATAATGTATAATGCGCTGATTAAAATCTTCACATCAATGCTTGGTAATTGCCATTAAGCAATAGAGTAAAATTTTATATTTACAGTGTCTGTACTTACAGTAGACATATACAGTATATTAATATAATCTTAAAAAGACAGCTGAACTCGTCGCGTGTAGTATGGAAAACCCGCGAGTTATGTATTTGAAGGAAGTAGCATTTATACACACTATATTATATTTTGATTCTCTCAGGACGATCAAGGTATACTAAATAAATCAAATTATTTACGCTAAAAAATAAAGATAACTTTTTGAAATGTATAATGAATGTGTATTATTGTAAACTTTATACATCGGCAAACCTAAAGTTATATTATATTAAATGCAAATGTTGATGAATTTACTTTTTTCCCCTAATAATCATTCATCCTTTCTTTTATGACATTTGAATCTTTTTTTTTTTTTTTTTTTTTTTTAATTGATTAATATTGCTTTGTTGACTGAAACTATAATTCAGGTAAATTGTGAAAAAAAGAAAAAAAATTAATAAACTTTGCAACAGGTGCAGTTGGTGCTCGGGATAGAAAGAGAGAGGGAAATTTGTGAATGGGCACGGGTTTTGGAGAAGGGCACTAATGCATGACTCTCCACACAGTTGCGCGTGAGAGCGAGAAGAGAGATCACCTAGAAGTAAACGTGTGCCTCGGTGTAAAAATAATAAGGTCGTGCAGAGACGCACTCGTTTACACAGTATGGAGCTCCTCGCAGGCGTACCTTACATCCTTCTCATTTGGGCTGGCCTCGCAAGTGTCATCGCCTTCAATCAAAGCGACATTGATTCCAAGCAAGGTAATATATTCACGCGTGTATAATTTATATAGAGACATAATAATATATTGCTGTAATCCAAGCAAAACAATAATCTTAATACATAGCAAACATTAATTGTGTCTCGTTTAACAAGGAGCACCTTTTTTTTAATTAATGCGTCTTTTTTATTTTATCTGTTACTTTTTTGTTTATGAGTATAATGGATTTAGATAAATCATAAATTATAGGTATCCCATTTTATAGTAATTGTCATCAATAAAAATGTTCTTTTATGAAGTGAAAATTCATCTTCTTTTAGATTAATGGAATTAAAACAATGATTTTCAACATTCAATCAAATATTTGTTAAGAAATTTAATGAAAATGTTATACTGAAACTCGCAATATAGTATAATTTCTGCAATGATATTCCGTCAAACGATGATGTGTTTGAAGTGCGCGAAAAAGTGTATTGTTGACCTCAAAATAAATCTCGTCCGCCCTCGTTCATCCCACCTTGTATGAATTTTAAGGCGGGCGTTTAGTCCGAGGATAGAATAAGTGTAATATTTTATTTGATCAAATAAAATATTACAGTACACTGGTCATGGTACATCATAGATTTTTCCCTATTCAGTTAATGTTGCTATACGTTCTTCTGTGACCGTTCAAATATGCCTTTTATTTATTTATTTTTTAATAAAAATGATGAATATTCTAATTCGATTTTTGTATTATACACTGTTGCAGTATATAGGCCTATAGGTTAATCTGTATAGTATCTAGCTGTGAGGTAGCCTGGTAGTTATTTACTTATTTGTCTAAAATTAAATTTATTTTAGTTATAGCCATAAATAGAGACCAAATTCCATCACAAACATATTTTTATAATGGCCTATAGCTATTCACATATAAGAAGAAACATTTTCAATGTACCATACTATCCTATATATATCCAATAATTTTCATTTCATGGAAATTTTACCATGGAGATTGAATGCAATCAAAATTTATTGCATATTAAAAATATTGCACCATGTAAACATAACCTAACATTTCTTTTTTGTTTATTTTAATTCTTGTAATGGTGTTTTTTTATATAAGAAAACTTTCAAAGAATTATATATAATATATATAGGTATATAATATCAGGATATGTATATATAATATTTCATAAATATTATTTGCAAATATACGCAATATACCTATATCATTAAATGTCATGTTTAAGCTTGCCGAAAGTTATGCCTATATAATTTGTACTTTTATATTGCTATACAGGTATACTTGTATAGTATTAGATATTTGCAACTAAAACTATATGCATATAAAAATTTATCAGGACGCTCCTACAATGCGTTGTTCCAAAAATAAACATAATATATAGTTTGAGACTAAATAGCAGATTTTTTTAACAGCTAGTCTACAAAAATGCAAAATTTCATATATCTATCATCAAGTTTTGTAAAAATAATATGGTAAAATCAACTTCAATGTTATGTTAAATTTTATGCAAAAGTATGGGGTTTGAACAAAGGAAATACAGCAGTATAAGATAATCAAATGTGACACTTTCTGTCAGATTCGAGTGATCCCTATACGAATGTCAAAACTTAAAAACGTACAGTATAGAGATATTCCAGTTTTTGATTCATGATTTAACAACTAGAACTTATAACACAGTACTGAAGATTTTAAATTTCTCGTCGCATTGTAAAATAATGAACATCAACTATTTAAAATGCATTTTATATATATATCATTCATATAGAACATCATTCAAACTTTTTGAAATATATATATATATATTTCAAAAAGTTTGAATGATGTTCAAAATTCTTTATAGCTGTAATTCCTTTCGGTATTTCTGTCAAAAACAATGTGTGTATTATTTAATTTTGCTTAATTGCGCGTATATTTTTGAATAACATAATAAACGCTATGTTTTTTTTAGCTCAAGGTATGTGCAAGCACCCAAGCGTAAAATATTTTATGTATCTTGAAGTTGTAGTTATTTTTATTGCACGACATCACATTAGTATGAAAGTCGTTTTAGCAAAATTCACATGGTATTAAAATTAATATTTATATAAAACTATGGTATTTGGAAATATCACTAAGTTACCAACTCAAAATCCAACCCCAAAATTGAATGCAAAACAGTATTCAATAGAATTGAGTGAATGTTATTGTTTTGTTTTTTCTTTACCATTGCCGCATGTATGTCTTATTTCACCTTAAACAAAAAGCAGCAGCTAAAATATATCATAAAAAGTTTAAAAAAAATCATACATCACCAAGCAATTTCTTGACTTGACATGCATTTTTGGGAGAGTAAATGGGGCTGACGCCCCTATAAAATATTCCCACCACCCAATGGACATACGCCTCACTCTTCACTTTTTATGCTTCATTTTTCTTCAAAGAAAAAAGGTGTGAAAACCAAAACTACTATTATAAAATTATTGCGATGAGTAATCAAAATACACTTTCATGTTTTTTTTTTAATTTTTTATTATTATTATTTTTTTTTGTGTGGCTAGAAATGGTTATTGGAAAAGTAATATTTTGCTATTTTGCTGGATGTATTCATGCTGCCACCTAACACTTACAGTATATAATAGAAATGCGACCGACTATTCCAGTGACCTACAGCTCAAGAGATGGTTACTCCGCACCTACAGCAACCTACGCAATATTAACTTAACCTTTTTATACAAAACAAATTTTAATCGTCAAATGTAAAATTTAAATGTAAATTTTTCAATGTTCCTAAAATAAAAAAGTCGGCCAAAAAACAATCATGATAATAGTATACAATATCAATTTGGTTTAAAATTATACATACTTGACAATATTTAATTTATTCTTGTTGAAGTGAGTGCTATATATTTATAAGAAGCAATAAATCATTAACATTAATGCACATATATAGATTTAGTTTAAATTTTTTGTAGATTTTCTTCCATAATATATATAAGTTTGAGCAAACACAATTATGATGTTTCTTTATTAGAATGAACGATTTTTCTAGTACAGCACAATGAAAAGTACATAACGTTATAATTTAAATTGACTTTCTTAATTACACTGCACACACACACACGCATACACATGTATGTATATATGTATATATGTATATATATATATATATATATATATATATATATATATATATATATATATATATATATATATATATATATATATATATATATATATATATATATATACACACACACACACACACACACATAAGCACATATTATATTATATGCTTTGACGATTATTCAACTTCTTACTCTAATATTTTTCTATTCCTTCTTACAGAGCACATTTGTAATAAATAAATAAATAATGTAACGGGTTTAAGTTCTTGATCATAAACAATAATATTTAGGAACATTTCAGATAAATTTATTTGGAACAGGTTGTTTCATAATTGCACTATATAAGTATATATTTTGTAGTTTAGAATGTATTCTGATGTACAGTACATAATATGTTGTAACTAATTTGGCAGTGTGCCCAAAATATGTAAAAAGTATTGGTAAAGTCACGAAAAATGATCAAAGAAACAAACAAACAAACAAAACAAAAAAAAGGGGGGGGGGGGCTAAAATATTTTATCTCTTTATGAACTTTTATTGTTATCTATAACAAGTAGAAAACGAATACAATTAGCATTTCTTTGTAAGCCACAATAAGACCAAACAGAGAAAATGAACAACGTTACATACCATACATAGGCGATATATATATATATATATATATATATATATATATATATATATATATATATATATATCGAGGGTGCTCCGCTATAATGTCCTAAGTCCATTTGACCTTGAAAAATATTTTTTGCTGCAAATGACCTGAAATGGATAAATCCAAAATTTGGGGTTGATCCGACGATTTTTTATTTTTCAAGGTCAAGTGGACTTAGGACATTATAGCGGAGCACCCTCGATATATATATATATATATATATATATATATATATATATATATATATATATATATATATATATATATATTCTCGCTATATTTAAAAGTTATTTGAATCTCAATTAAAAAATAAAAAATAAACGAACAAAGATACTATTGGGTATCACATTACGCGTATAGTATGACTGTTGAATGTCTTTCTCAGGATTAGATTTCATATTGAGAAAATCACTTACGATTTTTATATTGATACTGTCGCTTTTTTATATTCACGTCCTAAATTACATAGTGCAAAATGTGGAAGGTAACGATTTTAATAATTACTTTGCAAGTTAATCAGAGATCAGAGTATATATTTTTGATTGCGTAAACAAACGTAGATCCAAAGAAAATGATACTTCATAAATATATATTTATGATAATTAAAACGCGACCAATATAGCACTGTTCTAACATGAGTTTATTATGGCTATCGAATATAGCCGCATATTATTATGGTTATATATATATTATAGTTGCATATATCATTAAATGCCAAAAAAGCCAACTCTTAAATTAATACAAATACTTATACTCGTTAGATTATTAGCAATCTAGAAATATTATGTCCAGAAAAAAAAATAATAATTTTGTATGCAATAAAATTTATTACGCACATTGAAAACATTGCATCCATGTGCGAACAGGCCTTAAGCTCTACTAAAACAATAAAAATATGAATTAGTAACCATATAAGTGTATACGGCTATAATTATTAAGTAATATTTCAAATGTTATTTTTGAGATCAACCACACACTGTGTTACTATTTGTGGTTTTTATGATCAGTATCGATAGATAAGTATTTTTATCTTCACTATTAAATTGTGAACCCATACTTTTGAAGTTATTGTTATAAATATTAAATTTTAGGATGCCATAGAACTAACAGTAAGTAGAATGAGTCATCATGCAATTGATATATTTACATAAACTTTAATAGGCTAATATAATTTAGGCTATATATATACATTATTACTAGCAATAAGCGAATTTATTCTTCAGTATCATAATAAACATATGTATATAATTGGATATTATATGTGAGTAACTATATATTTTGTAATACAAACTATTATAGTGTCAGAAAGTTTCATTGAGATTAACTCGGGATGATAAGCATTACAAATCCAAGGTGCAAAAGGTATACTCTTTGCTTAGAGAAAGTTTTCGTTTATTTAGGCTTTATGGAAATTGTCTGCATTTCTCTGGTTGTATATTAAAGTGAACGATATAATATGCTGGATATATGCGCACTGAAGTAAATAAAAAACTGAATCTTCCCAACGAATACTTTAAACACTCACAAAAATACGTACAGTATGTACGTCGATAATACAAATATGTATATAATTTTAAAGAGCTCTCTGAAATTAGATTTACGAAAGCTGAGAAGTGTGGAATCCGAAAACTTGGTAACTGAACTGGCTGAGATTATGGCGTTACTGGCTCATGTTGAATACAAAATAAAAAATCATTTATTATTGTGTGTTTTTTTTTAGTTAAATTAAGATTAATTATTTAAGATTTCTGTTAGCAAGAATTAGTCAATCTTAATTAATTATTAATAATAAAAAAAAATATATAAACGTTTAAGTTTACATTCCATAAAAAAGAAAATGCTTCTTCTTCGTGTTTTGCAAAACAAGCAGATCATGAAGCATGAAGTGCAAAGTACTTCTGTTACAAAAGAATGAGGAGTTTTACCTTGGCTTATAATTGCACTTCCACACGGAAGTGCGTGGCGTGGCATATTACCATCCGCTTTTACCGAGACGAACTTTAATACACGTTTATATAAATACTAAATAAAAAATCCACGCAAAATTATACCGTTAAACATTTTTGAAATTAAAAATATAATGTAGGTTTACTGCTGTATTTTTTAATAAAATTATATAATACAATGGTTTATATGTTTGTTACTCCAACAAAATATATTTTCTTATATAAAAAATGATTTCTTACATAAAAATTATTTTGAACATTAATATTAGAATTAGAATTATTTTCTTGTATTTTACTTATAATTTGTTAATATTTTGAAATATTGTTAAGTTTCGTAAATCTTTTATATTTCTCCTTGATTGTTAAAATAATATATTTTATCTCTAATTTAAAATCAACCCAATTTGCGACAGAAAGGTGAAAAAGAAATGTTTATAATACTATTTTTACTAGCTTAAAATATGTTACTGAGAAATATTTTCAATTTTGAAATAATTGGGGGGGGGGGGGGGGGGGGAAGTCTAATAAATATTAATAAACGTACTCATCGCTATTAGTTAAAAATAGCAATCAATGTCACTATAATTATGTTTATTGATTAAGTCTGAATATAAGAATTAAAGACTAAATAATTATCTAAATATTCGTTTTGAGTATGTAAAAGATATTTTGATTATTATTATTTTATAACATAAAATACATGTCAGTAAAAATTGTTTATCATAATTGTATAAGAATAAGTAAATAAGAAATATATATATTATACTCTTTACCATGTTTTATTACTATAGTGAAATAATATTATTTAATATGTTTATGTATTTTATGATTTTGTTGTAAAAATTAAATACTCTGACGATAATATCTAATTATGTTAAGAATAAGTCAGAGGACCATGTAAGTGGGTATGTACCCTTTTTGGCCTCGTAATAAAAACCATTTATTATTATTATTATTATTATTAATATTTAGGGCCATCACTCAAAACTTTGGCGGGTCTAACTTCTACGGTATGAAATACCACAATGAAATTAAATATTTCAATACAATTTAATAATAGCCATACCATTAATTTTTCAGAAAATATTTCATACCTGAGCCACACAAATACATCAACTTCTACGGAGTCTGATAATTTGCGTGATGTTAAAAAATTCTCCCCTACGACGGTTACAAAACTCAAATACGAATTGAAAGCTCATGGACCAGGAGGTAAGTGTGCCTCTCTTATATAAATCTTTACATGATATATTTTATATACCACCTTAGTTAAGCATACACAAATAATATACATATAATATAAAATAATATGGTTATACATATAATATAAATAAAATGTACAGGGACAATTTTTACTATAGTCTTTATGACCATGCAATGCATCCATATTGATGTTGATACTTTGATTAACATATTGTTTCATTTTTTTTCCATAACGTGTGTGTGTGTGTATACTGTATATGCACAGTTCTGTGCATAGTATTTCAGTTATAAAAGAAGTAGAGACTATATCTATATACTTTGTTAAGTTGTATAAGTGATGCGTTCAATTATAACGTTTTCTGTATTGAAAGTCTGAGATTAAATAAAATTTTATTTTCTCTCCAATGTAAAATAGTGATCAAGGATAGTGATCAAGGATATAGTGATCAAGGATAGTGATCAATGTCAAAATTTATAGTTGTAGTTTCAAAATATGTAAGATATTTAAGATAGCAAGATAACGTAAGTGGCGATATTCCTACTTATGAATGACTAAGAAATTTAAAACTATACCCTGCTAAAAAATCCTGCGCAGAATCTTGCAAGATCACGCAAGAATTAGATTCTTGCAAGATCCTGTGCAAGATCTTGCAATGGGTCCTGCAAGATCTTGCAGGATCTTGCAAGTCAAATTTAGAAGATTTCTTGCAGGATCCTGCAGGATCTTGCACAGGATCCTGCATAATCTTGCACGGGGTTATGCAAGATCTTGCAAATCAAATTTTATAATCTTGCGCACCCATAATTTTTCCAACCCAAATAATAGAACAATTTTTTATGTTCAAAAAAATATTAAAATTGTTGGTAGGTTAATTATTTCTTTCATTAAACACTAATTCATGGTGAATTGACAATTGTCTTATAAAAAACGTAATATTTTACAATTATTTTCAATAAAAATAATTATAACTCTTTTATTTTGTTAATAATTTATCCTGGGGTGAACTTTTTGGGGTAGGAATGGGCAAAGTATGTTTGAAAAACATGTTATAACATGTCAGTAGCAATATCAAAGTATAAACAATAAATAGAACATTCAACCATCTATTATACAAGATGACGAGATGGCAGTATGATCCAGGGAACTTCAAGGCGATCACCGAAGTCAAGAAACGTCAAGCGTGGCCAGAACTAAGATGGGTTTACAATATTAACTAGTCCAATATAAAATTAAATTAAACCTTGTATAACATTTAAAAAAAGAAGAGTCAATATTGCTTTTTAACACATATCTTAGGATTTAAGTCATCACCCGCAGGTGTTCAGCGCTTTTAATTACTATAAATTTTAATTAATAAATGTTGCACAGGATCCTGAGCAAGATCCTGCGCAAGAAATTTGAAAAAATTCTTGCAGGATCTTGCAGGACAACTTTTAAAATCTTGCACAAGATCATGCAAGATCCTGAACAAGATCTTGCACAGGATTTTTGAGCAGAATAGCTTGGTCCTACATCTAACATACACAAAGACGATAAAATAATTTCAGTTTCTTTATTAATGAACATTAAACTGTTTAGTACGTACGTGATTACAAAATGAGAGTGTGCGTTTACAAGTTACACAATTCTGTCGTATAAAAAAATTGAATGAATTTTTAAAACTGAGTTTAAACTTATACCAAAATGCCAATAATTAAATTGTATCGTCAATTCAATTCCGAGTCAATTAGATATATATTTTTATTAATTGAATAATAATAATAACTGAAAAGTTTTTCAAAATATAACATAAGTTTTTAAATACATTAGCTATTGTTTCTGCATGGTTATTTTAAATTATCGTTATACGACTACAAAGTATAGGGTATAGGTGCGTAGATTTTTTTTTCTTTTTTTTTTAATTAAAAAAGGAACGCAAAAATGACTATTTTCAGCTCAAGTTACTTCTCTACTTCCTTTATACGTCCTTGACTTCCCCGAGTCCTCGCACTATACCCCGGTCTCTCGTATATAGTATTTAACTATGCATAATAATATATATACAGGGTTGGGCATTACAATCCGGAAACATTTCAATCTTGATTTGCCGCCGATCCATTTGCGCGATTTTCTTTCCGTTTAGTTTTCCATAAAGCTAAGGATAGGCAAAAAGAATACATGGCCATAAAGTACCGGAATTTTTAAGTGAGGTAATTAAAGTTGGTAGTTGAAATTTTGGTAAAGATTACCCCTCGCGCTCGAAAATCGCTGACCGATACCTGCAGTTAGGACGTTAGGACCCATGAAGTCATCAAGGCTCAGCAAAAAGGACCTTTTTTTGCTGTAATTTAGGGGCAAAATTTGAGTCAGCGCCATCAAAATAGCTTTCAATGCACGAGAAGACTTCAATTTGCATATTTTATGCCATTATAGTTAATCTGACACTGATTTGTAGATGCAGGAGTAATAAGGGTTAAACGTTGCAAACTTCGGGAGTTAAAATTTCCAAAAATGGAAAATTGGCCATTTTAGATTTTTTTAAAAATGATATAACTTCTTTGCAAAACATAAAAAATAGTCGCAGTGCTTACTGATGGCTTGCTTCTAGCCTTGATGAAATAAATGGGGTTGCTAGGACCCAAGCTTTGCACTAGTTTGCACGTCCTGGCCGTCCTTCGTAACAATAGTCGGGCGCAAATAAAAACTTTACTGAAACTTCATCTGCCAACTTTAATTACTTCACTTAAAAATTCCGCTGTTTTATGTCCATGTATTCTTTATGCATATCATTAGCTTTGTGAAAAACTAAACGGAAAGAAAATCGCGCCAACAGATCGGCGGGAAATGAAATGTTTCCGGATTCTACTGCCCAACCCTGTATGTATGTGTGTGTGTGTGTGTGTGTGTGTATATATATATATATATATATATATATATATATATATATATATATATATATATATATATATATATATATATATATATATATATATATCGCTCTTTCACTCAATTTATTAATAATTATGAATAAGGTTAATTTCCTAGAGGCAATTCGTTAATAATTTGCTCCATTGTTTGCAGTGGCTACATGGAAGAAAATCAGTTTGACGGGGAGCGACGAACGGCAAGCGCGGAGTTTTACAGGTCAACAAGTGTCCACGAGTTCACCAATGTGCACCAGTACTTTGTGGCTCCTTATACTTATTATTGCAATGCATATTTCCTCTTAACTTGGGTTCATAGCAATAAGAGCTTTCCATCCATTATTTTCTTTAATAATTTTTCCTGAAGAAAAGTTGGGATTAACAAAATATTAGGGATGTAAAGTAGGTTAATAATTGTGATAGAAGCCAAATCTAGGATCATTTTGTTGATTACAAAAAAAAAAAAAAAAAAAAAAAACTATTTATAAAATTCACTAAAAACCTTTTCAGTATGTATAATTGTAAATTAAAGGAAGATTTGACGAGTAGATTATTACTATACTTTTAGGCATATCTACTGTATAATCTTAGTCCCCTGTTTGTTTTTTTAGATTGTTTTAGTTATAATTTTCATTTTAATCAGTCTAATTGACTTTGAAATTAAACATTGTGAACTAATACCAGTTTTTCCCATGTCAATTTGAGACCACAACAGACACAACAGTAATACGTAAATGATGACATTGCTATATAATTTTAAAATTATTAAACGCCATGATTACCAAACATTTTTGTGCTAAATGTATATTTATATATTTAATAATAGTTATAAGTTGTATGTATTGTGCCATAATAATTAGCTCTAACCGCAAGTGAAGTAAAATATGACTACTGTGCATTATAGCAATAATTAAAATGTTCACCTAGTTGTTATATCGATCATATTAAATTTATTCTCTTATATTTACTAAAACTAAAATTTCTAATATTTTATTTTCTCTCTAGACCTTTCACATTTTCATCAAAAAATTTCTTTACATTATAAAATTTACATTTTTTTCTAATATAAGATTTTACTGATGGAGCAATAGAGTACGTCCACCGATACCTAACCTTTATAAAGAAAATGTGAGGTTTTGGTTTTTACTGCTCCTTATATAAGGCCCATTACTGACCTTAAACCATTAAGTTCAATATTAATGGGTCAAAGCTGTTTTATAACTTTGCATAGAATTTTTAAGGGAAAAAAAATGTGCATCTCATATTTCTGTGGGGGGGGGGGGGGGGTACATAAACTTTCATGAACTCCCCTTAAAAAGTAGCTAACTTGAATTAATAATAGTCTACAATTAATGATTAAATTGCAGGAAAAAAAGCGGACAATAAGAAAAATTGCAAGTAAAATCGAGTATTTATAATGTGACTATATTTAACATGTGAAAAGTTTGTCTTCTTCTTCTTCTGTTTTTTTGTTTTTGTTTTTGTTTTTTTTTCTTTTTTCTTTCCTTTCCTTTTCTTTCCTTTCCTTTCCTTTCCTTTCCTTTCCTTTCCTTTCCTTTCCTTTCCTTTCCTTTCCTTTCCTTTCCTTTCCTTTCCTTTCCTTTCCTTTCCTTTCCTTTCCTTTCCTTTCCTTTCCTTTCCTTTCCTTTCCTTTCCTTTCCTTTCCTTTCCTTTCCTTTCCTTTCCTTTCCTTTCCTTTCCTTTCCTTTCCTTTCCTTTCCTTTCCTTTCCTTTCCTTTCCTTTCCTTTCCTTTCCTTTCCTTTCCTTTCCTTTCCTTTCCTTTCCTTTCCTTTCCTTTCCTTTCCTTTCCTTTCCTTTCCTTTCCTTTCCTTTCCTTTCCTTTCCTTTCCTTTCCTTTCCTTTCCTTTCCTTTCCTTTCCTTTCCTTTCCTTTCCTTTCCTTTCCTTTCCTTTCCTTTCCTTTCCTTTCCTTTCCTTTCCTTTCCTTTCCTTTCCTTTCCTTTCCTTTCCTTTCCTTTCCTTTCCTTTCCTTTCCTTTCCTTTCCTTTCCTTTCCTTTCCTTTCCTTTCCTTTCCTTAAAGCCGAAAAATCATTTACTTTGTGTTTTAATAAAAATCATTTGGTCACTTCGCAATCTGGTCAAAATTTTCAGCTTTCGATCGAATTCGGTTTTGGGTGGTATGGTATCATATGCACTATAGTATCTTATTTTTTTCAATTTTTAAAAGCACAATTATGTGTTTTAGTTTATTTATTACTTTTGATGCAAATAAATACCTCATCATACTCTTAATAATAATTGATATAGCTTCTTTATATTAATATATTGTATTTTAATCATTTTTATATAAAAAATTGCAATTGTTCTACAAATATTTATTACTGTAATAAAATTAGTAACATTTTAGGAACTGATATTTTATTTCATTTTAAGAAAATCCTTATATATTATATTACTTTATTTAAAATTTTGAACTCGTTATATTTACCACCGAATATATTATATACACTGAATTTCATCAGCTTTTCTTTTATATATATATATATATATATATATATATATATATATATATATATATATATATATATATTATATATATAAGAAGAAGAAAAAAAATGCCATTATTTCTATTTCAAAAAAAGGTTTGTGCCATTGCGTATTATAAAATATACCTACGAAATTCTAGGAAAATTTCTGTAAATTCTACGAAAGGTGTTAGGGTGTGTTTATATGGTTAGTTAAAAGTTAATTAAATTACAAATCCACTAGCAATATTAAACTTATTCAATATTGCTTATTCTTTAGATTATAAGAACTATAGAAACAATCAAACTATAGGAATATAAAAGTATTTATACGTATCACGTATCCATTAAATTGTGGGACCGTTCAGCAAACTACCTCACTTAATTGTCTTTATATGAATCTATAAGAAGTACTTTATCAGCCGAACATTTAACACAACAAAAGTCAGTGAACTAATCGTGAAATATATCTGTTAAATAAATTTCAGCAATACTTATAGAGTGGTAATAGATATAATTATAAGCCAGTGCTTATTATTTATTAAACAAGAAAGCTAAAACTGATAACTAAATATTGTCCACTTTTCAGACGCTCGCAGATTGTGAGTGTATGAACCACGCAATGGATATTCTCAATTTTGTTTAGATTTTCAAAAATTCCAGCATTTCAATGTGATGTATTTTAAAATGTTTGCTAAAGTTTATAATATAATAATAAACACACTGTTAGTTTGATTGTAACAGAACTGTAATGAGATTTACTGAGATTACTGAGATTTTGAAGAACAAATATACTCTTACTAAATAGTTGTTAGGTGTAATAGGTATATAAAAATGATGATAACAAAAAATGCATGTTTTTCAGATTTGAAGTTTATTTATTATTATTATTTTTTTTTAATTATTTTTTTTTTCATTGCAGAATAAAAGTATGCAAACCATGACAATGGAAAGTTAACATAATAAAATATAAAGAAAAAAGTACAACATACCTAAATATTCATAGTTTTTGTAATAGTATTATTATTATATATATATTTTTTTTTTAATTCAAACAGCAGATTTACAAACTGTTTTCATTTTCCCTTTTGCCAAAGACATTTTTCAATTTATTATCATACTTAATTATTATTATTTAAGTATTATTTTTACTGCATAATATAGGTGGTACCTATTATCATTTTTTATAACTATAGCATTTTATTCTTTCTTCATGAAAAATGTCTTTATTTTTGTCACCACCTTAATTATAAATTAGTGGAATATAATAACATTTATAAGCTTTAACTTTACATCAATAAGCATTAATAAACACAACTCTTGTCATTTTAGTGCCATTGCTACCTCCATTTATTGGCAGACAAGAATACATTAAACAAGTTGGACAATATATTTCCAGCACAATGTTAACACCCAATACACTTTTCTTTTTTTTTCTGTATCAATAAATGAGTTTTTAGCGTGATATAGAGCAAAAACCACAAACTGTACAGCTCAAAACAAACAGCAAAATGTTAAAAGTTTCTTAAGCACAATTTTACATAAAAGTTCCAATAGGCACAAAAAATTTAAGCTGGTGGATCTTTGAATACAGTATGTACTATAAAATTACTGCGAGTTGAACATTACATTGTGGTTATATTGCTCCCAATCACGGCTATAATATTATACAATGAATTTAATTTTTGAAGGACTAGGAGTATTCATTAAGTTAAAAATATCTTTAATACCCAGACCTCACAAGATATGAATGCATTTTATTCCCCCAAACATTGTATCTCCGTGTTTTAATTCAATTATATAGTTCTTCCTAGTATTATTTTGTCCTTTCAAAGTAATAAAATAGCAACAATCTACGTCAGTATATCACATTAAAAAATGTTATAATATTTAATTCATAGTAACAATATTTATTATTTGAGATTTTTTATTCAATAGAAAAATCTTTTTTTTTTTATTTTTTTTATTAGGTATTATTTTTTCAATACTCTAAACACTTAACTTTTTATTTTAGAAGAGGCTAAAAATGAAAACTTCAACACAATCAAAAGTCACACAACTGGAAAAAGTATATTAATTCTTTTTTCTTTTTCATTCTCCTTGTCTTTATTACTACTACTTTTTTTTTTCCTATTAATTTTTCCTCTCTTTTTATATTATATATACATGAGTTCTGTATTTATAGTATATTAGAAATTTAATGGATATTTTATTCTTCAGATATATGTATAGTTATATATTTCAATAGGATGCTTATTTTGTTTTCCTACAATCCGAGTACCGTGATCAGTCATACATACAGTATTATGTATATTATTAGATGTGTAGTTCATGATTTTATTTAAAAAATCTGCAAATTTTCAATAAAATAAATAGATTTTTTTTCTTTTGGCAGTACATGACTGACTAGACTGGTACTCTGATTGGATTACTATCATATATATATTTATATTATTATTATTTTTTAGTTTTTTTTTTTTTTTTTTTTTCCTTCTTACAAACTGCCACTGGAGTACAAGCATTAGCTCCAGTTCAACAATAATGAGATGGATTATTTTAATCAAGTTTGTGTGCTAATATTTTGCAATAAAAATATTATTTTTCATTACCTTACTACGTCAGAATTAAGACTTTAAACTATATTCATTGTTTGTTTGTAAAAAAAAAAAGTGCAAATGGTCATACATTATTGTATAATTCATTCATTTTCCTGTAAATAAGACCTTCTTTTCTCTACATATCGATTTTTTTTATAAACTTTTTTCAACATTTTATTGTAGAACTTACTTTGGAGTGATTTCAAATTATATATTCAATTTTTTTTAGTTATGTTATAACTGCAATATGGATAGTAGCCAATAAAATGGAACACAATTAAAGTTCCTCTTTATTTGCCCTTTTTTATAACTATATTTTTTATTCGTATATATATAAATTTTCATATTGTTTGTGTTGCTAAATATGTTGATCCATATAATAGCTTTGAACATCAAATGTATAAGTATGCTAATAATATACTTACAACAAACTATTCACCCATTGTTAAATTGAATTTATTTGTGGTTATGCTCAAAATGAAAAATACTAAATTAAGAAGTTTTTGCAGATATAAATCATACACAAAGCAAAGAGAGAACTGCAACTGCTAAATGACACATAGCACAAGTTTTTTTTCCCCCAACACGGTAAATTTAAATTTTCAACCCACATAAGAAGCCATAAGAAGCATAATGTAGTAGTAGTAGTGCATATGGGGTATGATATATTTTTATTATTTCTTTTTTAGAGAGCTATGAGGCAATATTTTGGCCAGATATTATCATCAGACCAGAGTTCTATACTTATACAAACAGATGACACAGATTTCAATACTTTCAGAAGTAAAGAGGCGCATTTGGCGCATTTTCATTTACACACTTCTGAAAAAGTCGATATATAATTATTACAGTTTTAAATATTTTTATGTATTTTATATTTTCAAGAAAATTTTCTAAACTATATTATAATTATTTATATAATATATATATATATATAGGCTATATATATATATATATATATATATATATATATATATATATATATATATATATATATATATATATATATATATAAATATATATATATATATTTCTTGTGGTGGTTTCTTAGCCAACAATGCATTTATTTTGGAAATATTATTCTTACAACTAAACACATCATAAATTAAGAAATTTAACAATATTTTGTAATATATGTAGGTAATACGTTAGTCTTTTTTATGTATATTATGTAAGTATCGTTTAAGATATTTGTAATTTAATTTTTTTTAGTCCTTTTTGTATTAATTATTTGTTATACATTTATACAGTTTATAAAAAATCAATAATATCAAACAGGATCTTTGCAGTACACTTGCAAATTTTGTAGATACTTATATTATTTGAAAATTTTGAAGAACAATATTTCTATTTAAACTTAGAAATTTGTTAAAACATCGTAAGGAGTAAAAATGCCTTTATTCAACTCTGTAACAATTGGTTAGGTGATTGTTTATTAATCATGATAAAATATATTATAGTATTTTCAATTTTTATTTTTCACGTATTTTTTTTTCCTTCGGTATATCTCTTGTTTAACATTGAGTTTAAAAGATTTAACATACAACAGACAATGTAATTTAAAAAGAACCCCACTGTGAAGGCAATGCGCATTTCACAATTAATAGTGTGCTGCTTAAGTAGCTGGAAATTTTGTTTATATTATATGGGCATATTACAATTTACCAAAAAGAAAGGAAGAAAACAAAAGTGCATAAAAGCTTTAAAACATAGAAAAAATATATAATTTTATGTCCGACATATAATAAAAAGTACAAATAAAATTATTAAATAAATAAAAACATAGTATGCTCCTGAATTCATTGCTACAAGTAAAAATAATTTGGAAGAGAGTGGACAATGCCCATACATGCAGCTCACACAGAAAGATTTTTTTTTTTTTTTTTTGTAGCATTAATTTATATCACATATACATTTTGCCCAAGATTGTAGGCTTACCAAAACAAATGACACATTATAGATAGTTTTTCAATATTTTAAATTCTATTATATAAACATACACAAGCCCTATGTTTTAATGTAATTATTAAATATAATATTATAGAAAGAGTAGTACAGAGAACATCAAAGCTGGGAGAGATAGAGTGCTATACAATATAACAATGCATTAGGGAGACAGGCATACATACATTAAAATATCAATTTTATATATTATTATTATTATATCATACAGTACAGTGATATTGTTAGACACTCATTTTTTATTATTATTATTATGTATTTATAATATTTTATGTACTTATATATATATATATATATATATATATATATATATATATATATATATATATATATATATATATATGTAACAGAACTTGATACTAATATTTTTTTTACACACTACATGGAAAAAAAAGTAATTTTAGAGCACCAATTCCTTTAATATATATATATATATATATATATATATATATATATATATATATATATATATATATATATATATATATATATATATATGTACACACACACTCAAGTAATTTTAATTTTTAAAATATGACATATTCCGTAAATCTGTAAATTAAAACTATAAAATTAATATTGCACATAAGGTTAAAAGTTTATAGAAATAAACTTGAAAATCCACTATAATAATTTAATTTACACTACATGAATTACGTTTTTATAAAATTTTGACTATATTATTCATCTTCTTTTCTTTTTATAGAATATTGTTATGGCAATAACTAATATTAATACGAAATAAAATGCAACTTTACTGTGCGGAATTCACTCACAAAGAGCTTTTGGGAGCATTAGCTTATTTGATTATCTTATTGAAAATAAAAATTCAGCCATATAAGTTTTTGTTTTAAAAATGGATGATTCCCTATTTTATGATCAATATTACACCGTGTGATGCATTTTGCTATTCAAAAGTACACCACTCTGTGTACAACAAGAAAACAAAATTACAATAATAATAATAACAGTAATAAAAGAATGAATAAAACAACATGATTCATGCAAATTCTGACAGAAAAAAAAAAGATTGTTTTGATTTTTTTTTTTTTTGCGCGGTCGCATTTATTTCAGAGTATGCTGTACAGAACAGGAGTTATTGGAATATATATTTTATTTGCAAAGTAAATTATTCAAAATACTCCGCGCTATTTAAACAGTTATAGATTATATACCTCATATCTCTATTTGTATGGAAATAGGAAAATCCAAACATTTCCATGAAGACTTACACATTACTCTTAAAAGCCTATAGTATTACATGATTACATGGTATGCTACATCGTTTTATTTTGATATGTGGTGCATTACTTCAGAATTGATGGGAATAAAGGAGGGGGGGGGGAAGGAAAGATACGAATACATTATACGGTGGGTATAAATATTGATCATCAAGAGACAAGAAAAGAACAATTAGGATTTGAAAACTGAGTATGGTTCAAACACCTCCTAAATTTCAATATAATGAACATAAATGCGTCTTTTTTCTTTATTAATGTTATTAGTACGAAATAAAATTATGTTTGCACCCGATTTCCACATATGATACGCAAAAAAGCTTACATAATTTTCATATTATTTTTAATTTTAAAGAGTAGAAGAGATTTTTTTGCAAAGACACACATACACTCGATCAAACACAGCGTGCAAAGATAATCGATGGACACTTTATAATATATTCCTTTTTCATTTTATAGCGGCGTCCTCTCTTACTCTCTCTTTTCTTTTCTTTCTTTCTTTCTTTAAATTTTTTTCTTTTTATTTTTTCTTTCTTTTTCTTTGTGTTGTTGTTGTTGTTTTAGCTTTGCAATATAGCCGATGACAAAAGGAAGAGGGATATTGCTTGGTGCGGCCGATGTTTGTTTAATTAGCATGAGGAGAGCCATTGAGACCCGCACGTGGAGAAGAGCGACTTGGCACCGGACTCTTGGAACCAGACGAACTAGAGCCGAGCGCCATTTTCTGCATCTGCCTGATCACGGTTGTGGCGTGGTATGCTTGCTGCAACATAAAGAATCTCTTTAATTTTCAATCATCAATCTATCATTTTTAACTAAGATTTCTGCCCCTGTGTCAAAAGTGTTAAACAAAATAAAATAAAAACAATTATAGCAATTGTGTCCATATTGTATTTAGGTATAATAGAACATAATAACAAGATTGATCGTAATAGCTTAAAAAATCAGCAGCTTTTCTTGCCATTTAAAATACTTTTTTTTTTTTTTTTTTTTCATTGTTTGCCTCCTCACTGCCATCTTTTTAAGATAAATAGGTATAGAAAAATTATAAAATCTTGCCAATTACACTATTCAAAATCTTATGGATATAACCTAATTTTTAATTTTCAAGTCAACATAAAATGAAATGCCAGTTATAAAAACATGACCTTTTGGCTTAGAGATTTTTTCCCTGGCAAAAGCTATTTTTTCCCAAAAATTCAAAAACAAAAACTAAGAATAAAATTTTACGTTGCTTCTGATTGCAGAAAAAAAAAGAAAAAAAATCTGTGTTTACTTTATTACAATTTACATTTTCCTTTCCTGAATATTTGAATTTCAATAAGTTATTAAATCATTTATCTTTTCTGGTGTGTCAATAAATGAACTGAAGCAAAATTGTGTAGAAAAATTGTACGTGGGTTAATGTGACACGTAATTTTTGTTTTAAACGACGTATATGATAACACGTACCTACCTATACAACAGTGCTGTGACACAATATAACAAATACATTTACCATGCATGCATATATCTATTGTTTACACTGCAAAAGTATATCTAAAGAGTTTTAAGTGCAATATTTAATATCAAGATTCTTCGTAAAAACAGCCTTGCTTGCATTTCATATTAATTTGTCAACAACTTTGTATATTTCCATTTTTTTTTTCTGTGTAATATTATTTAAAAAAACAGCACAAATGTAAAAAATAAAAAAGGACATAACAAATTTCTATTCTTGTATAATTTAAAATTATTTTTACATCCAAGGAACAATATAATATTGAAACCATTATATATTTGCACGTTCAAAAACATTCTTGTCTTAGCAAAATATATAATATTATTATTGCTTTTAAATATGTTTAAATGTAATGCAAATCTCCCGTAAATACATTTTCGTGGTCTAATCCAACAGATTTTTAACAAAATTTAAAATTATTTATTATTGCTATTATTAATATTATTATTGCAGTTGTAAGTATGTTTTGTATATATTGACAATTATTGGAAGGGGAAATCGATTCTGAAGCTAATATATTGAGACCCCGACGCGTACTTGGTTGAATTTTTGATTTGATATGAATTAAGTTTCAATTCTAGTCGTCCCCTTCAAATTGATACCAGCGTGTTCAGTGTCGACCTCGAGTAAAATACACACCAAACCTGGATCCAAACTTAGTTTCAAAAAGTGGAATACTTGTATACCTATGAAACATCACATTAAAGAAAATCATTTTAATTTATTTGCAGCTTGCAATAAAACTTGAAAAAAATATATATTGTTTTAAAATTACAGAAATTGTAATAAATTATTTAATTATAAATTTATTGTTGTATCTTGTAAAGTGGATTTTACTTATTAGATTAATAATTGGCATATTATATAGTAACTTCAAATTATAAATATATATAATTTCATAGAAAGGCAAAAGAAAAAACAAATAAAGAAATAAAGAAAAAAAAAATTTCAACGCATGCAGAATTATATTGTAGAAATGAATAATTTTCCTAGAAAAATATTATAACTCTCCCTTTGACATCGTTCGTTCTTTAAACATAACATTGCGCTTAAATATAAACAAAATATTGCAAATAGAATATTACATACAAATGTAACGATTTTTTTTTTCTCTTTAAACTTCTCCACTGTTTCTTAGAATTGACATATTCAAGTTGTTCAACAAATTTCTTTCAATTACCTTGATTATTTATCACGATGATTGATAAAATTATATTTAATTTTAATTGAGTGGCAAGCTTTTCGTTTTAAGATTAAAACTTTTAAGACTGGCATAATGTAGTTTTTAAAACGAATACATTTCACCGTGAGATAAAAATTTTACGTGTGCGAGATATTTATTTCGTATCTGGTAAAAATAATGCATGTATACAACTATGCATGTATACAATAATGCATGTATAATGCGTGTACACAACTCGTCGGGGTCAAAAACGATTTTCCATACCGGTTAACTGCATATTACATAATTTCATTATGGCATTTGAAAGCGTTTAATATTAATATGGCTTGTAAAAGTTATTTTTAAATAAAGCATAGGCAAAATATAAATAAACACAGATCATGCATTTTCAGACATAAAGAAATACAGCAAAAACAATAATTTTTATAGATCTGCAATGTGGCAATCTCTATAATGATTGGTAATGTAGTTAAGTAAAATCACTTAGAGTTCGATGTTAAATGTCAAATGTTAAGGCCACAATGGAATGTGCACGGATGTTATGCGTATTTGTGTTTAATTATATTATCTATCATACATTAGTATGTTTATGTTACTACAATAACTAGTTCACACCATGGAATATATATATTTCAACATAATTTTACGTCATAAAAAAAGCAAAGGGTTTCAATTTAGTTAAAAGCTTTTATATGACATGAAATTATGCTGTATTGTATTATGCAGTGTAAATTACACTTTAGAAATAAAATACTTGATTATAGTTATATATATATATATATATATATATATATATATATATATGTAAATTATTAATATCAACATTCAATAAATTCGATGCATAAAATTTTACTTTTTTTTTTTTTTTTTTTTAATTGGAAAGAATTGAAGCAATAAATACACCATAGTATACAATTGATAATAATAAGTATAAATTTAAAGCTGCTGCGGCATTTTGCGCCTCTTAACCAATACTTGAGGAATACTTCCAAGGCCAAAACTTTTCTTCTTAATATTGAGATATATGTTTTTAAAGTGTATTGGACTGATTTAGATGCTTCCCAAATTTCACATCTGCTATCTATGTAACACGATTTGACAAATTTTGTAATTTATTTAAATTTCATTTGTTTTATAACAAAATATTGCAATTATTGTTGTTGTTGGTAAACAAGTGATTATCTAACTGAGGTGGAGTACATATTATGAATAATTTGTGCGACGCTCATGATGGATTTGTGTGGCATATATTATATGTTTTACGTATTATCGCTTTTATTAATAACATTGAACATGCATAAAAAATGTACATGCTACTTCAACTATTTTAAGTTGTTTTTATACACCTAAGTCTAAAACATTTAAAATTTAATAACATTTAAACATTTATCATTCATTTCATATATTTTTTGTACTAATATAATAAAACATTTAGATTTCAAAAATAATAAGAAATAAAGGTTTAGTGCATTACTACATTACACATATAGAATTTTAGTAAAAATGAAAATGTAATTTTATAAAAAATAAACAGTTACTATTTTCATTTTTACTAAAAACACTCAGATAATAAACAATACATTTTCTTGCTTTGCTGAGATATGTGATTTTTATTTACTTGCATTTCTCTTCTACAAACAGCATCCAAATAAAATATGGAATACACATCGAGACAATTGAGCAGAGTTCATATCAAGAAATAACGAATGCTACTGTGGCAGCCTGCAAACAACAGCATCAATATACGACATATATGTAGGTGCATCATCCACGAGCATGACAGAGAGCAACCAATACCTTCGTCCTCTCCTTCTGCCTCTTCATGTATAGTTGTACACTTGTGAGACGGATCATCTACGTCCATGCTACTTGAATTGTTCAAAGCTAACCTCTGCATCTTATGAACCATTGCAATTGCATGCATTAATTGCTGAAAAACAAAATATGGTATTAAATCTTTCACCAAATTCTTGATCTTTCTTTTTCTTTTCTTTCTTTCTTTTCTTTCTTTTCTTTCTTTTCTTTCTTTTTTTTTTTTTTTTTTTTTTCTTTTTTTTTTCTTGTGAAACAAAAATATTATACATCATTAGAAAAATTAAATTTTATAAGTGTTAACAATAATGGCGAATAATATTTAAATACACTATAGTACAAGAAAAATGAATCATGCTTTAAAGAAATAACCATTGAAAATAAAGTATATGCATTAAATTGGACTGTGAATTCTGAAATTAAAATTAATTATATTTTCAATCTCTTCTCTAAAGCAAATGCGTAGCAAAATGATACTTTAGTTGAGGAAATGTTATTTATTTATATTTTTTAAATTAAAAATTTATTGACTAATAAAATTTAATAGTATATGCAATAAGCGCAATGACAGATAAGAACGTATTAATTATATTTACACAAAATACATGGGGGAAGTAAAGTTGTTGTTACTGCAGAAAGCGACTTTCCCGCAATACACTAGCTTTTCTTAATCAAAATACAAATAGATATGTCCATTTTTACCCCCGCCCCCAATGAATATGCATTTAAAAAAAAATGTTTTATTCGCATCAACATATGAAAATATTTATTTTTAAGAACTAATTTTCAAAAGAAGTTTTGAAGTTTTATAGCGGTGATTGTATTGGTAATAATGCTGGATATTTATATTCATTCATCACAGCATTAAATGTATTATTTGCAGTTGAGAAAGTCATAAATCTTAATTAAGTAGAATGAAGATAAACAAGATCCAATATATCGATGTCCACCATCATTTCTTTTTTTTTTTTTTTTTTTTTCTTTTTGAAACAAATTGTTTATAGATTAAGTACACATTTTTTCCCCCATATCTCGATGTGTTTTTATATTATATTATATTGATTCAACACGATTAAGATTATTATAGTGTATGAAGCACACAATGAAGGGTGCACAATATTAATTCACAAAACCACACAATATCCATTTGCTTTTGTAATGTAGATTACATATCAAAAATACAACAAAATTAACATGGTAAAATGTACACACAGAAAAAGCATACTAATTATTTAAATGACATTTTTCATTATTTAGTACATTTTTTCCCATCTTCAAAAGAAGAACTTTTTCTTCTTATAAAAATATCAAAGTGTTCAGTTTCTTTGAGTTGTTAATATCTTAATTATCTTTGAATTAATTAACTCATTTATTTATTTGTTACGGTATGATATAAAATATATATTATTATAAAGAAATATCTTAATGCATTATTAAACACTGGAAATGGCGTCTGAAGTGAAACGGCGCAACGCGTGCATATCACAAAGAGTCTTCCATTAACTGAAATTTCGTACCCTGCAGCTTTTGCAAGAAGTTTTTTTTTTTTTTTTTTTTTTTTTTTTTTTACACCTATCTCAAGTATTGACGAACTTACACAATACTTTTTATAACAGTTATATTATATTATATTACCATAATTTCATTTTCAAAATAATTGCACTTTACACTGAAAAATTCAAAAATCGGCAAATAAAAGAAATAGTAAGAACTTTTGATGCTTGCTAAATAGATATGTAATTAAATTATTCATATTTTACAAGTTTAGTTTAAAAAACAAATACTATTTTAACAATAAATTAAATTTTAGATAAAGAACAAAAAGTATTATAATTAAACAAAAGTACAAATTATAAAGACATTACAATTAAATTTATACAATATAAATTTATTTATTTATTTTTTAATAATTATTATTTGTTATTTATTATAATTATTATTACTTTAAACTTAAAGTAAATAACTATTCCACATTTGAGGAACTAATTCTTAAAAAAAAAAGGAGAAAAATTAAATAATGAGTAGGAATGTAGCACTCACCTTCCACCTGGACTTAGCAAAGTTCTTCTTGAGCTGCTCGGACACGGTGCCATGGATGTTCTTATTGCTTGCTGCATTACCAGATATCCTAAACAACGTAATATTTTTTAAGTAGTGTTTCAATAGTACAAGTTAAGGAAATAAGCACAAAATTGTATAAAATTAATTTTATACAAAAACTTTGAAGGTGGATCCATATCCACGTTACGTTCAGCCAAGATATGACAATAAAGAATTCCAATTAAAACTAAATCAATAGAAAAAAAGTAATAATAATAAAACAACGAATTTACTGGTAATAAAAGGATTTGTGTATTTTTAGTTGTTGCCACCCACAGCCCATGTGATGCTCCATGTGATGCTACAGTACTGTTGTATTTGATTTACATATTCGATATAAGGTGTAAAAATGATTCTAAATATTTCTATATTTTAAAATTATACGACAAATTTGAAAAAAAGCTGCAATGTGTTTGTACCAAGGATGTGCAAGAGCTTGTCTGCACGTGAACCTCTTCTCTACATCCACGCACATCAGTTGTCGGATGAAGTCCTTGGCAGAGTCGCTTATGTCATCCCAGTATGGAGAATCAAACTCAAATTCACCTGCAAACACCATTTCAAACTCTTAGAAATACTTATTAGTTGTTTTTTTTTTTTTTTTATTTGAAGATATTATTGCTTTTTTGCAGCCATTCACATAAACTCCATAAATACGTATTAATATTAAATAACTTAAATACAAAGAGCGAGAACAAGAGCGAAAGAGGGGAAGAGACAGACAGAGAGAATGTAACTTACCCCTCCCCTCTCATACAAAATATTAAAATTTAGCACTTATAATTGCTTTGCTAAATTAAAATAAATAACCAAGAAGCATAATTAGAAAAAGGCGTTACATTATCATTATTTCGTTTATATTTTTACCATATTAATATATAGTGTACACACCTTTCAGAATTTGCGCAAATAGATTTGCATCGTTTTCATCATAAAACGGTGGGTAGCCGCAGAGTAGAATGTAAGATATGACCCCTATACTCCACACATCTACTGCTTTGCCATAAGGCTTTTGTGCCAGTACTTCAGGGGCTGCAAAAGAAATTTCAAACTTGTGTGCTGACTGAATATTTCATAAGATAACAATTTCTTCCTGACGATGGTGTGCTTCTTAGTTCGCACACTTGACTTTTAGACTATTTTATCATGGTCATATAGACTGGTATACTGTATAGCTCAGAAATTTTATTTTATTTAAAAACCGCGACTAAAATATAATATTACTGAAAAATAATAGTAATGCTTATTAACAAATAGAAAATAGACACGTATGTTTGTAAAACTATTTTGATACTGAATATCAAGTACACATGATAGTTTATATTGGTGAACAAAGAAGTCAACAATGATATGAGTACCTAATTTAGTTTTATCTTATAGTATAAGTATACTATACTCTAGTATGCTGAAATGAAATATTTTCCTTCATATTAATTACTTCCAGTTAAATGTCAGAGCACGCAGAACAAAAATAAAAATCGGTCATTAAAAAAAAAAAAAAAAAAAAAAAGTTAACGATATATTATTTTCTTTTACATTGGTTAATTCGTTATCATAAAAGAAATTCAGTACCTTACCGTTTGGTTAGTTTTTAGAACTTAACAATTATGACAAATAAAACTAATTTAGAAGGCATACAAATTTCTTTCAGCCACATAAATAGTGAAATAATGAGAAACAAAATAATATAATTACCAACATAGCCCGGCGTACCACAGGCGGTTGCCATAATACCCGAATCTTCCATTTTGGAGAGTCCAAAGTCACTGATCATGATCTTGCTATCCTCATCTGGACTGTAATAGAGCAGGTTTTCAGGCTGAAACAATAAACTTTCAGAGTTAGTTGGAAACAATCAGTTAATAAATTTTACTAAGGAAATCATGAAGTGGTTTTGATTTCATGATCTTGTGTGGCTTAGTGTTATGGAAATTAATATGATAGGTATTTTGAAACAAAACAAATAAGATGGAATATATTAAGAATGCTATATACAATTAAATATCAGAAGAAAAGCGTAAATTGGGGTTATATTAAGTGTAAGAGTGGGCCAAGACGTGTAGTCAGGCCTAAATTTCGCCCTTTCAAAGTGTATTTTTTGTCTACATTTTTGAATAAAGACAATCATTTAACTTAATAAATTAAAGTAAATTATTTTAGTATAATACGTCATTACAGATTGAAATAATCTGAAATTTCACCTGATGAGAAGAAAAAACACTTAGAAGCTGGGGAATATGTTTACAAATTATTATTGAAATGAGAAATTTAAATAAATATATTTAACGCTGTAATAACCAATAGAATCTGATGAGTGTGTTGCACTTTGAAAGGCTCCCAATTTTAGAATGCAGATATCAGTTTTTTGTTTTCATTATGATGTATCGAACTAGAGTACATTTAACAATAACATTATAACATACATACTGCCTGCATGATATTATTATTAATATTATTTATGCTGCGTTTCTCCCTCTCATTTTGTATCATTAATGCATACAAACAAGCATGCTACAACTTAAAAATAGAGAAATTTTGTAATGGAACATTGAATTTTAATTAAACAGCGTTGAAACTGTATGAAATATTTCAATATTATATACAAGATTTTGTTTTTCAATACGTCAATAAATCTGTTATTAAAGCAAGCAAGATTATGATGGCAATATAGAAGAAGAAAAAATGCATTCCTTTTCTTCTTCTGCAGAAGAGCGCAAATGACAATGGTAATGTCTTTATAACACGCGCACAAACCTATCTAGATGTCTTACCAGAGGGGAAAAAATATATCATTACATTTATTTTATATTTACACGGTATTATTTTGCTTGAAGCATATCAAGGCACTCCGCTCCAGTTCCGGCGCGATGCACAGCAAAGTGCAAATTATTTAAAAATAGCACAGATTAAAAAAGGAAACAAGTTAAAAGTATCCAATGATACTGAACTGTAATTTTTTTTCCTTACTTACTTTCTCCTTAATGGCATGGAAAACATGAAACAACATGTTCTTTAACACAAAATGGGAACTACAAAACTGATGATAATTTTTACCAAAATGTAAATGTCGCCCCATAAGAGAGCGTAAAAAAACTGTAAAGTATGCAATTTGCGTGAATATTTCTGTTTATGACGTCAGAAACAGGCAAAAACTAGTATAAAAATGTTGTGCGGGTTGCATAAATCAAAATTTTCTGATCGTTGCTACGGCGCTACAGTTGGGTTTTGAGACCAATTAATGTTATTCAATATGTAAGTCCCATCAAGTATTTTGTGATATAAATGCTAATGTTTTCATGTTGTCTATGCCTTTAAATATTTTCAAATTTTAAACACGTCACATAATTCTGCCGCGTATTACGCTGGAACCACGTGAATAGAGCTGCTCCTATTCACTTTTATTATTAATATTTTACTTTTAACATTCTTTGCAAAATTGGTGGCTATCCTCAGCGCATTTCATAATAATAAACCTAATTACCAATGGTTAACGCGTGACAATACGTTTTTAAATGTCATCATTTACAGCTTTAGTTTTATAGTTATATTTATGGACATACTTATTTAGAATTTGGATATTCAACTAAAAGACTGGCAATATAATTTCGTACCTTGAGATCACGGTGCACAACTCCCTGTTCGTGCATGTAATCTACAGCCTCCAGCACTTGTCGTATTAGGTCCGAGGCATCCTTTTCCGTGTACGATCCTTTCTCTACAATTCGATCAAAAAGCTCACCACCGGTAACTCTGAAACATAACAAAGAATACACTTTAAGTATAAAATAATAATTATTATTTAACAATATGCTAATACAAGACAATAGGCAATTTGCAGAACTCATTGAAGATATGAAGATAAACAAATTCTTTCCTACACCTAAAAGAAACGCGGAAGAAAACCAAACAATTACGGAAAATCCCATTTTCATGGCAGAAACTTTTCATGTACAGGTTTTACAAAATATATAATTGTTAAATATGTATTGCACTAAACAACTAAATATTTCATTATTTATTTTTGTTTTGCTTTTATTAATTTTAAAATATAAATTAAAACATATAAATTACCTTAACAGAACACAAATTTAGAGTAATTTTTGGGTAATTTTGAATACAATAATGTTATTTTCAATACCACACACGGCTGCACGTTATTAGTATAAACAATAATGCTGTAGTCATTTTTAGTTTAAAATACAAATTACTATTAGCCACGAACATGTACAGAAGGAGGTAGAAGTAGACTAAATATTTCAAATAGTATGCAAATAAAACTATATAATTATAAAACAATTATGCAAGTTTAGTTTACAAAGTAATAAATTAATTATAGATGTAAAATTAATTAGAATTCTATTATTTTTTAATTGCTTAAAGGATTAAAAAAAAAATCTTATTAACACTATATAATCACTAAAAAATATATAACAATAAACTTAAAGTGTACACATTTAAATTTATTACTTTAGAGGCAATAAAACAGCATGCGGTATCAGATATGAAAATAATAATAAAATTCTATGTACACAGTATGACGAAATCCAATATATTAAATTTAAAGATAATAATATAAACTTTTCCATGTATAGTAAAAGCAGGTTGATATATATTTACGTTGGTTACAATATTATTGATTTAGAAGGAAAATTTTTTAAACAAATAATCATAATCTTATGTGAAAAAAGTTACATGTCCTTTTTATTATAATGTATATTTTATTTTTTATTTAACACAAATTATTAAATAATAATTATTAATAATGAAAGTAGAAAAAAATTCAAAGCATTTTATTATTCTTATGCATGAAGAGAACAAACGGTAACATGCATGCATGCGCTTTGCGTTTTTAATAAAATATGGTATGCAATTTATATCGCATGCCACGTTTTATAAAAAGTATTATTTTGCACCACTAGATTTATAGAGTTTTTAATTAAAATACTTCAGTATTTATTGTTAAAAAAAAAATTCAAAAAAACTTTATATTGCCATTCTGTATACAACAACGTACGTTTGCTATAAGGTTATAATGGCGAATTACCAACTTAATTCTTAGCAAACATTTCAATAAAATTTAATCAATAATTAATTTAATTTAGATATTTTATGTGACACAGTAGCAATTAAATGTCATCGTAATACATACTTTAACGAAAATAGAAATGAGAGAGTATTAAAATTATATTAACCCTTCAGAATAATTTTCTTCTTAAAATTAATTCTAAAGTCTTATTATGATTATCATCGTATTATGAGGGTATGAGTTTTGATGCAATTAAAGAACAATAAAAAAATAAACTTTCACAATCAATATTATTAGTCACATTTAAAGTGTCCTTTGATAGTGTTGTTTTATTGAAACGAGGTAATGTAAAAAAATAACAATAACTAAAAAAAAAAAAAAAAAAAAAACTTAAAGACGTAGAACACCTTGAACAAAAAAACTTGCCTAATATCGTAAAATACCCAAATATCAACATTATTTTGGCCGGAGTAATTGATTTCTAATTTATTTTCCATTTACAAAATGCCGCTCGCCTGGTCCACGCGCGCGGAAACAGGCGAGCTGTGACGTAGTAAACCCGCAACTGACATTTTGTAAATGGAAAATAAATTAGAAATCAATGACTCCGGCCAAAATAATGTTGATATTTGGGTATTTTACGATATTAGGCAAGTTTTTTTGTACAAGGTGTTCTACGTCTTTAAGTGTTTCTTTGTTACAGAATTAGATTGAATCCATCATGTGATGCACATATTAATAACTGAACTGCCACCCAATCTTCAACGTCAATAGTACATGGAAAATGAAAATTGAATATAACGATAGATTTCATATAAATTTCTATAGGTTTTATTCCTTCTGGAAGTTAATCTCCATTGTTTTAAATGATTATAGAAATTTTCTAAAAGACTTAAAGCTAATTCCAATCCGGTATTGATGGTATAAATAATCAATGAACATAATCAATGTGGAATGTGATAACAAAATAATGTTATATTATAAAACTTTTTTATGTATATTTTCTTAATGCTGATATCTAATTCTATTCTATAATTTTTAGAGGAGAAAAAGTTTGCCAATGATGTTGTAAAAGGGTGTGATATTGGCATTAAGTCGCACTTTTACATATTTATTTTTCAATATAATACATAACAGCATTAATATTTCGCTTCTCACAATTCATTAAGGCCATACAGAATCTACTTTAAAAAATAACAAAAATTGAAACCTGCACTTTACTAGGTTGGGAAATCTACACGAATGCATACAAAATAGCGTAATTGGTCTTAAATTAAAGGCAATACAATATTATTTTACAGGAATGTGTTAAAACAATGTATTGCAAAATTTGACTCCGTGGCAAGGAGAAACGTTTTGCAAAGTCGCAATTTTTACTACAGTGTTAAGAGAGCTCGTTTTTAGCAGGCGATATCTCTATTAATATTAAAGATAAATCCATAGTGTAAGCGAGGAAAATTATCCTCATATCTTCCTATTTATGAATATCAAAGAAAAAAAAATTTAAAATAAAAATTACAGGCGTAATTCAATTAGCTGTAAAAATGTAGCAAAAAACCAACGGCTTAACTTATATGAGTGAAAATGATAATAGAAGCGTAGAAGCGGTAATGAAGAATGTAAAAGACTTTTATTTTGAAAAAGTTGAATTAGAAACCAATTTACAATTTTAAAAAAATTACGCATGTCAAAGTTAGGTAATCATACTATAGATACTCCCCTTACGCCTTGACTCTTCATTTCCCCTCACTTCCAAGCTTGATGCATTTCCCTTTCCGACCGCATGCAAATGTTTTTCTACCTAGTAAAGGAGAAAAAAAAAAAATTTTCTGTCTATACTGCCTATTCTCACTTCAATCACTTGAAATATTACAAAATATACGTTTATGTTATAATAACTTGCATTTCCTATCACTTTTTTTTTTGTATGGTTCATAATAATACAAATAATTTTTCATATACTTTATAATTTGTATAAAATATTAAATTATTAACAATGTCATAAACCTTCTTTTAATGATTAAACCACAATACAATTAGTAATTTTTTTTCATTGTTTGAATTTGTTAATTACTTTTTATATTTCCTTTTTTTTTGGGGGGGGGGGGCAGGGGGGTTGTAATTAAATGTCAGTAACCATTTCTTATGTAATTTCTTTCCTTTTAATTTACATGAAATTTATTAAGATAGAACTTATTTTTAAGTTGAAAGGAACTAAATTATAATAATGAAATAATTTGTTTTTTGTTCTTTACTATAGTACAAAGCTTTATTTTAAACGTTTTCACATAGATTGCAGTGGAATTAATTAGAATTAAACATAATTTTTTTTAGATTTTTTCTTATTTATAAATGGTAATTCACCATATTATATGAAATTAAATATTTGTAGTAACAATATTTAAGAAAAACTTCTATTTAGAGAACGAAAACAAAGCTCACATATTAATTGTTTGCATAAATATAGTAATATAAACGCAATTTGCTTCAATTGGATGCAAGAATTGTTTTAAATTTCTTTATGTACGTATATTATTTAAACATCAAGCTAGACTTCAATAGTTCTTTTTCAAATTTTTTTTTTTTATATTTTTATATTTATATATTTTATATTTATATGTGTCTGCGTTACACAACGTGGAGCTTCAATGTTATTGAAGCAAAGTAATAGTGGCTGACGAGAAAGCATCGAACTGAGCGTATCGCACAAAAATGTTGCGATGGTGACCAAAGATCCGCTTCTTCCATTTTTAATAGAGGTGAGTTTCATATCACTATCAGGTAAGATTTTACCTTTGTTGAAAATGGAAGAAGCTGTTTTTGAAACTAGAAAACTCTTTTTTTTTTATATCACATTGATGCGATGTACCTGAGACGCGTGCAAGTGACATGCATGGAAATGAAAACATCATGACAACCACCGCTATTACAAAAATTAATCAAAACTGAAACTATTGACTCGAAATAACATAGTGTACCGTGTCTATTTTGGAATCTATGTATTTTTTTTTTTTTGAATAACCGTAATTCGCTCAGATTTTTTAAAACAATTTATGCAAAATATGAATTAATATACACAGTTATGGATTATATTGTGCAATTCATCAAGAAATGTTTTTTTTTTTCCTTTAAATTTATTTTCAAATTAAAAGTTTAAAAATGTAAAAAATACAGATAATTGGTACAGATAATGACCTAAAATAATTCAAAACAGTATTTTTTTTTACTGTTTTATTGAAAGAAATAGCAAGATTAATAAATATCGGGAAAAATCAAGCAATATAAGAATATTTATATTGTATTGTGATCAAGTATAGTAATGAAAAAAATTATGACATTTTTAATAATTCAATAGCTTATAAAAATTGAAAAGTATAGGAAAAATTACTTGTATTATTATAAACCATACAAAAAAAAAAGTGATAGGAAATGCAAATTATTATAACATAAACGTATATTTTGTAATATTTCAAGTGATTGAAGTGAGAATAGGCAGTATAGACAGAAAAACTTTTTTTTTCTCCTTTACTAGGTAGAAAAACATTTGCATGCGGTCGGAAAGGGAAATGCATCAAGCTTGGAAGTGAGGGGAAATGAAGAGTCAAGGCGTAAGGGGAGTATCTATAGTATGATTACCTAACTTTGACATGCGTAATTTTTTTAAAATTGTAAATTGGTTTCTAATTCAACTTTTTCAAAATAAAAGTCTTTTACATTCTTCATTACCGCTTCTACGCTTCTATTATCATTTTCACTCATATAAGTTAAGCCGTTGGTTTTTTGCTACATTTTTACAGCTAATTGAATTACGCCTGTAATTTTTATTTTAAATTTTTTTTTCTTTGATATTCATAAATAGGAAGATATGAGGATAATTTTCCTCGCTTACACTATGGATTTATCTTTAATATTAATAGAGATATCGCCTGCTAAAAACGAGCTCTCTTAACACTGTAGTAAAAATTGCGACTTTGCAAAACGTTTCTCCTTGCCACGGAGTCAAATTTTGCAATACATTGTTTTAACACATTCCTGTAAAATAATATTGTATTGCCTTTAATTTAAGACCAATTACGCTATTTTGTATGCATTCGTGTAGATTTCCCAACCTAGTAAAGTGCAGGTTTCAATTTTTGTTATTTTTTAAAGTAGATTCTGTATGGCCTTAATGAATTGTGAGAAGCGATTTGCAAAATGTCTTTTCTCAATTCATCAAAAAAAAAAAAAAAAAAAAAAAAAAAAAAAAAAATCCATTATTTTTATAAAGGAGTTAGACAACTGTTGTAATTTGGACACATTGCATTAAGACATTTTGCAGTACCACTGTCGATTTATTATTTCTGTGTCATTATCGTTTCAAGTGTTCACCGTAATAGTTTTATTTCTTAAAGTAATGTTAGAACGCCCCGAAGAAGATGCAATAAGAAGAGAGTATGAGACTTCGCAGACAGAATATTAGAAAGAAATTTCCTATATATGATGGTCGTCATCACATTTCAGGAGGTTGGGTGGGATTGCGCAGCGCATACAATACAATATGAATCAAGAATGAAATAGCAAGGGCACTAAAATGTCTGGCGCGTTGGCACGTTCCATCTCTCTTTCTTTCTCTCTCCATCCTCCCTGGATCACACCCACATGCATACACCCTATACTTTTTCCGTACAAAATAATTCAATGAAATTCCTTTGGGGTCTTATATATCTAATCTACAGAGGAAAACCGAGTGCATTGTGTGACGGTGAAGGATAAAGTTTGTCAGCGACGCAATACAAGACGAATTATGATGGATAAAAAAAGAGTATTATATAATACCGTACACCCTACACAAACATAAAATTTCCTCAGCAATGCAATAGAAATAAAATGAGCATTACTTTAGACTAACTAAGATAAATAATAATAATAATAATTCGAATATTTGCGTTGACTTTTTAAGGTTATTCTTATGAGACAAATACAAGCAGAATTAAATACTTAAAAATAATAACAATAACAATGTTACTCGAGTATTTATACATTTATTAAAAAAATAAAATAAAACAGTAATAATTTTAAGTGTCAGATGTTTTCAAATCAATCTCATTGAAAAAGCATTTAAAAGACGTAACAAAGAAATTAAAGTCCTGTGCTTAAAATATAAGATTTTGCTATTAAAGGAAATTGTACTAAATAGTTATAAAATAAGATTAGAAAACGTTTAGCAGATTGCGTAATATTTTCCTTTTTGTTCGCATATTATATAATGCATATTTATTTATACAGTGAAATTTAGAGATTTCGTGACAAAAGCTATAAATAGCGTAACCTATGTTGTAACATTATACGATCAAAATATACACAATTGATTTTTCACTATATAAACAAGAGTATAGTTTTATTTTCTGCATACTTGGATATTTTTACTATCTCGTCATTAAATTTATCGTAGAAATAAAAATTGTCCATGTGTATCGGAGTTTTAAGCCCAATGTTTCTTTACATCATGATATCGAAGTTGTTTACTCTGGGAGTTACATCAATCACTCTTTTCCACAATTATAGCTCGCTTGACAGAAATTTAATTCCTACTTAAAACATATTGTGTGTATTTATTATATTATAGTATTATCTATAGCAAAATAGCAACTTTTTAATTTATAATATATTATATAAGCCATGTTTTTTTTTAACAATAAATATAAAAAATATATCTCAGGCTAATATAATTACTAAATCGGATTTCCATTTAAATATTTCAACTATATTATGTTTTGTGTTAGCAAAATGTAATTTTAAAGCAAAAATGAGTTAACTAATTAAAAAATATATATATAGCTTCAAAATAATAATAAACTAAAACTCTGTAGAGAAAAGGGGAGAAATTTGTGCTCAGTTTTTTAGTTACTCTAAAAACGCAATTAACATTTTGTTCGTGTTCTCATAAAATTAACTATTATGATAAAAAATAATAATAATAATAATGCTTCAATTAATTATTATAAAATTGGTTTAATATAATAAAACTAGTTTTAACTTTTAACCTCTGTCGTGATATTAAACCACAGCAAAGAATTTAAATACGCTAAATTTTTTTTAATTAAGTGAAGGTTTATTAATTTTAAATTTACAAAACGATATAGCTTACAAAACTAACGTATTTGATTTTTTTTTCTGGTGCAAATTTACAACATTAATGAGCAACTGCTGATTTACTCATTAACATTATTTAATTATATAATAATAATATTTATAATAGCAAAAATTGCATTTAATTTTCAACTTCTTTTTAAATCGATTTCAGGTGTAATGCATACTGATTACTGATGCACACCAACACGATACACAGCTCTTTCAATCTTTTTTCTTCCAAGGTTTTTTTCTTTTCATCAAAAGTCAAGCAATTAGTAATAAAATGTGACCATACTGCAAGGAAAAAACATTCAACGTTGCAAACTTTTTTTTTATTGAAATGATAAGCTGTTTAAACATTAAACACTTGGTAAATGATAAATATATTTATAACGGAATAACAATTAAATGGTAGGTCAAAAAGGTTAGTTAAGTTAATGCCATTATATGTGTACATGTTTAATGAGATAGCCTACTCAGATACTTATTAACTACTGTTCAACTAACCTTCTAAGTTGTGTATTTTTTTTAAGCAACACATAAACAAGCAAAATTACTTCAAGCACTAATATATATATATATATATATATATATATATATATATATATATATATATATATATATATATATATATAATAATAATATATATGTGTGTGTGTGTATATTATTTTAAACAGTTTGCCAGGAGCATTTCCCTGACTCCTAATTTTCCTTCGTAATTTCCAGTTAACAGGTTATATTTTAGTATAACATTCTTTTACCTACATGGCATGGCAAACATAAATGCAATTACAACATGTCAAATTTAAGACAATTCGTACAAAAAACATCGATAAATGTTCTCTTTTTTATTTTATAATTATTAAGATGAAACAACAACATACCTCCTTCAACAGATACATTTTGTTTTCATATTATTAAATCGTTTTTAGTTTGTGCTATTTTTAAATTGCTTTTTTAACTGACATTCAAATTGCAGAGTATAATAATAATAAGAACTGTCAAATTTTTTTAAAAACTTTCCTATGACCGGATAAAATTAAATCATGGAATAGAAAAGTTATGGTATGTTTATGGTTTGAAAATAGTTATGTTTGCGGTTTATTGATAAAGAAATTGGTTAGTAATTGAATGTAATATACGAATATTTATGCAAACGTGTTTGTAGAATATTTTATATTTTGTCATCTGCATAAAAGTTATTCTGTTTCATCACTTTAATGTTTATTAAAAAATGCTAAATGTTAAAAATTATTAATTTAGCAAATCATACATACATTAAACATTATATATATATTCTTATATATATATATATATATATATATATATATATATATATATATATATATATATATATATATATATATATATATATATATATATAACGTAAATTTATAGTTATAGATTTACCATCAAACAGATTTTTTTTTAATTAAAAATTTACTTTGAGTCAATTTAAAAATTATTTTTTGCAATTATTATTATTATTTTTTTTTTGTGAGAGAAAAAAAATCTTTGAAACCACTTCAAGAGAGCCTAGCATTGATTACGTTTTTTTTATCTTTGTATTAATTATTTAAAAAAAATGAATAGCTAAAAGAAGAAGAAGAAGGCTTTACTTAAAAAAAAAAAAAAAAAAAAAAAAAAAAAAACGAATTGAAAAGTCTGTATGAAAGATGTTCAAGCAAGGAGGTGAACTTTCTTTCATTTTCTCTTACAAGTTACATATTTATTAAAAATATAAATAGCCATAAAAAATCTTTTCAAATATATACGATGAATGAATGTATATATTTTCAATCCCTTATAAATCAACGAATGGAAATAACAGATTATCATATAATTTTACGCAATCATTACAAAATTAATATATTATAACTGAACAAGTCTTGATGACAAATGAATCTAAATTTTGGCTAATTTTAGATAGAATACAATTTTTTTTTATTACAATGTGTGTATATATATAATAATGTGTGTGTGCGTGTAAGTGTGTATAAAAGAGAATTAGTAACTCCAAGTTGCTAAAACATTGAGTTAACTGTTACGATCATACGAATAGTAGTTTTAGTAGTAATGATTATATTAATGACAATGACTGAGATTTAACAAAAAGCTAATATGCGCAATTTTGTTGTTGGTGTTGAAGTAGTAGAGTCCAATCCTAGAATTAGTACGTATTCCTAACCCCGATCCTCACTGCTGCAATGTAAGTGACCCTACTGTCAGCTGAACAAGACTAAAGGTGAGGCAAAATTGTAGCCTTTCCTAATTGTTTTGCAGTGTGTTAAAAGAATTTTAACTTCAAATACGTAAAAATTTTATGGGGCCACCTTGCAAAATTTTGAATTACAAATTTATGAAATTTAAGTTCCATAAAGCGACATGTTAGTTACAACAAATTTTCCTCATTTATCATTAAGGTCCTAAAATTTATATTACAAGTAGTTGTAATCAATGACTTTTAAATTAGAGGTTAATTTTTTTAATTTGAGACACTTGATCCTAATAATAGCAACCCTTAAAATTTATTCATTTACTCCTTCCTGAAAAATTGTGGTTTTAGTTTTTATAGCAATGCTATAGCCCTGTGGGTGTACTAGAACAAGTGAGGTGGCTTTAGTATACTAGCTTACTTGTACCACTTGTTAGTGTGTACCGCCGCAACTAAAATGCAGGTGTAGTGAAGCTATAATGGACTAGAATTTAGCAGTCCATTTTTTTCCAGTGTAAATTTTGCACTGCGTGAATTTCATGTGCTTCAAAGTTTCAAATAACTATTATTTAAATAAATAGAAAAAAGCAAACGCCGATAAAGGTTAAGACTGAATTTTTAACTGTGCATAGAATGAAAGTTACTTGTCAAATATATTTGTGACGCATTATACTTTAGAGCAATCTGCACGTACCAATACATTACTTATTGACATAAATATTACACTATTTATATAATTTAATATTGTAAAAATAGATGTTATCAATGATGTAACATCGAGAGCCACTCCAGATTTGACATTATATGTCTGTTATTTATGACACCACCCGAGGCTAAACAAGTGGGTGATCGCGACTCACTCAGTAACATCCCTAAGATCATAAGCTCATACTATTGTTAAAACAGTACAACTACTGGCGGTCAAGGTTGGTGATGGTCTTAACTTGTCTAGAGTCAGTGGAGGCACAACTGCACATCATCGGTACGCAATAATTATGTATTGCGTGTGGACAGTTGCACTTGTTTGTGTATATTGGATTGGACTCTACTGGACTGGACTCTCAGTGGATAATGATATTATCAAAGGATATTTGAGAATATAGATAAACTTGCATAAAGTTGATTGAGAATTTGATAAATAAATCAAAATAAATAATAAATAAAAATCACTCTCATCACAAATTAATATTTACGTCTTCTTCATTAGTTTGTAGAACTGAACCCATATTCCTTTAGTTTCTAAATAGATTTAATTCATAGAATAAATCTATCAATAATTTGCATTAAAAGCTTAAATAAAAATATTATTTGTATATAATCCTGAGATAGTAACTTTCATCATTATAATACCGCATGTCTAACATACTCGTATAGTTGTTATAAACATTGATTAAAATCTTCATGTTGATGTATTTTTTCATAACGCAATGTATACTAGTAAATTTTTAAAACACTTTACAATTTCTGTTATGAAAAACCTTATTCTATTACACCATGAATAATTATGTAAGTATCATAAATAAACTGTACTGTATGTTTATATGGCGACACTCATCTACTTAATGATCCATGGAACTTTACAATTCGTATAAAATTTTAAATCTCAGACTTACTTAGTCTACAAATCTTTATTCCATTGACGTGTGAATGCTTATTGTACCGCAAGGAAATGAATAACCTGCAATTTTAGTGATGCTTTTCAGTCTATAGTTGTGCAGGTTTTTCATTTCCTTGCGGTATGTACGTACATACACAAAGACTCACATAGTAACTAAAACCTCTAGAAATATACGCGGCACTCCTCAACACTATGAAGATTGTAATGTTAGGAACTACATAATATACACATTTTTTCCTTTACTTATACTATAGCGACATGATGTCTAAGTGCAAAGTAAAGTTAAAAAAAAAAAAATGTCAATTCAAGATAAATTGAAAAAATATGAAATGAAAAATGTTGAGAGATGGGTTCTATTCAATTTCTATATTCAATATTGCATGATCATAAAATACAATATTGTATAATAGTAATGCCAAGCACACTGCGTGACACAAAACTCAAGAATGTAATTTACAATTGGAATACCGTCTACTGTTATACAAGAACTTACAGTATATAAGTAACATTATTTTATATTTATGATGGATTATTGTTTTCTTCATACATACGTTTATGAGTACAATTTTAAGCGTTAACAGCAGTCTGTAAGAGTTCACATTTATATCACTTAAAATAACAAAAAATTAAGCTTATTTCGTAACGATTTGATCAATTTGAACATATTTAATCATCTTGCCATATCAAATTTTATACCTACAGCAGAAAACTGTTCAGCCGCAATCCGTCAGCATTTTTATTTAATTACCTTCCCTTTATTATATAAAGACTATATATATAATTATTTCCTAGAAAAACTGGCACTTTAATATAATGACCAATTACAGAAGTGAGGTCACGACACGAGACAAAACTATAACAACCGATGGTCAGAACAAAGGGATAGTAAGGTATTTTACAATAAACATTATATCAAAAATCATATAATATAAAACATGCACGCAACAATATTATCTTTGAGAGGATGCAATATTTTATTTGTATTTATTTTCACAGTGCAATGAAAAAAAAAAAAAAAAAAAAATGAAGATCCCAACATCTCATGTACTTTTGATTTTCTTTATCATGAAATTGAGCATGAATTACACAGGTATATTTATGTAATTTTTTCAGGCAATTCTTATGTTAAATTTAGACTTTAATTTTAGATAGTAACGTATAATTATTTCTAAAGAAAATAGCACTTGATAAAATAAGTTCCATTCCAATATTGGTTAGAATATCGATTTTCCTGTGGTAAATTGAAATATTTATTCTTTATTTTCTTAATATGCAATTAAAATGACGATGTGAAGTTAAAACACAAATAAACCTTTATACTGAAGGAATTTAATAACCTTGTTTGGGTATTTGTTCCTTATTTTTTCCGTGAAATTAATACTGGCATTCAAAGTTATATTTGACAACGCCGTAAAATATTATATATTTATATATCAAGTATCAAGTTGTAATTATACATTAAAAGGAATGTCTATTGTTCAAATGTACAATGCTACAAAGGCATCTAAAAGCATCTCCAAAAATATGATATTATATAAAGCTAAATATAGCCAAAAAAAGAAAAGAAAAAAAGACACATTAAAAACCTTTCTTAGTAAGAATGAAAAGAAGAAATATGATCTAGCAGGGGAGGATAAAAGAACATGGAAAAGAAAGGAAGAAATATTTGTGAACGTTTCATTCATTTTAATGATTGAATGAGAGAATTCAAGCATCCTCTCCTTTGTTAATTATCAGTCATCACTATTTATTCGGTATAATTTGTACAATATAAAAGCAAACGTTGCATTTTATATTTAATCAACTCCAATAAATAATGAACTAATAATTATTATTCTTTGAAGTTCAGAATAGAAACATATTAAACATATTTAATAATATGATCAAAAATACGTATATATTATATCAACTGGTAATATAGGAGCAAAATCTTGAGCATGATGATTGATCATTACAAGTGTGCATTGTGGTATAGGAATACAAAGAGTGAAATATTGACCTTTTGTATTTGAAAAATAGCATCAATTCATAAGTGCTTGACGTCGGACCATACTTATTACTTAACCTTACTTGATACTAATTGACTTTCATATCCAATTAACGTCATTGTTATCACTAAATAAATCAATGATGTCTCGGAATGAATTATTTTGTTATTTAAAAACTACTAAGGAAATCAAAACTTTATAATATACTGAAATAGAATTAATGTTTAATTTTAGGTAAATGTGTTTTGTTTGTGATAAATTTATTATTACTATTTAGTATGACAGTAGCATTAGTCATTTCCAAGTGTTTTCAATCTTGATATGTGTCAAATAAAAGCTTTTCTGTGTTGACTGTCTTTCTGGGATGCATATTATATCAAATTAGCATCATACATTATTCACCGAGACCTCTAGCTAGCGGCAACAACCATAATATATGGACTTGACGGTTAAATATTGCAGCGGAAATACACACAAAATAAGATGCTGTGCTATAAAATAAGCCATTTAAAAGTATAAGACATCAAAATAATTTTCAGCTTAGAACTATCATTTACTAACCAATAAATATGTATAATAGTTTTCAAATTGGCAAATTGTTGCACATGTTTTGTTTCGCACGTATACAAATTTACAGTGCTGATATCTATATTTCGAGGACTATAATAAATAAAAAATAATATAGATGCCACGATATAACTACTTGTATGCCTATAATACTATTTTTGTTTTAACCTATAATATTTCATGTTTTGGAAAATATAGCCATGAAAATTTATCCCGTCAAGTTTTAATTGAATGTCCTCCAGCTATTCAAAATTAGGAGAGAGAGAGAGAGAGAGAGAGAGAGAGAGAGAGAGAGAGAGAGAGAGAGAGAGAGAGAGAGAGAGAGAGAGAGAGAGAGAGAGAGAAGAGGAAGGGGTAAAAAAAACTTGAATTTTGAAGTGTTAAAATTATAGCTTTTAATAACTAGTTTCAATATTATAAATAAAAATGCCTATTTAACTTTTTTTTTCCCAACAGACTGACTATTAATTTACAAAAAATTAGCTGTAAACTAATAATTTTTTAATGATTTCCAACGAAATAATAAAATATACAATTTTATACAACATTATTAAATTGGCATCGTAAAAATTGAATTAAAATAATATACAACTAATTTGTTGCCAGTGCAGTAAATCATATTAGAAGGAACAAAATGTGTCATGTCAAATAATTTAAAATGTTGTTCACTCACAAAGATAAACAACTATTTCCAACTATAAAAATTGGAAATTTTAATTTTTTTTTTTTTTTTTTTTTTTTTTTTTTTTGAAGTAGCGTTTTTATTATATTGAATATTCTATAATCTTTTGAGGTACACATTATTACTAAACCTCCGATAAAGGAAAGAGGTTATTAATCGGGACAGAATATTGTCAGGTTTAAATCTCGCCCATTCAAATGTATTTTTATGTATATTTTTACACAAAAACCATCATTTATATTTATTTACTTATACTTGTTTTATTTGTTTATTTTATTGTGTTCAAAATATATTATCATAAATTACTTTTCTCAGTTGCCACGTTCTTCAACCAGATTCGTTAAGACAAAAATCATATCATAACTTCTTAAGAGCCATAACATTTTAACTTAACATGGTATTTATATCCACGACCAGTAAATTTTGAAATAACGATCATTCATTATAAATGATAATACATGCATTATATGGGTATGTTCAAGACAGTACATAATATAAACCTTCAATGTTTACTGCCATTCTTACTTTGACGATAATCATAGAAGAAGTCTCAAACATTATTTAAATATGTTAAACCCTTTTCAAGTAATTAATATAAATCCATATAACAGAGCAAAATAATAAAATCTTGCCTTTATGCTTACTTATAAAAATTTAGTCACACCCTATGAGTTCGTAATCAAATAAATCAAATAAGTAAAAATACTCCCACTTACTCCAATCACAAGAAATAATAAATCTTAAATATACTGTACCCATTGCCATTATTCAATCGTTTCTCTCTCTCTCTCTCTCTCTCTCTCTCTCTCTCTCTCTCTCTCTCTCGCAAACTCTTTGTTTCTCTAACAAAATTATACAACGAAGCAAATGTATTATTATTTCATACCATGGTAATAAGTATCACTCATCGTTGCTGTGGTCAAATTAACGATTCAGCATTTTATACGTATAGGTATATTTTTCATACACTGATGCATGTATGAAAATCAATAATTATGAGATAATGATAACTTTGCGAGCAATTTTTTCTATATTATATTTATTTATTGGAATGAATAATGATATATCATCGAAAATATACTGTCTATCTATTCTATACATTACTAAAATATTATTAAATACTTGAACATTATGTTATGGAAAAAAAAGGGTAAATAAATACGGTATAAATAATAAGCAAATTTAACTCTATACTCTGATTATATATATACACACGTACACAATTTTAAATACAATATTATTTGTTTAACTCTTACGACCATTGAATTATATAATGGTGAAGTGTAGAAAAATATTTCGTGTATATATACAAACCACAAGAATTAGCAATTTCAGCGATAAAATTTGGATAAATTATGCATGAGAATTTAATTATGATTATAATAATAATAATGTATGATTCATCTCGAAGTATTGTTTGGTTTATCGTTTATTGATGTCTATGCATTGTGTACAGTACACATCAACATTTTTCATTATAATATAACATGTGGTGAAGAAAATAAGGCAAGAGATAAATTCAATAAACACGGACACAAGTAAATGCCGTACTTATTCTATAGCGCAATGCCAGCAATTCATGACAACAAAACTTTTACAATACATACACATACGATATAAATATTGGTTGATCCTATGCTTTGCTTTGATCCTATGCTATGTTTTATGCTTTTTTTTTTTTAATAAAGAAGATTATTTATTTATTTATATAAATAAATACTAAATTACGTTGAGTAATAAAGCAAAATATATAATATACCGTAGTATAGTTACTATGTTGCAAAATAGTTACGTTGTAGAATTTAATTATTTATGTAATTTCAATTTAGCAATATGGCATAATTATTAACCACTGCGCAGCCGGAATTACGTGATTAATAAATTAATTGATTCAACCCCAATATTATGTTTTAAAAAAATACAAAATTATATCAACTAAATTATACGATTTTGAGAAATTTAAAAGTCATTATATTATTATTTAAATTAATTAAAATTTTGTGTTTATAAACAAACTAATGTTAGTTATATAAATTTTGTTAATATAATTATTAAAATAATTTGTAACATTATATATATTATAATATTACAATATTATATTGTAACAGACTGTATACTGTAAAACAGTTGGGTTAATTGAGAGGTTTTACGCCTGATTTCGCCCAATAAAAGCAAGTTAATTATTATTATAATAGTTATTTATAATCATTATATCATCATTTTAATAATACGCACACGGCATTTATGGAAGCTTTAGTAATGCAATCATGGGAAACTCAACAGATGAGATAAATTAATTTTCTAAAATATCAGGGTGTCTGAAACCTTTAAAAAGCAACTCGTATAATGTTTCAACAAAGTGTACAGTACAATATTTTGATGTTTCATTTTAATTACAATATATTAATTAATTAATATTTAACGAGGTTCGTGAGCTTTTGATGTTAAATGAATGAATCATGTATACATTATATTACATTAAATTTTATGAGAAATAAAAATATATTCGAAAAATATTTAAATTAATTTGTATCCTTTAAGAATTTAGTTATTGCATAGTGATGTATATCCTATGCAATATACATAATATACTGTCAAAACATTGAAATATATGGACAAAAATTATATTTTTCTTCATATAATTCTAATGATGAAATACGTACGCCTTCAGGCATTAACACATTACACGTTATCCTACATAATATATTTAAAAAAAATTCTATAATACGCTCATATACTTGAAACCACTACACAAAAATACCAATAGAGTTAAATTACTTACAGTTCCATGATGAGGTATACTTTGTGCTTGTCTTCAAATGTTTCCAGCAGCTGGACAATGTTGGGATGTTTTAACCTTTAAAAGAAGAAAATAAACAATAATTAGTGAAAAAATACACAATTCAAATTTATAATAAAATTTAAAAGGTTAGGTTTTAGGTCATTTTTAGGTTTCACTGTATTTTTAAATAACCAGCATTTTATATTAAGTATCATGTTTCATGTTACTTGAATTGAATGAAAATTTTGCTTAGTAAATTAGGCCTCTAATAAAAACCATTTATTATTATTATTATTATTTCATTTTGTATTAGCAATTTTCCCCCACCTATACAAGAGTATATACAAATTAATTATACTTATATTTTTACTCTTATTATTATTTTGTTTCATTTTTCACGTACTGTATATTTTATTTAAGACATAAAATGCTGTACAGTAGTGAACATTATTATAAATATAACAAACTAATTTTAAGATCATTTGCTTCAACACTCGTTTTGTTTGATATCATGCAAATAGGCACTGAAGTGTATATTATGAAATAAGCTATGTATAAAAATTATAGTATTTGTTAAGTTTATAGAGAATCAAATATTGATAAAGCTAGTTTGAGCGGGGTGCTAATATATATTTACTAGTACATAAACAAAATATCCCCCATCCCCTTGTTGCTCAACTTGATTGATTTTCCCTCCTAATTTGGGTATACAAAATATTTTAACATTCATTTTCATGTACATAATTATACACTTGCCATTTAAGGAGAGTGAACTTAGAATACCTTTATTCTTGAAAGCAAGGGGCAAGGGAACAAAGCAGTTAAGCATGAACATGAAGAGGTACGCAAAAGAGTCTGCATAAACAAGCTCTGTATATAATCTAAAACATGACTATAAGGTAATGATGGTTTCATAAAATATAACTGAGCACAAAAACATAACTTCTTTACTCCTTTATTATTATAATCCATTTATTTTCTAAAAATTAGTTTCTATATTGGTTTAAAAGTGTCACCAGCGTCAATTCGAGTACCACTGTCGAGTTGTCGAGATTCTCGAAGCAATTAATAGGGTAATAAAATTATACGAATACAATCTTAGATATGTAAGCCAAACGAATTATTTTTCTTCCAATACATCACTGTTATAATGTATATTAGCTAAGAATATTTAATTCTTTCTGCTCAAAAATAAAAGTGAACCTTTAATAGGCAAAGCAAATTAAAGCAATAAAAATATGTACATTTTTTCAAACGATCTGTACAATAAGTATTTGAAAATGAAATGTGTTGGTTGTATTATATATTCCAAAACATAACAGTTAAGAAAAAAAAAAGTCGGGTTAATAACTCTATTCACTATGATATTTATTAAATTATCATTGTAATTATCGAGAACACAAATAATAACCAAAAGTTGTGAGATTTCCAAGTAAATAAATTTCCGATATACATTCTTATTGAACATATCATTCACTCATCTAAAACAACTAGGAACTATTCTATAAAAATATTTTTAATTCGTATAATATATGTGTTTGGAAGGTCTATTTTGTATTCATCGAGTTTTGCTCAAAAATCTGTGATCCAAAGCCGAAGAAAACATTCACAGCGGGATTTGCTCAATACAATTTCATTGCTTGTGAACCGATTTTTTCTTCTTCTTCTTCTTAAACAGATTGGATTTGAGTAGTAAAATTCTTCAAAATAATATAAAACTGTTAAGACAACTGGATCAACCTCTTTCTCTGAATAATGGTGATACGTATAATGGAAAAAATTAAATGATTTTTTTCCCCTGGCTGAGATGCCGACAACATTTTGACGAGCGGAGAAAGCAATTCGTAGCAGTGTGAGCATGAAAAATATATTGAACTTACGACGAGTTACACTGAACTCATTAAACTAATGGGAGTTTGAGACTTTGCACGTGCTTTTCTATATATAATTAATCACTTTGTTAGTTAGTATTAAAGAATTCTAAAAACATTTTTTTTTAAATTGTAAACCTACATCGTCTTGGTATAATCACAAAATATTAAGAGTCATTCAATTGATTAAACTTTTTTTCCACGGAGAATCACGCAATTTTAGAAATTATAATGCTTTTTGTATCAATTACTGTAATGGTTTTATATATATGTGTGTGTGTGTGGTGTGTGTGTGTGTGTGTGTGTGTGTGTGTGTGTGTGTGTGTGTGTGTGTGTGTGTGTGTGTGTGTGTGTGTGTGTGTGTGTGTGTGTGTGTGTGTGTGTGTGTGTGTGTGTGTGTGTGTGTGTACAGTATAATTATATTATGTAAAATTAAATTTTTATGCACAAAATAAAAATAAAAAGTGAACTTTACAAGTGCATGATGTATGTATTTATTCTGTGATATTTGCTTATGTATTTATGTTTTTATGTTTTCAAAGTATGTTACAAATATGTGTAAGACAGAAATGTAAAAAAATAAAAAATAAAAATATTAAAAGGATTTAGAAATAAGAGTTACATACATTTTTAATACTCTTAAGTATAAAGCTGGGAAAATAATAATAATAATTCAAGCTAAAAAAAGTTAACCTCTCTATACGCTCTATATTATTATTATTATTATTATTTTTGACGTTTCTTTCTTTCTTTCTTTCTTTCTTTCTTTCTTTCTTTCTTTCTTTCTTCTTTCTTTCTTTCTTTCTTTCTTTCTTCTTTCTTTCTTTCTTTCTTTCTTTCTTTCTTTCTTTCTTTCTTTCTTTCTTTCTTTCTTTTCTTTCTTTCTTTCTTTCTTTCTTTCTTTCTTTCTTTTCTTTCTTTCTTTCTTTCTTTCTTTCTTTCTTTCTTTCTTTCTTCTTTCTTTCTTTCTTTCTTTCTTTCTTTCTTTCTTTCTTTCTTTCTTTCTTTCTTTCTTTCTTTCTTTCTTTCTTTCTTTCTTTCTTCTTCTTTCTTTCTTTCTTTCTTTCTTTTTTCTTTCTTTCTTTCTTTCTTTCTTTCTTTCTTTCTTTCTTTCTTTCTTTCTTCTTCTTTCTTTCTTTCTTTCTTCTTTCTTTCTTTCTTTCTTTCTTTCTTTCTTTCTTTCTTTCTTTCTTCTTCTTTCTTTTCTTTCTTTCTTTCTTTCTTTCTTTCTTTCTTTCTTTCTTTCTTTCTTTCTTTCTTTCTTTCTTTCTTTCTTTCTTTCTTTCTTTCTTCTTTCTTTCTTTCTTTCTTTCTTTCTTTCTTCTTTCTTTCTTCTTTCTTTCTTTCTTTCTTTCTTTTTTTTTTTCCCTCTCATTTTAAAAAACAAAAAATTCTTATAAAAATCAAAAAAATCCCTTTTAAAATATTTACAACACACACTTTATTTACAGCAAACATTTTTTAGCCTGTCTTAATCCAAATTGACTTGTTACATAAAATTTCTGCTTTCTTTCTCTCTGCCTCTTTCTCTCTCTCTCTTTTATTTGTTAGGAATATGTATGTAGTTGATGATTGACAGTAAGCATCTTACATCTGAAAGCCTTTAGAGTGAAGTTATATGGGCACGTGTATGACCACCAGCATTGTGGGTCATCTTTATGTAGAGTCAAACATTATTATTCATTCATAACATTTCAAATATTTCCGTTTCAATTACGGATCAAGACAATAACACAATAAATAATGTAAGCATAAATGATGATATATTATTATATATGCATAAATGTATAATTAATTATAGATTCATGAAGCAAGCTGAACAGAGTCGTATTGTGCTGGGTTAAGTTCAGTATTTTTTATTTTTTCTGATTCCTGCAGCCATGCTAAAATAATAATTAATAATAAAAGTTTAATTTTGATTATTGTTTTTATTTAGGGTTTTTATTATTTACTTCTTTATTTTGATGAAGTATGAGCAAAAAATTGTATTAAAAGTTCTCTAGAACTGATTTATATTCTAATTATATTTGACACTAAAAAACAACAACAACAACTCGCAATTCTACGCTAACATTGATTAGCAATTTTAGTGTTACATTACGTGAAATAAACATTGCTCCTATAAAACTGTATCTTACTTTTTGAAATAATAGTACCATAGACTTTTAAAAAATTCGTTATCAACTGACTCATGTGAAAAGTTTTACAAACTTCTTGCTAGAAAATCATAAGCATAAATCGGGCAAGGAAAAATTGCTATTGCGAGAGGATTTATTTTAGATTTCATTATAATTATATTTATGTATACATATTATGTTATAACATAAAATATTACGTATAAAAGATGACTTTGTGTAGGAATACGCATAAAGCTTGATTTTATTGATAATAATTATTCAATGAATCTTTTTGAGTAGATTTAATTATTGAACACTACATGAAAAAGGAACAAAAGCGACTGTGGCATGGGCTTTCAGAACATCATACAGGAATTCAACCTTGTATAAAGTGTTATCTATACAAGGAAAAGATTTTAAAATGCTGATATTCACCTCTTAAATTTTCTTGTACATAATGTACTATAAAACATGAAACGCCTTCACTGAAATTTACCCCTTAATAAGCTTAAGCCCTTATGCACTATTTTTAACACCCTTTAGAATACTAAGTGAATAATTTACATACCTTATTTTGGCCGAATTAGGCATTAGGAATTAGGTATTTATTTTCATTGATTTTCCATTTGACGGTTGAAATAAAACTTATCTGACGTCACAATGTACTGATGGGGTTGCGAAGTGGTGGGTAATGTTTTGAATTTATCATGTGACCAAAGAACTATAGACTGTGATTGGCCGATCAGATGAGGCAGGGGGAACTTCGGGAAAAAGTTTGGTACCTTAAAACACTTTGCGCGCAAATTCGGAAGTATAAAGTTTAGGAAAGTTCCAAACTTTTTCCCGGAGTTCCCCCCTGCCTCATCTCATCAGCCAATCACAGTCAAGTTATTTGGTCATATGATGAATTCAAAACATTAGCCCACCACTTCGCAACCCCATCAGTACATTGTGACGTCAGATAAGTTTTATTTCAACCGTCAAATGGAAAATCAATGAAAATAAATACAAAATCAACGCGCTCATGCCTAATTCAGTCAAAATAAGGTATGTAAATTATTCACCTAGTATTCTAAAGGATGTTAAAAAAGGTGCAATTAATGGGCACGGGATGGAATGCATTACGGCTAGTTCACACAATGACACAAAAAATTATCATTAAAAAAAATGCACTTGTCAACATAGATAGCGTGAATTATAGCTTTTATAGTTGAAACATATTGTTCAAAAACTCTTCATAGTTTAACTGGAAAATCGTTTTTATTTTATCTGAGCAAAATAATTTTGCTTTCTCAATTCTGGTCAGCAGTGGATAGCGATCTGAGTAATATTTTGAAATATGAAGGGAGTAAGTCGCTATATAGCCGATCGCGTGATTTATTATCCGTAGAATAAAATAAAACTTGAATCAAGCGTGTTAAGAAAATGCGTGTAAAACGCAACATGCACGGCATTCAAACAAATGACTGACATTCATATAAAATAAAGGTGAGAAAAGTTAAAAAAAAAAAAAAAAAAAAAGTTACCGTTTCTCTAAGTTTCAAAAAAAAAATTATAATAATTAAAAAAACTCAAATTGTATAATTTAGTAAATAATAAATGGTTTATTCCAATAACTGATTAAATACAAAATATATTTGATAAGCTAGATGGTAGGCTTTGATGCCGATTTGAAAATTTAATTTTGTAATTTCCTTCGTATGTTTCATACTTTTATTAAAATAAAAAAAATTAAGCAAAGTAAACTGAAAAATAAATTAACTTTGTATAAAGATTCTAAAATCCAGTAAAGAGATCATATTATAAGCTTTCGAACTATGTTCATTTTATTATGCTTATCGATCTTGTAAATGGTTTGTTTTAAGTATTATTTTACGTAATTGTAATTATATATACTGTATCAAGTAAATTATTCCACAATATTCTTCTCCGATATTGTGTAGCGAGTGAGGATTAAGCCAATTGTGAGTTTATCTACTAGCCTCGGTGGAAACAAACACTAGTTTTAATGCTTCAAATTCAATTATATTTATTATTTCTACTTCAATGGTTAAAAAAAAATGTAATGCTATAGTTCATATTTTCTATCTTAAAACATAATTAAATAAGAAGAGATTGCCAATTTATAACAAATTGGAAAGAGCTTATAACGTAAGCGCATTGCAATCATTGCATACGATGCTAGGTAGAATTATTTTTAAATTTATTTTATATGCATTTTTGTTGTTGTTGGGCAGTACAAGTTTCATAGTTCATTATTTGTACTCTCTCTCTCTCTCTCTCTCTCTCTCTCACCCTCTTACTTTTTCCATGTCGCATGAATAGAACATTGCAATTACAATAGCTACATTATTATAAGTAATTATTTTCTTTTGTTACTAAAACTATTAAATACTGGTCTGCAATGCACACAAGACAAAGGCTTTCTTATTATTCAAAGGTAATTGTCTAATAAAAATTTTATGAATACAGTATATAGTACACAAACTAACAATTATTACTTGGAAAAACGAGAAAAAATCACACGGAAGGGTAATATTATTATTATATAGATATATAATGTAATATATCTATTACTCCCCTCACGAATAAGAATTTTCCTAACTGTATAATTCAAATTGTAAATAAATTATTGTGAAAACCACCCCATTATTCCGAGTCTTATTAAAATGTAATAAAATATTTATATTGGCATTAATATTTAATAGTATATATATATATTCGTCGTTTTTACCACCCTGCAACTTCGAGACACGCAAACATGATAAAAATATAGATTTTGGCAACTATTTTACGTACAGTACAGAAGATGAAACTTCTATTATAAAAAAGGGTGTATTTAATATTTTAAGCACTACGTTTTCCATGTATACTTTTATAGGCACATCGATTTCGGCATTGCTGAATTTACGATTTTCGTATTTGAATAAAAAAAAAAAAAAAAGTTACTTTTTTTATTTGCTGAAAAAAAATTGAAATGTCGAACTTTCAAGACGAATATCAAATGTCGTCGTGTATATATATATATATATATATATATATATATATATATATATATATATATATATATATATATTGCGAGTTTCATAAAGGATTTAAGCAAACTATAATGAAGGTACCCTCAATGACGAATGCTATGCAGAAAATAAATTTATACTTGGGAGTCATTGGAAAGATAAACTTGTAATCCATATTTCTGATTTTTCGAGGAGATGTTGATGATTATGATTCGCGAGATAACTATAAAAGTGTCCTCTATTAATCAAACGAGAAGCAATATAATTGCGTACAATATCTATAATAAATATATAGTAATTAAGTAGTAGTATTAAGAAATAACTTTTTGCAAATATAAATTATATGGATTTATATAAAAAATATAAAGCAAATAATAATAGAGGTTGATGGTTGAACGGATTGCAATTATTTTTCTAAGTTCAGGACAAATCAAATACAGCTAAAACATTGCACTATGTGTTGCATTTGTATAAAATATTTATTAATTAGTATTGTTACGATAATATTTTTGAACATTTATTTTTGATTGAATGTTTATAATAAGTGTTTTATTTTTATTTTTTAATTGTACAATATATAGTGACTAGACCAACGCTTGTTGTGACAAAAATACATGAACTGCCTTAATTAAATGTCTTATTGCTTCAACTCCGAGTCAAATAAATACCCAAGTTATATAATTATAAAGTTTTCATCAATCAAACGCCATTTTTTTTTCTATTAAAAATAATCACTAAAATTTACAGTGTCTATAAATTTTAGTAAATAACAACGAATACTACGTAACAGTCACTACAGGAAATAACACTTGCTTATTTGCCATTAACGAATATATAACTCAAAGAATTTATTTCTCACCTCCCTCACACATGACTTAACAATCCATGTCCAGCAAATATGAAAATTTATGCCATATATATTTTGCTGTGCTGGGAAATGAGGCTTACGATGCTTTTAAAACTGAAGTTTTTATTCATGCATCACAGCTACAATTATTGGATATACAGCTAAAAGGGGTATTTTTTTTTTTTGCTATTTTTGTTTTTATTTTCTTTATTGATTTACAAAATGAAAGTACACCCACTGTGATATAAAATTTTATTCTATTGCATTATGAAACTATGAATAAATAAATAAACAAAGGTTTTCATGTAAAAAAAGTAATAAATATATAAAAAAATCTCTATATTAAAAAAACATTTATTATTTAAAAGGATGAGCTTGAAAATAGTATATTGTAGACTAGACTACTCTTACACCTAACCGTAACTTATGCGTAAATAGTTAAACTTTTAATATCAATAATAATAACAGTTTAATAGAACAATAAAATGAATGCAAGAATTATCCTGAAGAAAAATAATTTTTCACTTTAATGTTAGCTAAAGTCTCTATATAAATACTTAGCATTGTTATAACACAATACATAGAATAAAATTGTATAGCAAAGTACATGTACATACACTTAAATACTTTGGTTGACTATCGGATCAACGTATGTGCCATTTGTATAGATTCTGCAATGCATGAATGAATATTGAAATTAAAATTCCATTCACTATTTAATACTAAGATGCTGACTTTAATCATAAAATTATTCAGCATTACATATAAAAGCTTAAAAGCCATCCCAACACACATTTAAGCTTTTAATATTAAAACATTGAACACGTCATTTTGCACTTACTTATTTTTTTGTATTTATTGGACAAAGGATTATGAAGGTGTGAAGTCATGTCAGTGATGTGTAAAATATTTTAATACTTACATTAACAACAAATACAATACGTAATGGGGAAAAATTTGCCCTCGTACTACTAACATCTCAAAATAGCAAATAATCTTCATAAAAGGAGAAATTTAAATCCTGAGAGTGTGCAGTCAACACATTCAGCTCAGTTGTTGGAAATATGATTTTTTTTATATATATATATATATATATATATATATATATATATATATATATATATATATATATATATATATATATATATATATATATATATGTATGTATGTATGTATGTATGTATGTATGTATGTATGTATGTATGTATGTATGTATGTAAGTATGTACAGTATGTATAATGTGTGTGTGTTCTACAAAATTCTGCTTAAAAATTACTGCCACAAAAATTAATTAAATTATAAATGAAAAGCATGGATAGGACGTTAAGTAATTACGAAACCATTGATGTCGTCATTTCGTTATGAATATTGTTGTTAATAAAATGAATTTGATTTTGCTAACTCATTGTTCTTATTGATAATTTCTATAGTTACAGGTTATAACCATGTTTTTAGACAATTGTATGATAACACTGAATCTCAGCTCAAAAATTGTAAATAAATTTTATATCATGCTAAATTTTCTCATCAGAAGACCCACAATGAATGACAAATTTTCAAAGGAAGTAAGATTGAACGATCGAGATATGAAGCAATATCTCCCTTCATCTGTTTCTTTCCTTTTCTCAATAAATGTAAGTTTTTTGTTATCTGAAAGAGGAAGCAAACTTGAGTTGAAATTATGAAATTGAAAAAAAAAAAAAAAAAAAAAAAAAAAAAGTGGCATCGTCAATGTTCTGTAAAGGTTCGCTTATCAATAAAATAGATGTATAGGTGAATAGAAAACACCTTTGCAAAACGTTGAAACTCACTATGTCGTGTTGCACGAATCCAAAGTAACGTGAAATAGAAAGGATATCTGTATTGCCGTTTGTCGTACATCGAGCGAGTTTTCCTGTACTTTTCTGATATCATTTTGTTTTGTTTTAAGAGAAGAAGAGACGAACTGAGTCTTGAAACCATGCAGGTGACAGAAGTGGTGATTATGTCAGTCGCGAAACAAAGAAGAGCTCGAACTAAACGTTCTCGCTTTACAACGTTTCTCTCCTACACACATTATTTCTATTTTTATTGACCCATTTTTTTTTCTTTTGCATATAGCAATATCAGTACCAAAAGTAATAGTATTATATTTCCGTATTTCTATATCCCCACTCCCACTACCCCGTATGAGTTATATATTTTCATTCATGTAATCCTTCTTTCTAATCATGCTTTTTGATTGTCACCTGCTTTTAAGGTCAGTATGTTTATTTCGCTAAAAATAAATAATAAACTTACATTTGATAAAATAAATTTAGTATGTATTTTACAGATTCAATAACTATAATAGGCTGCACGAACTTAAAAATAAACTTATTGAAAATTTCAACGATTCAGCTTATAAAAATCAGTTTGAAACTGCGCAAAAAAAAAAAAAAAAAAAAAAAAAATTAATAATAATAATAATAAATAAATTATTATATAATATATATAAAATAATAATATTAATGATATAAGTACCAAATATCCAATTACTTTATGTATGTCCTAACTATTATTTCAAATTTAAATCAAGAAGAGGCGATGATGGCATGACTCGCACACGTTTATTTCAAATTGCTGTATTTTATGTATCCTTCCTTGCTTTTCTTGTATGTATTGTATAAAGAAAGCGTACAAGGTCGTCAAAAATTTCATTATGATGGAAACACAAAAAGTTCTTTTACGCTTCAACTTTTGATACAATAAAGGAACATAACAAATCCAAAGCTATTTAATTAGCTCAATTGCAAATTTCAACTATCAATGAAAAATGTTTACAAAAAAAGGCGTGTGTGTATAGCTTTGAAGTTGCACGCTATATTTTATGTTTCTTTTAAGGAGCTCCAATCAAACTGATATATTTTAAGGTGGCACCATCATTATACAGTGCAATATTACATAATAATGCCTCTCAACCCATCTTAAAACTTGGATTAAAAAATTATAAAGATTTTACGATCTGTTAAATGAGACGCCACACGATAACAACGTTACCAATACGATAGAAATCGGGTTCCTTATCTTAGAAGTCTTTTTTCCCAGTTTGCTGGAAGGACTGTAATATGCTATAGGCATATAATATAATAGTTATGATAGTCCCATTTAATATTGACCTGTGAAGTGAGATATTGCTTTGAGTACGCTGGCTCTTAAAGTATAGACTTACTCGTGATACTCTATTTTTTTTCTTTGATATTATTAATTAAAACAAAAAAATGTGTAAGCAATGAAAAGCTGTAACCAGAAAATATGAATATAATTATGAGGAAATATATGGGACACGTTGGAGAGAGGGAGAGGGAGAGAGAGAGAGAGAGAGAGAGAGAGAGAGAGAGAGAGAGAGAGAGAGAGAGAGAGACAGAGAGACAGAGAGAGAGAGAGAGAGAGACAGAGAGAGAAAGAGAGAGAGTTAGAGACTAATATAATAATGCAGCAAACTAACCAGCTACAGTATACAGTATATGGCTATGGCGATCAAGCTGCAGGCAAGCAAGAAAGAAGGGTATGTATGTTGCCTGCCCGCGATATTGATTCTCAGCGTGCAGCAAGCATACAAACTGGAAACGAGGGAGAATTTGGTGCATATAAGGGTGGCAGCCCTGCCTTGCATTCATCCCTTTTCTCTTCTGGTGCTCATGTTCATTAATAATCTTTTTTTTAAGTCGTAAACAATGCTGATGTGCTGCATACAAATACAATCTCTTAATATTTGGATAATAACATTATTGGTTTGCGTTCCTTATTGGACATGCGTTTATATATATATATATATATATATATATATATATATATATATATATATATATATATATATATATATATCGATTAAAATTATATTAAAAAGTCAAACAGTGGTTAACTTCTGTGTCACGACAAGCACTGCTTTACAAAAATATTTCATCATTGAAAGTTGAAAGTAATGATTTTTCAGTTTTGACCATACCTATAGATCAGTGATTTCTACAGCAAGATGTCATATCACCTCCTATAATCTTTTTGTTTTGTTGTTGTTATAAAAATATATTGTAGTACTTGCAATGGATGTTCCCGCGGGGTGATGAATAATTCTAACAATAATAATAATACTAGCTTAAAACCCGTAAAAAAATAACTTAATTTTTTACCCAAACTCAGTGCAGAAGTTTTCTCACAAAATACTAAAAGGTTTCATATTGCTAAAGGTATAGAATACCACCTGTGATTGCTTAGCACGATTTACCAGTAAGCCCCATTGTTTGATCACAAAATAAATAAAATGTGATTCAAAATACCAATTTGAATATATAAGATTATATTGAATTTGATTTTCAATTCTTGCAAAACATTTTATACACACATGTACAGTATAACCATGCACCGGATCGTTACTGGATATATTTGTAGATAAATCTTATACAATATGTTACACATTTTAAAGAACATAACTTTAAAAATCATATAAAATGATTTCTCAAAAGTGAAACATTTTAAAATAACATAAAAACACTCATCTTCAAGTTAATAATTATTTTGAAATACAGTATAATATATGAACATTTTATTTATTTAAAATTATTACATTAACGCATGCTATAGATATATACACACGCGTTTCCCTCAATAATAATAATTAAAATTCCAAGACAAACTATACTGTATACGGGAAGTTACAATTTTTATAGAAAAAAATTATTTAATAATAACCAGCTCTACGATATGTATGCAATAAAGTCTCTCAACGTATCGCAGTTTTTCTACATGTAATTGTTTTATCTCTATACTTACACCTACTATATAGTTAATCACTATAGATTTTACTACGTTCCAGAAATAGATTTGAAAATCAAATTAAATGACACTGGTAAATTATAAATTGTTATGTGACTATAAATAGAAATCGATTTTTGTTCCAAAATAAATTTTGACTTGACGATAGTTAAAATACTCTTTTCTCATTCCAATTTAATCATTGGTTTCTTTTTCTGCAGCCTCTATGTTCTACAGTATGTAAAAAGATAATCGTTTAAAAACGTTTATTATGTAATCCTATACGCCGTATTTATACACATACACATACATACACAGTACACACGCACACAATATTTTTTATAATATAAAGACAGATAAATATGTAAAATTTAAAGCCAAATTCAATATATTTTTACTTTCTTCATAGAAATAGTAAATAGCTATGTATTTATTATGATGAAATGCGGCCTAAATATTTTTAATCATTATGTTCAAATTTTATAATTCTTAAAAATAATAATATTACAAACTTGAAAAGAGAAATTTATCAATGAATCGTGAGGTTTGTTTTACATACGAACACAAAATATCTTCATGTTTGCTATAAAACTTAAAGTTCAACACCAGCTTTGTTATAATAGTTCATGATAAATGATAACAGACGTTCCAGTATAATAATCCAGGGCAGTAATCTCTCCAGTGTGTCTCGGTATGCGGACAGCATCGTTTGTAAAACACTTCAAATTAGTTATTTTATATAATTTTAATAGTGTGTGAAATGAAATCAAAAGAGACCACCCACACAAAACTCAGCATCCTTATTTGTGATTTTTATACATTTGTTGTGTGATTATTTAGTATCTCAGATAATTTTCTTTTTTTACTACAAATTTAAGCTCAATGAAATACTTTATTATGTAATTAATTAAAACATTATCATAGATTATAAATGGATTTTAATAAATTAAACACATGAAAAATATAATGTCGATGAACGTTGGATCTACAATACGTCAATGAAAGTTGAATTAGAAATTAAAAACTTTATGTAAAAGTAAATCTTTATTTGTTTTGCGCACCTGGACACAAAAGGAATGATCCGAACGCGATGTGAAATTAGAAAATGTGCACAACTCATTGGGATCAAATTTACGAGGTTCCGAATACGAATTGCGTATTTCGGCGATTTGTGCATGAACGCAACGTGTCTGAAGGATTTGGAACGGGTCCAACCCAAAATCGCGTCCGCAAGCTATAACATAATAATTATATAAACACATGTTTTTTGTTTGTTTGTTTTATCATATATAGAAATAGCTCATTGCATTGATGTCTCAACAGTTTTGCATTTATTATATAAAGTAAAATTATATTTTATTATGCAATTAATATGCAATATCTTTTGAAATAACAAGAACTGCACAATGCATGTGGTTTTATTAATTAAATTAATTTCCATATCATGTATTTTATTACAAATTACAATAAATAATGAATTCATCATCACAACGGAGTATTTGTAATGAATATTTGTTTTTGTAATTTAAATGCATCACTATAATATAATTAGATTATTATTAATATTTTAATTTTGCATACTGCATCCAATTAATGAATTTACATCACAAAGTTTTCTTCTTTATATAAGATTGATTTCACTGCAATCAAAAACCACAAGGTTGTTATATATGCATAGATCAAAACATACATATAGAATTGGAATGTATACAATTTTTTTCCACTTTGTTTTATTTCTATTTTTAATGAATAAAAATTGTCATAATAAAAATATAATCATCAATAAAGCTGATTAAAAAGATAATAATATGGACAAGTATATTCATATATAATTATGAATATTTTTTAAATGTGCATCATAAACACATGAAACGAATTTTTGTGGTATTATTGATTATAATGTTTACAACACAGTCTATACGTACTGCAACATCTAAAAGTGTACAGAATAAAATTACGTGTTGTAAGTAATAATTCATGCTTTCATATATATATATATATAATAATATATATATATATATATATATATATATATATATATATATATATAAATATATATTATTATTATATATTTTATATAAAATTATATAATTAAATAGCCTTTGTTAAATTACCGATACATTTCAACTGTTTTATTTATTATTAAACTTCTTTTACATTAATTGTCACATTGTGTAATTAAACTTTTCATTTGATGTCTTAATTATTAAAATTAAAATTCTATTATTAAAACTTGATTATACTTCCTCAATCCTCAATCAAGTGAAGGAGTGATATTATGTCTTGATGTGTCTCTATAATAAATAATTGTATAGGTTCAATGAATTTAACGACATGTTTTAATTTTCGAGGACATATTATAGATATAGAAATGGTAGCATTTATTAATATATTAAATATTTCACTTGATAATATAATAATAATTGTTATTATTTATGTCTCATTCTTTGAATTTACCACAGGGAAAAATATAATATTAATTTAAAATTGAGGGGTTCGTTTCATAATAACTTACGGCATTCATCTATAAAAGCTCGTGTATAAATAAAATGAAGCAGTCACGTGTTGTTGTGAAAGCCGAGATAACAAAAATAAAAAATGAATCAATGTACTGTACGTACACACACAGCTATTGAAAAAAATATATTTAAAACTTATTGCCATACATTTTTATGTCACAAAAAAAAAAATCAATTTCTTTTGATAAAGGAAAGTTTTCTTTGATAATTTTAATTTGCAATCCCAGCCATGATTTTCGTATGAAAAAGAAGAAGAAAAATGTATTTATAGTGAGAGCAAAGAATAGCACGTAAACAGTGGAAATTTTATTATACTGTATTTAAAAATAAATAAATGAAAGGGAGAAAAAAAAAGAAAAGAAGTTACTATATTGAAAACAAATATTATGAGGCTTCATTTTGATTATTTAAAATATAAATAAAGCGAACATAAAAGTTTATATTTACACTGCAAATTTAGAGTATTATAAATATAGCATTCTGATAAAGTTGGGGAAAAAGGTGTGAGAGATGGAGATAGATATACAGCAAAAACATTTTAGATTTTTCTTTCCTGTGCTATTGATATTGATTTGATATTTTATTTGTTGTCATTTTAGATTCGTTAGTATCATTCGTATGCGCATTAAAAAATGGGATATGATGTATCAAAAAAAAAAAAAAAAAAAAAAAAAAAACTATGGAGCGGTTATTATTATTATTGTTATCTGGACCGCTATTCACAATTCAATTAAAGTAAACCGGTTACCTGTAAAACAGGTACTATAAAAATATTTAATATATTTAAGTAAAAAAATCTACCAAATTAAAATGGTTTCAAAATTACATAAAAATATAACATAAAAGCATGTTTTAGCAAAGAAGAAATCGATCATAATATAAAACGTGTTTCAATTTGTTATACAAACATAATTATATATATTATAATGTATAATATATATAATATATATATATATATATATATATATATATATATATATATATATTCACACACACACACACACACACAAATGAATTTACAAACACTTTGATAATAATTTTCGAAATTTATACGAACAATAATTACAGCAACGTGAAGAACCAATGATACTTCATAATTTAATTTTAAAGATTCAACGTATTTAGCGTATATTTCATTTTATTTTGAGAATATTTTGATCAATACATTCACATTCATAATTGCTAATATCCTACATTTAAAAATGTATAACTTTCCTATCAAAATAATCCGATTATGTACTGTACCTTGTCTCTTTTCAAAATTAAATCAAAAGATGAAGCTTATAATATTTACATAATATATATAATGTTTTATGCCACTATATGACGTGTATATTCTTTACCAAAATGATTTACAATCAAACTTATTTATCCTTTTTTATTATTAATAATGTTTAATTTTTGCTCCACACAGAAAGCAAAAATAACGTTATTTATGCTTATTATAGCATAAACGTTGCTAAATTGGATAAAAATAAACAACTACACAAAGCTTAATATTTAAGCAATGTAAAATAGTTACAATGCATTATATTATAAATTATGTTGTACTGAACAAATATTGCCGTAAATGAGCTAAAGTATAATTGTTACGTATTTGTTTTTGTGCGGGCATGAAAGTTAATTTGAAAAGAAAAAGAAAAAAAATCTGAAATTACAATGTTATTCATACAAAATAATCGTATTTTGCTACTGTTTACCATACTATTATTAATATCATTGTGAAATTGTGATAGAAGAGTTGAAGAGGCAAGATAAACTTGGTGCAGCCTTGAACCACTAAGCCTTACAGCAAAGGGATAAATGTCAAGGGGATACATTGTAAAATAATAATAATACTATTTTTTTCTAATGACATGGAAAACAATATAAGTCGCGGAGGTCAAAAACTTGTACCAAGTGCAAAAATTAATCACCATTTATATATGCAATTCATTACAGTCCCCCTCCCTCCTCTCTACATTATAAGACACAGCTATGACTATTTTGATCTGCAATTTTTCCATATTTATTGATTGCTTAAAAAAAAAAATTAGAATATCTGCTTATATCTACTAACTACATCAAAACGTGTGAACAGCTTTGAAATTGTTATATCCCCCACATTGTATTATAGCCTTTAGGGCTAACATAAATACTCATACAATGTAATGCTCTTACGATTCAAACACATCAAACATAAATATTATAGGATATTTGGTTACGAACTTTGAAAAGATAAACTAATATAGAGAAGCTATAACGTTCATACCCTATGTGTGAAGGTCAAAATTCGTTTGTATTTCATGTAAAATAATTAAACTATTAATTACTAAACCATATTCATACAATGCAATAAAATTGTAGACATAATTATATTATTATTACTTTTATGAACTATTTTTGAAATGATAAATTTTTAAATCAGAATAGTTTTCTTTCATGATAGAGTGAACTTTAGATTATTAAAAACTCTTTTGCATCGTATATTAAAAAAATAAATGAGAAAGACAAAGCTGTAAGTGTAATATTTGAATGGTCATTTAGTTTTAAATAAATTAAATAATTGTTTTTATTAAAATAATAAAAAATTTAAAAAAAAAAAAAAAAAATGCGAGCTTAAAACCGAACTACATTTCTGGCCCATTCTCAAACCTAATCCTCAAATATACTTTTTTTTTTTTTTATATAAAACGAGCATTTTTATTTATTCATTCATTCTTTTTTACTACATCAAATAACTAATAATTTTCTTTGTTAATTACACATAAAATCATTGTGATTCAAATTTGACCTACTTTTGTAATATAATAATTATGTTAAAAACTTTGTCTCAAATAGAGAATAAAACATCAATGTTTAGCAATTTTATTTGAATAAATTTATTTGACGAATGATAAACTTTCACTACAGTATAAATGAAATGAGATAGAGGTGTTTATAAAAGTTAGTATAGTGGCTGAATGCCGCGGCAAAAGCTCAGCCCTTGCCATATTGAGGAGCCAAAATGCTTTCTCTGTGAGTATTGATCATGGCAAGCGCACCAGCTGCTCCCCATTGCACAGCCCTTCACCCCCATCTCCCTCCCTCTCTCTCTCTCTCTCTCTCTCTCTCTCTCTCTCTCTCTCTCTCTCTCTCTCTCTCTCTCTCTCTCTCTCTCTCTCTCTCTCTCTCTCTAATTCACTATAGCCTACCAAACTGACTTGCGCCACATATACAATGTCTCAAAATGAAAATTTAAAGCAAACACTCGATGTTTTATTGACTGCCCATCCGTTATGCATATGCATACAATGATCGTGAGTATGTTTTGCGATCGCTATAACTATTGTTAGCAAATATATAATACAAAATATTGCGTGGAATTAAAAGATTCGATAATTGATAAAGAAATTTAAATCACTTTCCATCCCCTTTAAATAATTAATTAGCGATACATTCTTGACAAAATTATTAAAATTGTTTTCTTTTGGCGTAAAAAAATCATTCTTCCGACTACGTTGGTTCCTATAGATAAGAAAACAATATATTTGCAAAATGGATAAAAACCAACAATAGGAGAAAAAGGAAAAAAATATGCAAGATGACACCATTAATGTTGCATTATAATATATGTCTCTATGATATTTGTAAGAATTCAACCATTTATATATATATATATATCTATATATATATATATATATATAAAATATATATATATATATATAATTACAGTGATGCTATTTTATGTGATTCTTTGAAAAGCTCAGTAATCTAACAAAGCCAGACTTATGTAAGTGAAACGATATACAAAAAGAAACCTTTTATGTTTAAGTCTAATGGCTAAATAAAATAATTAATTTCTACTTTAAAAAAACTGTAGCACAGTGTAGAGTTCTTAAAGTAGCATACCTTAAAGGTGCATTCGCATGTCACTTATTATTATTGTGCTGATATAACTTTACAGTAAAAAAAAAAAAAAAAAAAAATGACGTGACAAAACACAGCGTCATGGAAATCACGTTGCACACACTGTATGTAAATGCACCAAGCACCAATACAGATTTTAGTTGCACTGGAAAATTACTGCCAAATTTTGTTTATTTTTAAGTAATATATATATATATATATATATATATATATATATATATATATATATATATATTATTATTATTATTATTATTATTTGAATTGTGTGAGACACAACTAAAAAATACCATGCAATGTGAATGCATCCCAACTCAGAAACAATGGTTTCTTTACTTCGTCTTTCGTCTCCTCTTTTAATATGAATACAAATGCTATAATATGCTCTATGGAAAATCTACTTTTCACTGCTAAAGGAATGATCCTCTGCAAAGTTACTCTGTTGTACAATAAAGCAATAGACGTTCAACAACATTGTGTTGTAAAAGCACATGGTTATGTCATACTACATAATGTGCGAAGTTTCTTTTTCCCGTGCGTGTTTCAGACAACATTTACTTACACGTCATAAATAAAGTGCTGTACTCGCAAAAATTATATATGCCAAGCTTTTACAAAAAAAAACAACATGTTGTTCACTTTTATTATTATTATTTTTTTACTACTTCTATCTTCTTCTTCTTCTTTCTTTGCATTGACCAAAGGTCAACATAAACCCAGGTATTAGAAAAAAAAAAAAAAAAAAAAAAAGCTGTTTAAAGCATACTTAATGCATCTCTGGAAAACCGTTGAACTTTGAAAACAACACGTACAGTGTATTTTATAACCCCCATTTAAACCTCCTCAGGCCACGGGGCATTAGTTTCCTCGGAAAACACTGTAAACAGTGTCCCGCCATTATGATAAAAGTATAGCAAATTCAGGATATATCTCTCCTTTTCCCGCACCGCTTGTGATTAGTAGAGAATTTTAAGGATCCTTAAAATTCTCTAGTGATTAGTTAGAATACACAACCAGTAAATCCCATCTCCAGCTAATTGAAAAGGAGAAATGTGCTTAATTTTTAAAATGAAATTAATCACTATCCAAACGTTAAGCATCTGAACAATAAGTTATTTTGCGGCACGGCCGAAAAAACAAAAATAAAAATGGCGATTTCTGAAAAGTTTTAGTAAATTAGTGTTACTTCAATGCTAATTTTTAAAAGCGCATAAGCCACTTGTCTAGCAAGTCAATATTTTGAAAGTATATAGTAATCTGAAATAAATAATCAGATGTAAGATAGAAAAGAAAAGCTAAATACTACTTCATGTGCAATTTCGTTCAACAGAGGAGGTACCGAAACGAAATGAATAACTTTCAATTTTAGTAATGCATTTCAGTGTATAGTTGTGAAATTTTATGATTTCGTTGCGGTACATAAATTTTGGAACTATGACTCTTTGTGTCCCACTCTTTTTGTGCAAAGCAAGTTACAATGAGTGCCGACAAATCGAACGATCAATATACTGAGAAATTAATACGACATTAGTCCGTGCAAAAATCGATGGCCTTGCATCAACTTCTAACACAATTCAAATACAATGGGATACTTATTGTAGTGCGATGTATTAGCAGCTTCTATGCTTCCGTACATAATACAGTTTACTAACTACCTGGTAAATGTATTTCTTTTTTATAATATAATAGTTCCACAGTCACATACAGAAATAATAAATGTAAGCCTATAATATGGACTGTACGTTTCCCCAAACATTTATAAGTTTTCCGTGACAAAGAGTTACGGAGAAAATGTATAAACTAAAATAAAATTAAAAAAGCAAATTGGAATTAAAATCATGTGTGCTTGTTGTAGAAATTCAGAGATATGTCTGTTATTAGAGAATTGTTAACTGAAGTACGCAATACAGAATTATTTTTTGAAGTTTATAAATAAAATGAATTTTCAATAGAATATCTGTTTTGATATGTTTTTTGTCTTTTTTTAAATTAATTTTTATAACAACGTTTAAAATAATTAACCTAGTTATGACTTATGAGATCATCTTTTATTGTACTTTCCGTCATGAAATGGATTGCCTTATAGCTATGTTAATAAGTACGTGATCCACATGATTTTACTTTTAATATAACAAAAAAAATTATAAATGAACATTTCATGGATGAAACAGAGTGTAAAATTTGTTCGGTGGCAATGTTATTTTGTGAGGGTGTTTTGTATTTCTCTACAAAAAGCGAAATTGAAATATAAATTTTTAAGCCTAATATTTAATTTCTGTATTATTACTGTATAGTTTTTAAATATACGAACACACATAAAATGCAAAATATTATTACGAAACTACAGTATGCAATGACTATATTATGCATATTTTTATTTAAGATACAGTATGTAACGTGGATGTGAAGTTTAAAAGTTAAACAATAATATATTTTTAATTTTTCGTTACTGTGTGATTCAACAGTATTTGTTGCATTTACTTGAAGTCTTTAAGAAATTTGTAAAGTTCCTTGCATCATTTAAACTTAAATTTCTGTATCCCAGAGAATTGTTTTGCAAGAGGGAAGTAAGAGCCCGGGCAGAAAAAGGTTAGACATCAATATTTTTCTTGCGACGAGTCGCTTATGTGAATATAACTTCGCAGTTCTTCTTAGTACAAAGTTACTTCAAATATTTACAGCAGTCTTGTAGAACAATCGCAAATATGTGAACTCCCTCTGTCTAAATAAACTTCGCGAGAAAAAATTGTTTCATGTTTGTTTGTTTGTTTATAACGAGAGTATAACATGTAGAGACGTTAGGAGAACATGAAAGTCGTTTGTGCTAGTAAAACTGCTTTAAAATTATATTTGTTCGAAGGGTACAAACAAGAAAACATTTACGGCCAAATAGTGAGATTCGGAAGACAAAAAACAAAACATAAATTATGGTGCTGAACCGTGAGTAATGAAAAGTTTTGAATCATATCAAGCTATTTTTTGAGACTTTTAATTGTTTGGAATAATCTACGTATATACAATATCATATTTTTTTTAATTCAGCTTGATTAATTCAACGGAAGTGGATGTGTTTCACGATTCTTTTCATTGTATAAAAAATATGTAACTTTAACTTTTATTGATTTGGGTGTTTTTATGATTGTATAATATTATAATGTAAATGGTATATTATGTAACTCTGCAATCTGTTTCTATGTACTGTGTACCACCATGAATGTACTGGCCAAGTAAAACTGCCTGTTTCTTAGATTACAATAAAACTTCATAGTAGCAACTAGCAATGCTATGCAAGCCATACCGAATCTATGCCCCAACATAAATTGAAATCATGTATTCAATGCTGCTGTTCACTTTTATAGTTTTGGTCACAAATAATGGTATTAAGTTTTTAACTTTGTTTTTGTGCAAATCCTTGAAGGAATTTTCTGTAAGTATAATAATAATAATAATAATAAATGGTTTTTATTACGAGGCCAAAAAGGGTACATACCCACTTACATGGTCCTCTGACTTATTCTTGACATAAATATTATCGTCAGAGTATTTAATTTTTACAACAAAATCATAGCATACATAAACATATTATATAATATTATTTCACTATAGTGATAAAACATGATAAAGAGCATAATATATATTTCTTATTTACTTATTCTTATACAATTATGATAAACACTTTTTACTGACATGTATTTTATGTTTAAAATAATACTAATCAAAATATCTTTTACATACTCAAAACGGATATTTAGACAATTATTGAGTCTTTAATTCTTTTATTCAGACTTAATCAATAAACAAAATTATAGTGTCATTGATTGCTATTTTTAACTAATAGCGATATCAGCATTTTAATGCAACATTTTGTTAATGTGGGAGTTCTAAATTTTTATCCATAAACATGTGTCCCAAATCCACCGACTGACAAGGAAGAACACCCCCGGAACCAACCCCCGACGGAAACCCCCCGCACCCGCTCCCGCTTCGACTTACTGCATATGCAGCAATTCGAAACGGGAGCGGGCGCACGATAATCCTCGAAGGTCAGTCCCAAGAACCCCCCCCCTGCCAATCCGACGATTCCTGAACACAATGCTTCATCAACGATAAATAGAGAAGAGCAAATAGAATTACAAATTAAGTATGTATTAAAATAACAAATCACAATAAAAATTAACTTTTACAACCTTCATTGTTTATTAAAAAATAGACAAGATACTTTATTTTTAAATACTTTTTTAGATTCAATATTATAGAAACTATCTGTTAAATTATTCCACAACTTAGATCCTTTAACGGCAAATGAGTTATCATACACATAGCAGTTCGATTTAGGAGGTAGAAGCAAGAATTTATGAGATCTTGTAAGACGAGAACTATTGTTTTTTAATGGGGTGAGATATTCATACAAGTATGATGGTTGTTTGAAGTGCATTAATTTTTGTAAGGCGCATAGCATGTGTACATTTTGTCTTTCATTTATTTTTAATAAACCAAGTTTTTTATAATAACTGCTGATATGTTCATGTTTTTTTATATTATATACATATCTTATAGCATTATTCATTAATACCTGTAATCTATTTTTCTGTTTATTATTAATGTTACTCATTACAGTATCACAGTAATCCAAAATAGGTAAAATAAGCGTTTTGATTAATATAATACGAGTTTCAGTAGGAATATTTCTACGAAAGGAATATAGATGATGGAGTGAAAGATACATCTTTTTACACATGAAACTTATTTGATTATTCCATTGTAAGTTATTATCTAGAAATATTCCTAAGTTTTTAACATTATTCTCAAGTTTAATGACATTATCACAGAGTATAATTTGATCAAGATTTATAGATTTAAGTAAGTTTAAATGATTTTGTAATCCAATAATAATTGCTTGTGTTTTTTTTGGATTTGCTTCAAGTCCATGTAAACGAAAGTAGTTCACTATGGATTCTAAATCTGAATTAAGTTGATTTATAGCCAGATTAACATTTTTAGGACGTGTGTGTATATAAATTTGTAAGTCATCTGCATATAAATGATATTTACAATATTTTAATGATTTTGAAAGATCAAAGATATATATAGCAAAGAGGAGCGGTGCGATTACTGAACCTTGAGGTACTGAACATTTTAATTTTAATTTATCTGACTTATTATTATTTGAACCAATAACAATTTGTTCCCTGTTATTTAAGTATGAGTCAAACCAGGATAAAGTTGATGAAGAGAATTTTAGGTATTTTAGTTTACAAAGTAGTATACTATGTATTACACTATAGTTCCATATTATGGCATTGCTTTGAGTGAAAGGTCAAACAGCAAAATGCTTTTGGCTTACCCTGACAGGGATGTGTAGCTTCATAATATGTTCCTGAACGTAAGCATGGTGATTACTGATTACTTTTATCATATGTAGAATGCAATAAAAGTCTGATCAGAATTAAAGCAGAGTAAAAGTAAACTAGCAAAATAATTAAGATGTTTTTTTTTTAGAGATTTTATGTAATTTCTATACATAGGCATCTATAATTTTCATAAAACCAAATTAAAGTTACGGAAGTTAAGGTAGAGAGCGGGTGTGGTGGGTGGCAAAAACAAAAAAAATATTCATAATAATAATAAAATATTTAAAAAAAAATGAAATGTTGCCTCTTACTTCCTTTGTTTTTAACTTACTGTGTACGTATCGGCACAAGTGATTTTACTTCGCTTGATACTAACAGGTACTGCGCACTTCTCATATCACTTGACTACCGCTAAACTAACAGTGTTGAATATTAATTATAATTATTATGTATGATATGTTAATGTAAATCGATTTTCAATTTATATTATGTATACACACACACACACACACACACAATACACACCCACATGTTGTGTATTCTATATTTGCAAAGTGTATAAGACATTTTCGAACGCAAATTTAAAGTTATCAAATATTATAACGCACACAGTTGTCCATTTTACTTGATGCGTATTATTTATTGACACTGTATAAGCTTAATAGAAAGCTGCCAATACAAAACGTATTTGGAAATGATTTAAAAAAAAAAAATAAAAAAAAAATTATGATAAAAGAAGGAAGTAAAAGTCATGCATGACAACACAATTTTGGAGCATCATAACACAAAATGAAATCAATAAAATATAAATAATTAACTAAATTCTGTATTTAGCTTATGTATGAGTAAAGAAAACTATTTATAGTAAAACCTTATAAAAAATCAAAACGAGGAAATATTTTACTGTATTGACAGGTAATTTTTTTGTATTAAATTCATAAAAATTTAGAAGCATTTATTGTAATATCACAAGCAGTTTGTGCTCCTGAACAAAGATAAACTTAACATAATATATCATACATTTTAAAACATTAATGTTAATAATAAAAATACAAAACGTAAATATAATGTGAGAAATTACTTATGGAAATTTGTGAAAATTGAATGTAGAAAACCACAACTACATGAACACGATAACAATTCATCTCATTTTATCGGCCACTTTTAGTAATGTATTATCCTATTGGTAACACTATTATACGTATTATAAATTATAATACACAATGAGTCTTCAACCAAAGCACTTTTAATTACCTGCTGACTCGACTAAAATTCAATTATGATATGGAGAATCGATATAGCAATATTTTTATAAGTTCACATTTGAATAAAGCAAAAAAAAAAATTTAACTAACTCCATCTGTGACTTAATAGTACAGTATGTATACGTCTTTATTTGAAATATATCAACTAATAACTACTTTCTAAATGACGAACTCAAAGATATTAATATATTAATTCCAAATTTATATTTTATTGTTATGAATCATATACCATGTAGAAAAGCAAAACCTAGAAGAAAAAAAAATACAAGGTAGGATTAAGGGTTGTCTTTAGTTGGCTTATATCTCAAAATCTAAAAAGAAAAGTTGGTAATTTTTTTATGTCACCTCAAACTTAGTGGTAACAGCTACCCATGATAAAATTTTCATTACCCGTGACCATCAGATAAGAGAGAAAAGAATTTTTGAAATTTACTTAAATTAACATGGCCTCGTATGGGACTAAAACTTCAAAAAATCATAATTCAAAATCTAGCATGGTGACCCCCCAAAATTTTAACATTTTTGAAGTTGCCTTAACCTAATGTATCACCATGCAAAATTTCAGATTTTTCCTTCTTTACGACTTTTTAGTCAAATCCCGCAGTAGCTGATTTCCCGCCTTAAAGAGATTTTCATACAACGTAAAAGAGTATTAGCATGTAAAAGGAGCTGAAATATCCTATAACGTCTCGCACTATAAAATGCGTGCTGCATAATATAATACTATTCGATTTGTTCATAAGCTATCTTTGATTGTTTCATGACCATAGCAATTTCTCTTCACATATTTTATTATACTATTATTTTATATTATAGTGCAAGTGTGTGTGAGTGTTCAACGAGTAAATTATAATATTTATTATTATTTACTTATTTAATTTATGTTTGCTATACTTGTTACAGTTCCTCCTACAGAACATATTATAAATTATAAAAATAAAATGAAAAAAAAAAAGAAAGAAAAAAGAAAAAGAAAGAAAAAGAAAAAACGCAGAAGAGGAAAATAGGCACTTAAGTTTCTAAGTTTCTACTATTTCAACGCAACTATGTAGTATTAAACAAAGAAGACAGCAGAAAAAAGTTTATAAAAAAATGTGTTTTAACTTTTTTCTCTTTTCTATTTATAAATTTGTTTATGTCAGCAAGTAATATGTACACTTACGGACTTCAAAAATGTTCAGAGTCTCAAGGCGAAACTGGTATCACATTATGTGCATTACATGAATCATTGGTGTTCTGTATTGCGGGCTGCAGACAAGGCGGATATGTTTAAAATTGTACTTACGCAGTGGCTCAATATCATACATTACATTTGCCTTACAAAAATATCCTAAATAAATATCATACTTTAAAAATAATGAAATTGATACATGATTTTTCCTAAAGGAAATGTATCAAAATATTATAATGAAATATTGAAAAATGTTTACTCGCACGAAGAGTACAGGTGGAGTGCAACAGTATAAGAAAATGTAAAGGCTTGGAGAAAACACGTTTTGCCTCGAATAAAATTTAGGTCGTATTATTTAGGGCACGTTAGTTTGCTCTTGCTGCCCTTGTATTGTATACCTCAATCACTGTTCTGCATGTATCAATTAACAGTGAATTATGACCATAAAATTATATAACATTATTACTACTCTGCTGGTGGACATTTATAGTAAGTAGGAACTAGTGTTACGTTAAATATACTGCAATAAAAAAATAAATATTTGTATGCAGTTGAATATTATAAAATAAAGTACACTTTATTGTATTGTTTGATATTCTGATGAACAATGATATATAGTACTAAACTATATAAAGCCGCCTTTAATGCTTCTATGAAATTTGCATACAAAAGAACCTATATTATAATGAGTGTATTAATATTCGTTTGCACGAGTCAAAATTATAGAAAATATTTTGTCATGGAGCACTGCGAGTTACAACAATACTATTTTCTTCGTCAACACTCATCTGGAAATACGAAATGCAGCTGTTCACTTGTCTTTTCCTAAAGTAATTGAAAAATACTGTTGATATTTCGAATATTACGTTAGAAGTCCTTATTTTGTCTAATGATGAGCAGTTCAATAAAAATATTCTCATATAATTCACATCTTGTATTACATTACTATATTTCATCACTTTTATCGCTTTGGAATTATACCATTTAGAGAATCAAGTTTTTGAATCAAAGACCAGGCCATTATAAAACAAAATTTTTATTAAATTTTTCTGTCACAAAAGTTTGATATTCCTTGCAAAAATAATAATCCACAATAAGAAATGCCTTTCCCCCCCCCCCCCCCTCTTAAAAAAAAAAAGTAAACAAATCGATATAGGTATAATGCAACAAGAAAATCGTGCAAATAAGATCAAAGTTTGGTCATTCTCAAAAGGCTAAATTAAGGCGTGATGATTTTCTCCCTTAAACTTTAAGTTAAGTTGTAAAATTTTATTTATTTATTTTCCAGCAAAAGGATTTCATATTTTGCCTATACTGATGTAATTTCACGTATGAAAAAGCAATTCGCCTGGTGGCATTCTCAAACTGTATACATTTTACTTAATATTCTACAGCAATCAAAGATAAAGCAATGTAAACACACTGAGACGTAAAATATTTTCCCCATTGGTTTATTGAAATAATATTATGTATTATTATACGGAGTATTACATTATTTAAATTCTCCATAGTCCATACAAATTAATTGTACGTCCATAAGTTTATACAGTATAATTTTATATGGCAGTTTCTGTACATACTGCACACCTAAATCAGATAATACAAAGAATATTTATGATTTATATTTTGTAATTCATAGGTATTTCATTAAACAAACTATGGAATTCCTGAGATTTTAACAATGGAATGAAAGTTATAATAATTACGTTATACTTTGATGTTTATAAATTTCTCTATTTCTTGTTCTGGAATTTAATTATTATTTTAAACTTTTGTTCAACTTTAGCGTTAGTAAAATACATACCAAATAAATAATAATATTTTACTTCAAAAAAATTAACACTGTTTTCTTTGAATAATAATAATAAAAATCAATTAATGCAAAGAATTTATAAGTTTGAGGACAGAAAAACTCACAAATGAACACGCACTATTTTTGAATCAATAAATCATGCCAATTTTTTTCTCAAATAAAAAGTTTGCCTATAAAGATGGAGGAGAG
>OX439127.1:47003601-47071101 GCA_949318235.1 Ecdyonurus torrentis
ACGTAGCGAAATAAAATGCTAAATTTATTGCGAGCCAGCTGTAGAGCTAAGCAAGCTGATCATCATAGGCAAGGGTGCAATACCCACAAGCAGTCAGCCACCCTGAAACTCACCGTGGCACGTCATCCTCTTCTGTTGATGTCACACCTCCCCCACGATTTGCAGATTCGCTGAACCTAAGAGGCAAAAATAAACGCGAAAGAAAATAAACATTAAGTATATTACGATTTCTACTATATTTCAATTTGATTAAGTGTAAGTATACTAATCGCTAAGTATTACAAAACAAAAGAATGTCAAAAGGAATTTAATTACTAAAGGGAAAAAATATTCCCACAAAAAAAATAATAAGAATAAAAAATAAAAGTAAAACAAGGTAAGACAAAAATCTATAATATTTGAGGATAGAGTTAAGGTTGTTTTGTTGTATTGTAGCGTAAGAATTGAACTGACAGAGGGAGAAGAAAACAATTACCTAGGATCCAACTTCCTTTAAAACCCATAATAGTAATATCAAAGAGCTGCTTTTTATATGTAGTATTACCAAGAACCATTGTTAATTTTTTTTTTTATTATCATTAATGATGAAAATACTATTAAAAACAGGATTAGGTGTAGGATTGTAAAATAGGTATGTAAAAGAGAAATTAAAAGTACCAATAAAGCTAATAAGGATGCATGTTAGTTAAAAATCAAATTAATTTGTTACATTATATTATTTCTAAAGCATTTAATATATAAGTTATAAATAATTAATTAATAATTTGATTTTCTTGCTACATAAAAGAAATAAAGTGTAACAAAAGAGCGATAATATTTTTCCACGATACTAAAATAATAATACAAAAGAAAAAAATATTTATAATTATATTATATAATTGTAAAATAGCATTCTATGATAGCGTAGCAGTCAGCACATTGAGCATTACAAAATACTTTGCTGTTTCAAGGCTGCAATACGGCTTATAAAAATAGCAATCCAAAAATCTTGCTTATTATTGATTTTTTTAAGAATAAACAATGCATAATATATTTTTACCATTTCAAATAAAATAGTTTTAATTTTAACAAGAACATTAACTATATTTTTTTATAAATATAAAAAACTTAGATTATTTCTTTAAGTAAACATGACATGAATTATTCTCATAACTCTATAGCTCTTAGTTTTATAATTTAACTTTAAGAAATATCTACTAAAATATATTTGGTTTTTAGTTTATTACAGTACGTTTGTATAATTTTTCAATGAAAAAATTATAAACTTTTAAGTTCAAAATAAAATCTCTCAATTTTTTTTTTTTTTTTTTTTTTTTCAAGGAAAGTTTATTATTTTTATAAGATTTACATATTATATAGAGTTACTTAAATTTTTCAAATTTATATTCAGTACATGATACACGGCAAAGTATAATACTGTGTATAGTAACAGCTTACTACACAAGCAGCATTATAAGCACGCAAATAAAGCACAAATCAAAATTCAACTATTGAATACATAAAGCATTAAAAGATCAAAGATTTTCTTTTTCTTTGCAGTTTTTCTTTGACGTTTTTTTTTTTTTTTTTTTTTTTTCTTCCCCCATTTGATTTTGGACCTTGATGCGGTACTTTCCAAAAATAACCTTTCTGCGCAATTGAATCTCCCAAACCTTTCGTTATCAGTTGAGGAAATACAAGAAGTTGTCTGTTTTTGTTTATAAACTTTTGTGTAAAAATATTGAAATATTGTAGGTTATCTTTTATTATTATTAATTTTACATTAGCTTTTATTATATTTCATTACTTTTATTTAATACGTTAATGATGCAAAGAATTTTTTGACAGAGACCACAACAAAAGTTGTTAGTAAGAAACACAAATTGTTCTTTAAAAAGCATGTTTTTAAACTGGCTGTAAAATCATTAAATAATTTACATGACAGCAAATTAATTAAAAAGTTTTTTATATATATTTTTGTGGTACATTTACTGGAGCGAGAATGATATAATAAAGGCAACAATGATAAAAATAAAGAAAGCAAAATATTATATACATTAGCCAGCAGCACAAGCTTTTATATAGGATAGCAGTGTGACCCATTAGCGTTGCACTTCAGCAAGAAAATTACATTACTCTCTTTACGAGCAAACAACTTATTGTACAGTACACTATTATGTACTCGACTCAAAAAACCTCCACCGATTTATCGTTTTACCACTAATATATCGCCCTTTTTTTTGCGCATTGCACAGGGTGGCGGCTGGGCGATACCGTAAAAGGTCGAACGGCAGGTTGCTCAGGCTTTTTGAGACGAGTATATATATATAAGAATATAATAATTATAATAATATAACAAAATATGCAAAACAATGTAATGTTACATTATATAGGGCAGCGCTAACAAATTAGCGTACGTCTTATGTAATTTTGCCCAAGTGCCAAGTTTTACATAAATAAAACTCAAACGATTTCCAAATAAAAAAAATTGCAAGTAAAACTATTTTTCCGCCATAAAAACGTTCGGTAAAGGGGAAAACAAGAAATAAAATTTTCAAATGACACAAAAGTTAGTTTTCGCCTTCAAAGTATCTGAAGTTACATTGATGCAAAATTATATCGTTTTGATTTAAGTCATAATGTCTCGTTTAATACTTAGTAGTTAGTGCTCAATATTTAAGACTTTAATACGATTTAAACATCGTGTGACTATACTGTATAACATCTAGCAATAAGGAATAACGATGATTCTGACTTATTCAAGTATGCATTTCTAAATTTCACAAACTTCAAATAAATTTATCTTGTTTCTAGCTTTTTCATTCATTTAAATCGAAAAGCAATTAATAATCAACAACAATGAAACAGATTGAAATAGATAAAAGTGGAGCATAGGAAAATATAACAATTAGCATGAAGCAAATAGCATTATAACAAAAACATTTATATTTATATTAGCAAACCTTTTTTGTTTTCACCAATGACCACTTGAAAACATGAGGCATTGATAACATGATAGTTGTTAACTTCAAGATTATTGCTTACAACCTTAAATAATTTTACAATTTTTTTTTTAAGACCCTTTTAAATCGCCATTGCTAATATCGATAAAAATAAGAGCTCCAAAGGTATTTGATTCGTCACAAAAGGGGTCTTGGTTACGTAAACGCCGTATACATTAAGTTTCACAATAACCGCACATTTAACCGCAATACTAAAGGAATGTAGAAGTAAATATTATATATATTATTTTCACCCGTAAAATTCCACACAGCTTATACTAAATTAATTGAATTTTATTGCTAAATATAACTTCAATAAAAGGCTGAAAAATACTAAATAATAATGAAAATCAATTACATTTCATCAAGTTTTATAAAAAACGAAAACTGGCACAGAAAATGGAATTTAAAAAAAATAGTAATTACACTGAATGCCACCTCTCTTCGAAAAACAAAATCAATATCTTCGTTTCTCTTTCAAAAGTTTTTTTTTAATACAATAAGCAATTCATTCCATTCAAACATATTTTCTTTATGACGTTTTTTTTTTTTTTTTTTTTTTTTTTTCATATACACAAAAAAAAAATCGTCTTTTCATAATAAATACTTTTCAATTCCAATCGGAAAATAAAAGGGTATATTTTAAATTAAAACTACAATAGAACTTTTCAAAATTCCTCACAGAACAAATATTTGTTGATGGCTACATTTTTGATAAAAATGTTTCTGGCCATAAAAAAAGAAGAAAAAAATTAATTTATGTAACATTAAATTTGAACAAAAATTCACCTATACTGTAGAAACACTTGGCAAACACTAAACGCTATAGTATACTTGGAAACACGATACATCGCTTTTTTCCGAAATCCGATAAAATTTCTATTAAATTTCTATTTTTTATTAAACTTCTATAAATTTCTATACACAGTATATATATATATATATATATATATATATTTTCGTATTTCTATTTTCTATTAATTTCTATTTTCAATAACACTCTTTTTTGGATTTTGAGAATGATCAATTGTGAACATTGTCAATAATCGCATTAAAGTAATTAATAAATAATAATAAAATGTAAAAATGTAAGAGTTTTTTTTTTTCTGGTCATTTATTTTGATTACCTTATTCTTCTTACAAATATTACAATAAAAACGATGTCTTTGATTGTAACTTGTCAAAAGTCCATCATCGTAATGAAATTATATTCTGTGGCAAAAAGCGAGGGAAAAGCTGACAATATAATTCAATCTCATTCCTTTCAGTACTTCTGTATACATTTTAACTTGTATTGTTTGGTTTCACACGTTTTGCGTTGTTGGTGCGCATGGAAACCTTTGCTGGCCAAACAAACTTTGATACTTTATTTATCCCTCATTAATATCACTTGTGAAGGGATAATTTTTGTTCTGTTGGAAGCATATTATTTGAATAATTTGAATAAGGATATATGAATATATATATATATATATATATATATAAATATATATACATAATACATACACACACACACATAATATACATATCATTTCAACATAAATATCGATTGAGTTATTGTACCGTGTGTAAGCCGAATACATTGTTGTGTTTAATTTAAGTATATCAACACTAGAACGAGATTAAATACGAATTTATAATTTTGTATAATACACAATAAAAGCAAGTCAAATAGATGATATTTAAAAAAATACATACGTATTGTGGATAAAATGAAAGTAAAAATCATAATAAAGAACACCAATGCCCCAACTTTATTTGGGATACGATTATGTCACATATCACGCTCGTGTGGAATACGTTTCAAAACTATCATCATAGCACTTGCAATTTTTCACCCTGAAACTAGACTCCAAGAAACAATATAAAAATATGTGTATTTCTGTTCGTTATTTGCTGGTAATAACTAATAAATAAAATTCCATGTCTTGCTCAATTATTTGCTTTAACTTCAAAGTTATGCAACAAAAAAAGCAATAAAGCTATCTTCTCTCTCTCTCTCTCTCTCTCTCTCTCTCTCTCTCTCTCTCTCTCTCTCTCTCTCTCTCTCCATCTCTCTCTCTCTCTATCTATCTATCTATCTCGCTCACTCACTCACTCTGAATCACGTATTTTCAAACTCTGATTGCTAATATAATTTTTTTTTTTACATTATCAGTAATAATAAGTAAAATAAAAATTAAAAAAAAATCTTTACTATTCTCATTACATCCTTTTTTTTTGAACAGGAAATGAGATGAGAAGAAAATATCCAAAAGTGTGTGTATTATTAATTTATTGTAATAAAGTAATCTTATAGTAATAAATTAATTATCTGAAAAATGTCAAACATTGAAAAGTAAACGCACATAAAAGTAAATATATTTTTACTATGGATGGCCCCAAAAATAGTTAGGAGTAACAAATAATGTTGCTTGATGATTCACTACAAAAACGTCATAAATACAAAAAAGTTCCAATATATACTGAGCTTCGTAAAACTGACTTTCTTAATTAATAATAAGTTCACAGGTTTCTTAAAAGGTTATAACTCCTCTCTCTATATATATCTCTCTCTCTTTTATTTTTTTACCTGCACTTTTGATCATAAACCAAAAACTTGGTTTTGATGGATGTGTATTAGATCGATGACATAAAAATTACATGAAATTGCATTATAAAAGATACAGATACAGAAAATGCAATCATATTTGTCATTCTATTCCAACGATGTCAAGCTCAACTATAGCATCTCTCATCCCATGCAACAACAATAACAGCAATAATAATAATAATAATAAAAACGTAAATAGAGTCTCCATTTTTACACGGTTGTATTTACATTGATAACAAGATGCTTGTACCGCGGCGTGAGTATTATCATAACTCCCAGAACACGTTTGAAATTATACCAAGACGAGGTTTTTTCAAAAATTCCCTACATGGGCTGCAACTAAAGTTCCCACTAAGAACCTCCGTTTTAGTGTAAATCTTCTAGTATTTTTTCCTCCAAAATAGAGGATTATATGTGGGAATATAGGGGTTGAATTCCAAGATGACCCGGATTCTCTTCCACCTCATTTTAAAATTTTAAGTCGCAGGGTCAAAAACCCTCGTTTTGAGGGCATTTCAAACATGTTCATTGATTTATGACGATATATAGTATTTTAGGAGAACCGGTTGGAGAGAGAAATAGAAATATAGAGAATAATATAAAAAGGAATGATGATAGCATCATAATATAATATATTATACATTCATAGCAAAATACATAAACATCGAAACTATTAAACATGCATCACAAATTAATAATCAATATATGAAATACATTTATAGTATTTACATTGAAAATAAAATAAAAAAATGTGAAAAGCTTAGTAACCAATGTTATTTTTAATACTTGTTTAGACATGAGTAGCTTTAGTCACTTATTAACAAACAAAATAACCAAAATAAAAAAATTATATATGCAATTAATGATGAAAACGTGATTGTTAACCTTAAGTAGCAGATGAAGTATTGCTATTTGAATTAATTATACGTCCTATTATGAGAATTATGTCTGTGTGGCCTGATGTTTGTAACATTTCTTGTTCTTTATTTTATATACAAATTTAAAAGAAAATACCACTTGCCATAGCTTATTTGCTAGTAAAATATTTCTACGAAGCTTTATATAGTTTCATTGTGGATACTTATGGTAATAATACATTTTGGAATAGAAAGTCAGAGGAAGATAATATACTGCGCAGACGAACTTCTTCTTTTTTCTCTTACTTGTTTGTTTGTTTGTTATTATATATATATATATATATATATATATATATATATATATATATATATATATATATATATTGTATATAAAATAATAGGCTTTTATTTTCTCATTTCCAGTAAAAAAATCAAGAGAAAAACTGCTTTGCTTCAATACGTCAAAATAACGAATCCGATCAAAGTATTGTTGTTTCCAGATAAGAAAAAAAAAGTTTTGTTTTCTTTGTTATAGCAAGAAAAAAATAATATTCTTAAAAAAAAACAACAACAACAACAACAACAACTATTTCTATACATGGAAAATCCATGTCTTCCACCTATTTTCCCCAAAGATTTATATTAGTAGACCACTACGAACTTCACACAAGATTTTATTTGTCCCTGTACTTCTTGAAATGCGTAAATTTACGGACTGCGAGGATACAAATTTGTACACAGTAAATTTGCATACATCAGATTTGGCATGATCGTTTTTAATTTTTATGTTTTTTGAAACATAGTCAATTACTCGTATAATATTAATAATAATGATTTCATTGAGCGCACATTGCTCATATAGTCAAAAGAGGTTGCTCATTGAAATTATTTCAATTAAATGAGTATACTATCAATACATACATATGTATATATACGTGTTTGTTTCCGCGTTGTATGGCGATAAACTTGCACGTATAAGAGCGTTCTATCAATACACTCTCTGTAAAATTGGATTATATCTCGTCCCCTAAATCTATAATGTACATTGCGAATTTTGGAATATGCATACTCAGCTAACTATGAGTAAAGTACATTTGAAATTGCAGTAATCTATGCCTTCAGTAATGTAATGTGACTATTATGTATTTTTAAAGAATTTTTAAATTGTTTTGATTCAAAATGTATTTAATTTATTTATGTATCTTAGGTGTGAATATTTAATAATAATATATATATATATATATATATATATATATATATATATATATATATATATATATATATATATATATATATATATATTCCTCTCGCATACCTCCGACTGCTATTTTTTTTTTTTTTTTTTAATCATGTAACTTTTTATTCTCATTTAGGTTTATTTTATTTTAAACTCTTTGAGTACATGTAAAGAAACGTAACAGCGCTTTTGTAGAAAACCTAAAATTGTACACAGCATTAAGTATTAATAGCTATAGATTTCCAAAGCTTTAGCTCTCAAACGACCAGAGTTGTACAGGCCAAGCAGGTTCAGTACAGTACAGCAAAGAGTCGCGTATGAAAGGTAAAGGACGGGCTTCTACACTCAAGCAGACGGGATGTATTTAAGAATCAATAATCGGGCAATAATCCTTTACAGAGTGCGTTGTAAAATTTTGGACACCAGAAACCTAAAATTGCACACACGTCAACAGCTTGTAACTTCTTTTAAGATTTTCAGCCTTGTCCTAAGAGCAAGTCTATGGTGAACTGAATGTAAGTTTAGCCTGTTCAAATTTTTATCTGTGTGTTTCGAAATAGTTGATATTTAAAGTAACACAATAAAAAAAAAAAAAAAATTGAAGATCAACATAAAAGCAACCTCAACTATTAAAAAACTGCAGTCTTCAAAAATATTTGCATTTTTTTTTTTTTTTTTTTCATACCCCAACTACAAAGCATTTAAATTTACGTTGTCAAAGTTAAGTAAGGGTACACTTGGCAGTAGAGCATGTGAACCAAGCAAAAAAACGAATGAGGGTTATGACTGAAAACAAAAGTCAGTGTACTGTACATAAAAGTTAATAGATTGAAAGATTTTGTACTTCTTTGAATGAAAGGGAAAAAAAAAAAAAAAAAAAAAAAAAACTATAAAAGAAAGCACGATGATGGATGAGCTTTGTAATAAACTATAAATTTTACAACACAGGTTTGAACTGTTTTTCTTTTGTTAAAAGGTAAACATTGTTTATTTCATTACTCCATGAGCTTTTTTGCATCCTTTATGCTTTATGTTTAGAACAGTGAGATATTTATATATATTTAACAATAACCTATCTCGTACTCTCTTCAATCAATTAAATAAATAATAATGCAAAGAGGTTGCTATAGTTATTAATATTTAATAGAGCTTTCAAAAAGGAACTAATAGTGTATAGTTACGAAAATGTATAGACGAGCATTCTTATCGTTTTATTTGTGTTGTAATTTATAAATTAGTTATAAATAAGACTATACAACGAACTTTATGTAAGAAAATAACTACAGTATGTTTATAAGGGTGAGCTATTGGATTCAATATAACACGTATAAGTATCTCACCGAAGTGATGTAATATGATCCTGTTTTCCTCATTGTATGGGGAGCTGTAGTCATAATAAGGGGTAAAAATCTTACCACCAGCCCTAAAGGTTAAACTTCTCTGACCGCAGGAAGCAAAAACATATTCAATGAATGCAACAAAGACGAGAAACAACATAAAGAAAACATTATCTTCTTGAATTGCGTTTACATCCAATGCTGATGCTCATCAGTCATCAAGCACCCTGGACAAAAGGCGAAATTATCAAATTATTGAATTTAGTGGGATGTGTAATTTTTGTAATGGTGTGGCTAAATGCACTTATGCTTTAATTAATGTATTATATTGTCACATATAAAATGGCAATACGAATATGTGAATTGATTTTGATTCATATGTATGTAATTATTGGTTTAAATAGAAAGATTCAATATCTTGTGAGTATATTATGTGTTTTGGCTGCTTTTTGTGGATAGTGTAAAATTTTGTAACCCTATTCCCTATTCCTGATATGACCTTATTGTGAAAGTTCAAGAATTTTTTTAAGTTATAAATAATGGTTTAATTTCTATAGAATTCTTGTGGAAGTTAGTTGAAGTTTCATAAAACGGAGAGGGAGAGGGAGAGGGAGAGAGAGAGAGAGAGAGAGAGAGAGAGAGAGAGAGAGAGAGAGAGAGAGAGAGAGAGAGAGAAGAGAGAGAGAGAGAAACACGCACCTTGTCTGGCGTAATCAATAAGCATTCAATATCCAAAAATATTTTACGAAGAAAAGTTGGAAAAGAAGAAGAAGAAGAAGAAGAAGAAGGAAAAAAGGTATTGGGGATACAATTGTATCAACCAAGCAAATGTGGTTAATAGCAATTAAATTTTCTAACTTAACATTGTTGATGATCTGGAATGGCTAATTGTAAATGCTCATTTAATACAGTGCACGTACAAGTTTTGTATTTTTAGACTGTCAAAGATCAATGAAAAGATTACAACAAGCTAGTGTAGTGACTTCACTTTTAATGCTTACAATGCAGACATATATGACACTGCCAATTAAGTTTGATCTGTTTCGATCAGTATTGTTTTTGTTTTTTCGCTGGCTTCTTGTGTTTGTTTGCATTCACTCCTTGACAAGGTAGACTTTATTTTTTTATTATTATTATTGATTACTTTAGCATATCAATTAAACAGATTTTTTTTTCTAACTCATTGAATCTGTCTTGTTTACTTATAGTCTTCTTTGTATTAAAAATGAAATCAACGGCATGGAAAAGCACTACTTTTTTATACCACGCCGAGAGGGATAATATAAATTATTTGGTCTTAAATTTATACAATATAAATAAGTATTGATTTTAAGGCTATCTATGGATGATAACAGTGAAACGTTAAGTACTTTCATTTTTCACAAATATTTTTTTTTAACTCGGGCGAGAGACGAATAAATATTATTTTAACTTCCGATGCAACTTTTTTTTCCCCGAAAAAAAACAAAAAAAACTTTAAATTACTGAGCATGCATTTTTAGTTAATAGTATACAGTAATTCAAATACATTTCAAAGGAAAATGCTTTATAACTAGCCCTTAAATATATTTCAAAGGAAAATGTTTTATAACTATCCCTTGAACTGTATCTATTACAATTATCTGCATATATAATATATATACATTATTTTAGCACGGCGTTATTACATTTTCTTCTTGTTGTGTTTCGCGGACAACTGAAAACTCACGACGATTTTGCACTCAATCTCTCACACACACACACACACACAAACAAAAGATTTTAGGCAAACTGCTATAGCAATCAACATAGCAACAATTATTGACAATAAATTTCCACTTAGAAAATGACAGAGAACACATCAATAAACTTGAGCATTGCAACAAAACAACACAAGCAATGCAAATATATGGCAAATCCAACAAGAGAAAATAAACATATATTATAACAACCTTGCTCTTGAACATAAACCTGAAGAAAAAAAATCAACATACAAAATTATTCTGGATATATATATATAAAAAAATAATAATATATACAATGTTTATTTAGCTATTTTAAGATTAAAAAAAAAAGAAGTATGCAATGCTATATAGTATTTTAATATAATAGTATAGAATATAAATAACGAAAGAAATGTGTCATTAAAATAACTCATTGTAGAATTTAATTTTACCTCTCTCTAATTAAGGACTATAAATAATAATATTTATGTCGAATGCTGAACTCTCCTGACTAAGTTTTTATTCGAGTACATTTTATTTAAATAAATTAAATACAAAAGCAAGAGCATAATATATAATTAAAATTTTAGAACTATGTCTATTTGAAGTTATTACTTTATTCTGCACGATATTTCCATGTCAGTATCAACGGCTTATAACATTCATAAAACCATTATATATATTATATATATATAAGGAATTATTATTATTTCTATCAACTTGCGTTGAATAATACCTTGAATATCCAGGGAAAAGTTTGCAAACGATATTTTCCTTTTGGTTTGGAATTAAGGATTGATGAAGAAACTAAAAGTATGAGATAAAATAAGATCACTCTATAGAAAGTATTGAATTCTTCACTTCACTTCTCTTACTCGTCTCTTCAGATAAAAACAAAAAGAGAGATAGAGAGAGAGAGAGAGAGAGAGAGAGAGAGAGAGAGAGAGAGAGAGAGAGAGAGAGAGAGAGAGACGAAGAAATACGTCGCTTACAGTTTATGAAAATATTCAAGAAGAAAAAAACAACGACAAAAAAAGTTGACAATTTTCTTGTTACACACAGTATTGCAAATATATAATAAATAAAGCTTATACATAATATAATATTTCTTCCTCGCACTTTATTTTCTTCATTGACCCATCTACACTAAAGCAAAACAACTTTGCAAAATGATGAAAATTAATTCAATATAATTTGATATTAAACTCAAGCAGTGTGAAATTGTTTTCGCTTCTTTTAAATTCAAATTAAAAATACGTTAAATTGAAAGAATTAAACAAAAAAAAATGTAATGAAAATGCTCATTTTAATAGTTCTTTATATAACTTTAAGCTTTAAAAAAATGTTACTTTTTGAGAGTTTTATATGATGAACGATGAAATAATTAAAAATATTTTTATGTACAGAATGAATTATAAAATAAATCAACTACCCAGTATAACATTTTATAGCCAATGTATCGGTATAATTCTGTTATACGTACAATATACATAATCATATAATGCCATATAATATTACTCAACAGCATAATATTTTAATTAATTTTTTATTTATTTAATTTTCTGTTTTATATATCTAACACTATTATTACCGGTATATGAATTATTTATATTGCATTTATTGTTATATATTTATAATAATAAAATATTAATTTAAATTCTAATTATAAAACATACCCGCATACAAAAGGAGAAGCTATAAACATGGCCCACCCGTACACCGTGTGTCATCACTTTAGTTTCAATACAAAATTATTCACCCTACGTTGTGTTGTGTAACGTTGACACATATATTTATTTATTCAATGTTTTATATTCTAAACAAAGAGTAGAGATTAATTGAAACTATCCTTTATGAAACTGTATGGTGCGGCTTTGTCACAAAGTAACTAATTCACAAATATATATTTTATTTTTATTGATTTATTTTTGTGTTGTTGTCTATAAAAATTATATGATATAAAAAACGCGACGTACAGAGGATGAAACTTGAATCTGAAATGTTCAAAGTATAAACGACATCGTAAGTCGCAAGGTTTAAATTTCTTTATTCATTTCTTTCATCCTGCAGTTAAAAAACAAGTACAGTATGTATCAGCTTAGGTTGTTGCCTCAAAATGAGAGACAATAAGAACTGAAAGTCAATAAAATATTTACATTTCCAAGTACATGCATATTTATACAACTCGGGTTTCCTGTGATGCGTATTTAAATTTGAAACGCAAATAAATAATTATGTATACTAAATAAAATTATTCCACGAGTGCTATAGTAGTTTTTTTTTATCTATTTACATACTCATAATGATCTGATCTTTTTATATTTTTTTCATAAAAGCACAGTATGCATTTTTTTTCTTTTTTTCATATTTTATATAATTATATAATATTGAACTAAAAAATTGATATTTTTTCTCTATTTTATACCACTAGTTTTCTGCCTCCCGCAGTAAACATGTATAATTTCTAACATTAAACTCGAAAGTTGTTTTTAACACTTGACAATCACTCTTAATACTAATTCATTATTAACTGAAGATAAGCGAACTTTTTAAATCAAGTAAGGGCTATTGACAGTCAAAAATTAATACTTTACATATAAATTAAAAAAAAAATCCGCCAATTAAAAGAGAGAGAGAGAATGAGCTTTCAGCACGCACATACACACGTAAAATAGAGAAAATAATATATTGTACGTTTGTATGTTGTATATCATATGACAGGATAATGAGATAGAAATTCTTAATTTATTTTGCCTGAAGCAGAGATTGAACCTACTCTAAGATGACAAATAATTACGAGACAGGCAGGAGCTCGACTCACTATTATATATACCGGAGATTGTGCAACTTTATATGTATTAATTAATTAAACAGCACTTCACCAACCATTTTTTTACTATATATTTTTTATACATAAAATTGTTATCTTAATTACAGAAACTTTACTTCATAATATTATAGCGTAATGCAACGAGGGAGAGAGAGAGAGAGAGAGAGAGGAGAGGTTCATGTTTCAAATTAAATACTGCATATTACGAAAGTAGAGCATTAGCAGTTCATATTTCACCGTTTATAGCACATAATACTTGTACTGTACATAATTACAATTACATTTTATATTATACCATAAATTTTATATACCGTCTATGAAAATATGATACTCTTTGTAAATTAGAAATAAAATATTATGACGTTGAATGCTAATCAATATCGTATAACTGACATGAAGACAATGTAGTGCATTTACATGAAATAATTATTATTATAATAGTATATATATATATATATATATATATATATATATATATATATATATATATATATATATATATATATATATATTATATATATATATATATATATATATATATATATATATATATATATATATATATAATAGTATACAATACGTTATTATAAGATTTTCATAAAAAAAAATAAAAAACAAACAAACATTAGAATAAAAGTTATTTTGCCCGATATTTTGAGATCAGATATATTATATATATATATATATTGAATAGTTAATGAAAGAATTTATTTTTCACTTTTTAAGAAATATATTTGCTATTATTTTTTTAGTGCTCTTGTATTTGATTTTTTTCCTCATGACGCAAAGGGATGATAATAAATATTCGGAGTAGTTTAGTGCATTTTCAGTACACTGCACTATCAGCTTGTAAGTTGATCAGTATAAAGTGAGGTTAATGAGTCACGATTTCTTAATTGTTATAGCATGTAAGAGATACGTGTTCGAAATTCTATTTTCTCTATAAAATTCAAATCAGATTAATGTGACTTCTAATATCACGACATATGTCCCGGTTCTTTAATTGTCATTTGCACTATAGCATGCATTTACAAACGCTGCAGTAATGAAAATATTTGAACTCAAAGCAACTTATTGTGTATAGCAAAATAACTTCAGGCTATTTTCATTAAAAAAAAAATAATAATAATAAAAAGTAACAATCATACAAAATTAGATTAAAAAATCTCTTAGCATTTTCCTGTATTGTGGTTTACAGCATTGTTTGTAATATTGTTTTATTATATCATATTTTATGTAAGTGACTCACTATGTTGTGTTAAGTACTTTTGGAGTTGCAATGTTCCTGAATAAGTAGTTTGAATGTAAGATTTATTGAAAAATAACATATCTGAATACAGTAGTCTCGTTACATTGAACAAAATGTATGCGTAAATATTTTATAAAATTGAACATTTTTATTGTGCAAATATTCTCGTTATATATTCTCAGCTGTATACACTTGATGTGTTTTGAAACTGAGTAAATTATTGTTTTATGTATATACTATAATTACTGTACCTATGTGTAATTTTTGTTTTTTTTTCAATATTTTACTTACGCGCTACAAAATTTGTATTAATGTATAACATGACACTTCATTATGCTATTCAAATATGTGCAGTTTTTTCTTATTATTATTTTAATTATCATAATTGATCGTCTTGAAAATCAATCTTATATTTAACACCTATAATATTTCAATTAAAGCTGTTGCTGTTGAAATTGAAATAATTAGAAAATAAATACGGAAAATCCAAATATTTATTAGAACACGTTTTCAATTATTGAATTACATTTCACTAAGCCTCACAATATTTTGCTCGTCAAACTTCCTGTGGAGCTGTCTTACTGATATAACTACAATTATTTAGATTGCCAATTTTTGCCCGAGTTCAGTAAAATAATAATAAACTCAAGCTTTCTTTCCCGCTACTTTTATTTTGGGAATACTGTATTTAAAAAGTAGTAAGCAAAGAAACAAAATATAAATTCCCTAATTTTAGCAAAATTTCTTTTGTATACATTAGATAAAAATATGATATTTATTGATGACGTTTGGATAATAAAAAGTTTCTATGTTATTTTAAGGCGACACATTTTATTATTATTATTATTATAATAATGCAACACAGCAAATTGTATTTTATTATGTCAAAATGAACCTATACAATAATAATTGTATTATAAAATCACGTGGGACTTACAGCATTTGCAATGAAATTAGGTTTCCTCTTGGCATCACAATGATACACCTAAAGAATTGTAAGTGACTTCAAGTTCCCAAAGGGTTCTATGGAGGCAATCCTTCAGCTCATGAAATTGTAATCTATTAGAATAGATGTTACTTCTCAATGTTGTTTAATAAAAATCATATTGTATAGCTTATAAGCATATCGTGCAGGATAATATCTCTAGACCTGAGACATCACAGGGGAATTATACTATAAGATTATTTTCTATGGAAACATATTACATTTTATCTTTAATATTCTTATACATCAATCATTATAATTTTCAAGAATTGTATCTTTTTTTTACCACTCAAATCAATGGTCATTTATAGAGAGTTTTTAAATAAGAATAATAAATTTTATTGACTCAGGCAGTTCATAGTAACAATAAAACGAATTAGCTTTGGTATCGCCATTTCTGACAATAATAATTATTATATATAATATAATATAATTAACTTCAAAAAATTCAAAATTTCTCTCTTCCCTTCAATCTTATACTATATACATGGTATTCGTCAAGGTTAATTAACAGACAGAAAAAGTCAAAACACTTACATACTATATGCACAATTGGTGCTACTGTTACATTCATATTTATATTACTATTAAAATCAATAAAAACATAGCTGTGGGCTCACTCTAGGGTCCTGACTTTGTCAATATTTTTAATTTATTTTATTATTATTTTTATTTATTATACATACACCATCATTTAAAAATCATAAAATTCTTGTAAGTTGTAAAATGAATTATTTAATAAGAACAATTTCAATTTCATTTAAAAACATTGAAATTACTAATTCTAATTAGTCTTATCTCTAATGGTAATTTATTATATATGTTTAGACAAATAAAAAACGGACCATTTTTACATTTCAGTTCTACAATATATTGACGGTAATTTACTATTTAAATTTCTAGTTTCATAATTATGAGTAGAACTTTTACTATTGAATTTAGACAAATTTTGGTGAACTTTTATTGCACATTCCATTATAAATGTGTCTGTTAATGTCTGTATACTGTGTATACTGTATACTACCCAGTATTTGAAACAAATCACGGCATGAGCTTCTCTTTTTTGAGAAAGTTATTATTCTTATAATATACCTTTTTGGGAGTTTTTGTTGTTGTATATATATATATTTATTATACATACACTCACACACACAACATGTGGTACAATTTGAATTGAGTAAGTATTATGTTTGAAATTTGAGTGAGTGATACACGTGTAATTGTTAGTTTTGGTATCAAAATATTCTGCCAACGTGTAATGAATTAAACCAAGAAAAACACTGTAGACTATAGACAGTACAATTTTGATTTATTATCACAAAGAATATAAAAATATATGAACATTATACTACTTTATAATATTTTTCTTAAAAATCTCTAGGAAAATAAAAATAAAATAGCGTAATTCAATATGTTTGCAGAATTGTCAACTGTCACGAGCGTACTTTTGTTACAAACATCGCAAAAACATGACAAAACAAAAATATATAATACTACTTTTGTTATTAAATTAAGGGGGGAAATTGTGCATGAAAAATAGGTAGAAATTTTGTTTACTCTCATCACAAAATTTATGCTCTACAGTAGACACCGAGCAGCTTAATCTCAAGCAACATGTAAAATTTATTGACATTTTGCGAAAAGGGTTTGTAAATGAAATTATTGATGCAAGCTTAAATTTATGTAAAATATCATATTATATCTACTGACCATCACACATGTATGAGAAAATAATTGTAGCGTAATTATCAGATGAGGGAATATGACATGCTTTAGGCACTTAATATTTAGCGTTGCATAAAATGAAATATTATTATATAGATTGGCTAGCTCGCTTATTTTACGTAAGTTTCAATATAACGCAGAATCATACTCAACACTTAATAACTTTCAGTTATATTTTACTACAAAACGGGTTACATCAAAAAAGTCTTGCAGTTAGTGTATAGAATTTCATTGTTATTAATATTATTATTTTTTCAAAACTTGATTCATGAAAACAAAATTTTAGCTATTCTGCTTAATTACGATGTTATGTCGTAAAGACACCGTTATATAAAGCTTCATTCTTTTGCCTATTGTCGCAAATATAATATAAATATTATATATATATATATATTATGTAACACATTTTTTTGTCTGAAAAATCATTTTTATATTCAATTAAAATTAAGGAACCTAAAAGTTTATCGATAAAGTTTGTAATGCTAAGTTACACAAATAATAAAGTTAAAATTTATAATGATATATTAATTATATATATATATATATATATATATATATATATATATATATATATATATATATATATATATATATATATATATATATATATATATATATTATATAAAAAAAATAGGACTAGAGGATAGTAATTATTCATTGCAGCATAAATTACGTTATTTATATTTTTCCGTCAAAAATGGAAGTATGGCAAGTATTATAAAATATAATATACTGTAAAGCTGTTCAACTCGAACAGCATAGTTTTTGTATACACAGTTTCACGTGCGTTGTTCTGTATGTTTGTGTTATATGTATAACACGATGCTATATTATATTAGTGAACATTGAACTAACTTTTTCCATCATGATACTATACAAGTATACAAGATACATAATTATACGAGACAAAGAGCGAGTGTGTGTATAAAGAATGCTAGATTATAAAATAACGAAGCAAAATGAAGTTGAATCAACACACGTATAAAAAAGGGCTACATTTTTACGTCAGTTTACAACAATACTGTATGTAATTATATTTCACATTTTATAGCTCACTAAAACATTTCATTTACACATACTAAATTTTAATAGCAAGAATACATAAAACTACAACAAATTCACCTTGGCGTTAAGACAAAAGTGTTTAACCAACTCTACCTACATACATCAATAATTCATTCAGCCTGCATATCATACAGTATTATGTTATTTTTAAGTATTAAATATTTATATTTTAAATGGTGTTACTGGTTGTAAGTAGCTTTTGCCATTTTGAAGAAATCAAAATGGAAATACTGCACAATTAATAATAAACAAACTCGTTTCTACAGGAGACTAACTTATATATACAATAGGAATTTTGTTAAGTTCAAAAAAATAATTACTTCATTTTACTAAACAAACGATATCAGTATTAAAATATCTAACGGATGGTGGAAAAAAAAGTATGGATCAACTCTTTTTGTAACGAAAAATATTAATTATAGCTACTCATTCTATAATCCCGGTCAATAATTATAATATAAAAAAGAGTCCATGGCTTATTTTTAAAATATTGCTTCTTTTTTTCTCCATTAAAATGAAAACCATCGCGCAAAATTTCAATCCCTTGTTTTGTTTTGTTTTATAAATTCAGCACAAAATCTTTTCTGGTCAATCAAATGTGTTTTAGTGTACAATACAATTGTACAGTCCAATTTGATGGTCAATTATATTTACGTATTCCAGCACAAAGTGAAGAAAGGCTTGTATAGGAGAGTTTGAAAGTTTACATTCGACAAAGGCACACGTCATATAATTGTTCATGGCATAAAAATCATTTAAACGTAATTGATCATTAAGAATTCATTTCAGCTATATTTCCTTGTATGATTTACTTTTCTATAAATATGCAAATTATAATGTATAATATCATGACTTTTCTCTCTTTACATCATGCAGGGTTTAATATACAAGAAAAAAGTTTTGTTTTCATTAATTTTTTATACTACTCAGGGTAGCATTTTTAGTCACGTTTAATGTAAATCTCAATTTGGATTATCACCAGATAAGATTAGATGGCGTGTACGCGGTGAACTTCTAAAAGATTCAGCAAATTATAATATATACTGTGAGGTGTTTCTTTAATCTCATCTCATTTAAAAAAGAATCTCAATCAAAAGAATAATTATAATTTTTTTTTATTGTAATCGAGTGGTATAATAAAAATATATAATTCCAAAATACGTACGTTAGACGACTTTCGAAAATCCCTAATTTGCTTTATTGTTACAAAGATAGTGCTGCCAAAGCTTTTCTTATGAGAAAACTGTTTTAATTACGTCAATCATTATGTTTGTTATGAAAATCATAATTTCAAAAGTTGAGTATTGCTTAGAAGAGAAATAAAATACACGTAATGAAGTAAATATTCTTATGTCAATATTATTGGACAATTTGCATAATGCCTTCTCTCTCTCTCTCTCTCTCTCTCTCTCTCTCTCTCTCTCTCTCTCTCTCTCTCTCTCTCTTTCTTCTTCTTCTTCTTCTTCTTCTTCTTCTTCTTCTTTGACATGAATATATCTCTCACGCAAACAGATACTGTGAATTTAACGCTCCTTTGTTGTGTCAAGGTAAAATGCTTTTAATACAAAAGTAATGGTAGCATTTTATGTATCATAATAAAGCAATGATTTTTTTTTAATGATTTATTTCAGTCAGGCTGTAATACATAACATTCGTATAAATTGTAGTTTTCACTTAGAAATATTAAAATGCTATGAGTACGTATAGAGCTACAAATCACGCAGGGTGTATAATGTATACTTTAGCTGCCCTGTACAGACCCTGCTTGCCTGTCCGTCTGTCTGTCGCGACCACACCCAGATGAATATCCTCCACGAGCCAACAGCAAACCACACTTAAATTAACTCCGGTTATTATACCAATCATCATATATATATAAATAAATAATGCAAAATTATTTCAATTATCAGTATTAAAGTTTTTTTATTAATTATTTTTAAGTGCACATTAACTCTCACACTATCTATGTACATCAATTTATTTAAAAATACTGATTATGAGGTGCTGACAAGTAAAGGAGAAAAAAAAGCTTATACGAGTGTGAAATCCACTTGATGTGTGCATTTTATATACAAACAAACGTTTTGGCAAGATGAAGAGTTTTTTTTTTTTTTTTTTTTTTTTCCCAATTCTAACGCTCTGGAAATTTATAATAAATGCAACGAGATATTGAAGTATTTTAATCCAAAAAACGAAAAACTAGTATAGGAAAAAAATTTAATGATGAATTTTCAATTCTCTTTCGCTTAAAATCAAATAATCACGAATGTATAATTTTTTTCAAAGTAAACACTCCTGATGATATCGATCTTTTCGTCTCAATAACACCAAATGCACCCCTTTTTCTCAGCTCGTAGCGATCAGATAATTAAAATTTGCCAGGTCATTAGTATGTAAATTAAAACTAATATTGTATAGTATATTTCATACTCTTTAAATAATTAGAAGTCTGAAGGGGGAGGGGGGAGTGAGTGAGATTAAGATTAAAAAATCTTTCATTTCGTTTCTAAAGTAGTAAAGTCAGTTTTAAGAAACGACCTCAGAGGATATTTTTACAACGGGTTTCACACTTGACACAACTATATAAAAATTACTAAAATTTCATTAGTTTCTTTACATTTACGATAATAATAACAGTGATGAATGATGATTACCTGTAACATTTTTTTTTCTAGAGAATAATATTTAATGATGGTAAATGTCAGTGAATTGGACAGATAATTTGCTTCATACAATTTATATTTTTATTGCGCTCGTGTGCAGGCGGTGGAAATGAAGTGTTCATACTCAGGTAATGTAAAAATTTATATTGTATAACATAATGGTGGCCTTCCTTTAAGTGCAAAATATTACTAAGCTAGAAACTTTATTATACGTTTAATCTCCTCGTAATGTATTTTACAGAAGTAAAAATTTATTTGAATGATCGGCGTTATAACAATGTAAATGTGCATGTAACCTTTTCCTTTTTTGTAGTTTAAGTGTGGAGAGAGAGAGAGAGAGAGAGAGAGAGAGAGAGAGAGAGAGAGAGAGAGAGAGAGAGAGAGAGAGAGAGAGAGAGAGAGAGAGAGAGAGAGAGAGAGAGAGAGAGAGAGAGAGAGAGAGAGAGAGAGACAGAGAGAGAGAGACACAGAGAGAGAGAGAGACACACAGAGAGAGAGAGAGAGAGAGAGAGAGAGAGAGATTGAAAACACAAAAGGTTAGTAATTTTAACGCATCAAAAATTGTGAAAAAAATCTATAAAATGCGTAACAGTTGATTTTTGTAAATAACAAGCAATATTTTATCTGCGCACAGTACATATAGCCTCACTTCTTCAAATTGTATAATTAATTTTTTTTCCTCCCCTCTCCCCACTTTTCTCTGATTACAGTTTATATAATACTATTATTATATTTATCTATTATTTGCGCATTTTTTAAAGATTAATTTGCTTTTATTATTAATTTTGAGAATGCTGATAATAATGAGATACCCTGACCAAATAATAGATATAAAATGTTCACATGTAATCCGCAGGAAGTAAAGACTCACTGGTTTTAAGAATAGAAGCGAAATGAAACAAAAGAATTCGATATGCTTTATTTAAAAATAAATTAGCGCAAACTTATGGTGTTTGCATCATTATTTTCAAAAACTATTGCTTTGAGGAAAATGTTTTAAGTTTAAATTAACACACACACACACACACACACACACACACACACACACACACACACACACACACACACATACATACATACATACATACATATATATATATATATATATATATATAAAGTGACGTTTTGCGTCACCTTTATTATTTTTTTTATTTTTTTTCACATGAATGATTTCATATTTTCAATTCTTCTTTGCAACTGATCGAGTTTATGATGTAAAATGATATAATATTTTTTGTCATGCTTTGTTTCCTCCTTGTTTCATGCTTTGTTTCCTCGAAGTTATCTTTGTTTTTCCTTTTTCCTCACTCATCATCAAATAAAATTTCTTACTTTTCTCTCCAAATAGTATGTCTTTGCACATAAGTATCTTATGTGCTAAATTTCTAAAACAGTAACAGAAATTTAGCACATAAGATGCTTATGTGCAAAGACATAAGACACTATTTGGAGAGAAAGTAAGAAGTGTTATTTGATGATGAGTGAGGAAAAACACAGATAACTTCGAGGAAACAAAGCATGAAACAAGGAGGAAACAAAACATGACAAAAAACATTATATCATTTTACATCATAAACTCGATCAGTTGCAAAGAAGAATTGAAAATATGAAATCATTTATGTGAAAAAAAAAATAACAATAATAAAGGTGACACAAAACGAGATGATTTGACAGTATTGACAAAATAAAAGTTGTATAAGGTTTCTGATGGTATCACGTAGGCGAGAAGACACATTTGAGAGAATTTACAATGAAATATGAACAAGCAAATACGAAAAACAAAGCAACAGTTTTCAAGTTTATTAAAATTATTATATACCCTGCAGCCGTGACTTGCTTAAAAAAAATCCTTTTTTATTTCACAGTGCTCTGTCAACTTGAGCATTGCACTCCATAGTTCATTTCTAAACTTTTTGTATTTCAGATGGGGAAAAAAACAACTGAAACTTTAAATTTTGTTCACTTACTTAAAACATATAAGTAATTAGATATTACTTGTTATAAGTAATAAGTGCTATTATTATTAATTCAAAGTAGCAACGACTTAAAACTTATATTTTATACAACATCATTAATGAAATGATGAAAACTGAAATCTCTTTTACTTTGGTTTTAAATATTCTTTGTATAAGATCAAAAGGATGATGTTGCGGGAAATTTTAAGCATTACTTTCTACAGGTTCAGACTCACGTTAATATAGTATGAGTTTTATTCAACTAAAAACTATTATGCTGACAATTTTGTATTTTTATAATAAAACAAAAATCAGCTTATAAAATTTAACATTTCAAGCTTTGATTTATTTCCTTCCTTATACTAATTTTTGTTTGTTTGGAAACGCCTTTGCAACCACAAAAATCAGAACGGAAAAATAAAACCACATAAAATAATGTTAGTATATCATGATATTTATAATATTGCTTAGTGTAAACCAAAGGAAGCGTTTCACAATAGTACACACAATTTATAAAAATACAGAGGTCATTTAATTTAACTACAATAATTATAATTAATTCAAGACTTTTTCATTTCTTTTTTAAATCATCTTAAAATTATATAATAATTTTTATTTCTCACAATTACGATGCTTAAATGTTGTTGTTGTTGTTTTTTTTTTTTCTTTTTTAACACAGTATAGATTTTTTTATTTTATAGCATGACGACAAGGTGATTATGAAGTACAAAATAAAGCTTATAATCTTAATGTTATCGCCTGTGTATATACAAATGTTATTTAATTTTCTTTTTTGCGTTTAAATCGAAAACCTTTAGATAATTACTTGATGATAAAAATTGCTTCACCACTTCACCCGGACTTTCAAACTGGAATAGCAAAACCAATAATTGAACATTTTTTAGGCTACTAAAGATTAAAATAAAGTGGGAATAAAACTAGCTCAATTCAGCATATTACAGTATATAAAATATCAAAAGAACAATCAATTTATATCCATTATTTCAAATCTATATTCAAACAAATTTATTAATGTATCTCAAATATTTTCATCAAATTTTATTTTTGTTAAACAATCTGAATGTTTTCCATTTATACATGTTTTAATTTGGTAAACATTTTTGTATACGTAATACGTATACTATACTAATTTGTAATTCAAAAATATTTCAACGTTACACATGTTATTACAGGTAATTACATTTTGTGTAGTGAAAAAAAAATGTTTGTTTTTATCCATTTCTATATACAATTTAAATTACTACTTTTAAATGAATTAACAAAAATTAGTGAATGTTGAAGATTATTTATATATTTATATAGAACTTAAAAAGCAAATATTATTAGTAAGCTTTTGTGTATCAATCTGATATTAAGCCTGTGGGCAAACTTCTCTATAATATATAGAAGTGTCTTCGTAATATCTTAGCATTGAACATAAAAAAGGAGTATCGCAATATTCAAGAAACAGATCCTACATACAAACTAACACATGCTATTTAACCTTGATAAATATCAATCAAAATCGTGTCAAAATTTAATTTAATAAAAGCAAGGATGAGCTTTAAACTATATATAAGAAGCAAATGCTGCAAACTTCAGAATTTTTTTATCGGCTGATATTTCACAAACTGAACAGTCGCGAAATATAAAATTAACATGAAGTAAAGATGAAATGTTACGCATGAAAGTTTACTGCTGTCAAACACATGAAAACACGATCAAATATTGAATTTATTTGACTTTAAAGATAACATGTAAATATGATCATTCAAACTTCAGAGCCGACTTTTTAAATCAAATTAGAAACTTTTTTTTTAATTAATAATATTATTAAAAATTTTTAGGAACAAAAATATTTTTTTAATCAAGACAATTTTATTTGAAAATTATAGTATTGATTTTGTTCGATATAAAAAAAAATAGAACGAATTGTTGATTTTTTTTTTTTTTTTTTACTATTTCCGCTCTAAGTCAGTCCCCCTCTACATTAATATATAATTTTAGAAATAAAGTTAACTTTGACTTCGCAAAAGAAAAAAAAAAATAATAATAATAATAAATAATAATAAATTTAGTTACTTTTTATTTCAATATATGCATGAACATTAAGACACTCAATTCATTTCCATTAGCATCCAATTAAATTTATAGTTTGTGATTGGTCGATACACATGGAAATAAAATATGCTTTCCAATTAGACCAAATGAATGAAATTTTTAAAATTGACAACTCTTACTAGTGGTTAAAAAGTTGGTTAGGGGGGGGGGGGGGGGGGGGATCGATTTTCTGATTTATTTGGTAGGTTTCCCTGAAATTTCATTAGCGCATTATACGTATTATGAGGAATTAATTAATCACATAAGCATATCCGTAATTTAAGAATTAATATATTCTTTATAATATCCATTTCTGTAATTAATTTTGCAACATGCTATGTAGCAGTGGTGCTAATACATAAATATTTGGCTTTCTGGAATCTATATCTCTCCTTCTCTCTCTCTCTCTCTCTCTCTCCAAATATTAACTCACATATTAGCATAGGTATTATTGTATATTTTTTTATGCTTTTAATGTTCGCAAGTGCGCTCAACGCCATATTTGACTTACCATGCTTTAAAATTACGTAATATGATGACATGTAAATAAGATTACAAAATTAACAATCTTAACAAAATTAATAAATAGACTTTACATACTACTTGAATATTGCACAGTTAACCTTTTTTTATTATTACTTTTCCATTGGGGGTATCATTTTAATTTAAATTTGACGTTGTATTCTGCTTAAACGAGAGATGAATTGGGTAGAGAAAATAATTATCTCCTCTCTTCGTCTCTTCGTTGTCTGCAGACAATGTACAGAGAGAGAAAGAGAGAGAGAGAGAGAGAGAGAGCGTCAATAAACTAATTTCAAGTTTTAGTGGCGTTTCTTTTGTTCTTCCATATAATAATGAATTAATTACCATGTCCATAAATCCTCGTGTTTACAATTCATGACAGCTCATGATATTTTTGTCCATTTTATTCATTGTTCACGTTTCACCGTTATTTCTATATATACAAACAAGATAATTTTTTTTTTTATATACTACTGGATAATACTCTATATATCACACGCATAAAACGGGATCAATAAATAATACGATATGAAAGTTTTATACATAATTAAATATTCTTTTTACATGTGATTTTTTTTTAAATAATGCTTCTTTAATTGTTTAAATTTACTCTTAAGTAGAGTAGAGGTAGAAAAAAAAAAGTTCCAAGATGTAATTTAACGATCAATTTATTGATGTTCATTTGTTATCGTTTACTTTCTTCTTGACAGGCAAATCAATTTAATGTCAATCTTAAAGACTAAAAAAAAATTATATATACCTAAAGATTATTCGGAAATATGTTATAACGTTAAATTACACATCATGCAATAAGCGATATACATGGAATATACATATTTATTTTATTTTATCAGTTTATTATTATTATTATTTTATGTAACACGTAATATAATGTGATGACATTAAAAAAAAAAAAACTTATGAACCGACCATTAAAAGCCTATGCTTTGGTTGGATTATGTGTACCTTGGGAATTATAAATAAATAAAAAAATAAAAATGTAATATTGGAATCAGTATATTACAGTATACAACGTCAAATTTATAATAAAATGAGACCTCAATAATTGAAAAGTAATAATACTATTTTTTATTATCAGTATAACCGTAAAATTATGAAGAATTTCATTACAGCCGCTATGATCTAGTTCGAGGCGTCAGCATTGTTTCTTTCTTAATTATTATACTATAAAGCATCGAGCTTCATATTTTTCTATTGTTGCTTTTAATTATAATTATTTTTATGATGTTGCCCAATAAACACTAATTATAAGTCAAATATAGGATTATGAAACGGATGATCAATATAAAGATAATAAACCAAACCTCTTGGCCATATTTAAAACAAAATTCTCTTTGTAATTTTATGAAGCCCCGTATTTGTTAAGTATGAGAATCAGTTTGCAAATATCAACCGATTAGGGAGTTTTTTTTTTTTTTTTTTTTTTTTTTTTTTTTACATAAGTGATGGGTGCGTCGGCTGAACTATAGGAACTTTGAATTCGGCCATACTTTTTGTGAGTTGGAAAAAAAAAGTTGCATGTAATTAAAGTGACGACAAAAGTAAGCAGGAACTGGCCAGCGAGAGTAAGTAATCAGTGCCTGCCTCTCTAGAAGCAACAAAAAAAAAAAAAAAAAAAAAAAAAAAAAAAAGTGAACGCAACTCAAGGTTTAAGTATGGAATATATTTTATATTTATTATACATATAAATTTTTTACCAGAGGGTAAAATATGTTTCAACGGAACTATCATTAATTTCCTTAGTGAGTAATATTTTTAATGGGTATACGAAACCCATGTTACTCTTGGTTTAAGAAAGATGTTAGTCAAAATTGATCAGCCGCAGTATAATTCATTTTAGACGTTCATTAATAAGTGTTCACTTAAAGCATAATAAAAGATGCTGAACAGCTTGTGAAGACACTTTCTTACATAAATCAAGTCAAATATGAGGTCAAAATAGTGATAACCAAATAAAATATATTATTATAAGGTCCAGACTTTGGAACAATAATTACGGAAAAAAAGCATAACAAGCAAACTATTTTTTTAGAACGTACTGAATAATTTTATGATTCCATTAGTTGATGATTTCATTAACACAAACTATTTTAAATAGTTAATTATTATTTATTTAACATGATGCAGTGATTATACGTATATACATTTCTACCTATACTAATTCTATAAAAAATTATAGAGTATAAAAACTAATCACTTCTATAATGCATACACAATAATTTCTTTCGTAATAATAATAACAAAAATTATCTATTGCATTTTAAATAAGCAATAAATTGGAACATAGGCCCGATGAATATATAACGCTATAAATATGTGGTGACAAATGCAACTATTTATCCAAACTACCTATAGAATTAGAAGAAATGCTTCGACATAAACATAATAATAATAAAATTTCATTTTATCTAGCTAATGATTATAAAATAAATAAGTTAAAAATCACACTTAACACACACCAAATTTGAAAGCAACTAACAGCCACAGAAGTGAAGATATGAATTAATAAAGCAAAGAATGGAAAGACAGACAATCAAGATAAGCATGCGTTTAAATGTTGAAGTATTGTCCAGTATAATATATATCTTACATTTTGTAACACATTATTACTTAATAGCATGAAATTATTATTATTTTTTTTCAATTTGGTCAAGCTAATGATGATGTGCCACAACTAGCTTGCGTCTTTTACGCATAATTTTACCCACAAATGTATACAAATTTATAACATATCTATACGTGAACAATACTAAGAATATCAAGCAAGTGAGGATGGAAAGAAGGTAACATCAAACATTTAATGAAAATTTGCCTTACAAAAACAATTATTTAATTAGAAAAAATTATAAACCATTTAATATTGTTATTATATATATTTTTTTTATTTTACACAATATGAATATTTAAAATAAATGCTAGTAAAAAGACACATGGCTTACCTTCTGAGCACCTTGATTTCATTTTCCAGTGAATCTTCTTTGCCTTTCAAAGCTTTTTTGTCAATTATTTTGACAGCAAACATCTGTCCAGGACGTTCTTTACTTTCTGCAAGCCGTACTTCTGAGAAAGCTCCCCTAAAACAAATCAAATATATTGGATATTAGAAAAGTTTTACTAAAAATAAATTAATAAAATATAAAATAAAGATGAGGGAGGAAGGGAAGAAAAATAACAATGTTACGTTGTTATTGGGATTTAATAGAAGAAAATAATTTTCAACAAGCCGCCTCTCAACAAGGTGTTTGTAACATTATAATCGTCTTTGAGAACAGGTTATATAAAGTATTTAAACTTTTAGCTTTCCATGAAAAGTTAATTATTGAGGTTTAATCAATAGGATAATTTTTCATAAGGTATTTGTTATCGCATAGTTTGCATAAAGGTTTAAAAGCGTTGCGTTGTTCAAAAACAAACAATAAACAATACTTTGTTTGATCATGCTATGTTTAACAAAGGAAACTATAATTAAAATGTATAAAATTTTGTAATCCTCAATCAATTTTGATATTCCCAAAACATGGAGCTCGAAGTAGCAACCTGAGTGTATATAAAGGATAAAATTATACTATCGTATAATTATTTATAAATTTAGTCAGATTACAAAGGTTGCAAACAATCCAACGTTGTTTTCAACGATGCACTTGGGCAGATTAAATATTATAACAAAGGCATTGCCCGCGCGTACCACACTGTAGCTTATAATACATTATATATATAGCTCATTATCATAAGCATCAAAGTGAGCTTCCTTATTTAATACAATTTACTGTTCATTACAGAGGTGAAGTGCAAGAAAATTTAATTATTACCATTTTAACTTTATCAACATTAAAGCAAAGCATTAACACACACAACATTTTGGTTTAGTATAAATATATTATAATAAATAATAATAGTTCCCTTGAGTTCTAAATTAAGTTTTAATATTTCAGGAAAATACTAGGTAAACATATTTGTAAGTATTACGGTACAAATAAAAATGTATTATAATAAACTTGCACCATAACCATAATATGCATGTTAAAGTTATTGGTTAATACATTTTACCTTATTATTTGTATAATTTTGTATAATTTTGTATTATTTTGTTTTCAAAATTGTATTGAATTGTACATAGATTGTGTGTGTGTGTGTGTATTACTATATATATATATATATATATATATATATATATATATATATATATATATATATATATATATATATATATATATATATATATATATATATATATATTATAATATTTTTCACCATGTTAATTTATCTCGTTCTTCGTATGTAAATTAAAAGTACCTAAAATTTTATTTAAATAATAACTCGATTAACTTCAACAGTTATATTCCACGTTTTAATGAAATGCTCTTTGCCATTTTTGCATACGACATTTCTCAAAAGATAAAGCTATAAATTATTGGAAATCGTCATTTTCAGAATATAAAAATGCATTCACAAACCTAAAAAATCAAACGGTAAAGAAAAATGTTTTGTGTACGATAACAGACAACAATCTTTAATTATTGTAACTTGTTGTCCTCGCTTTATCCTATTTTGTTTGTCATCAAATGGTAGCGATACTAACGACGTTCAAAACATCACCACTAACTAGCTTGTTTTTGTTTTTGTTTTAACACATTGAGAATTGTGCCTTTTAATTTACTTTTAATCTCTGTTTGCGGTCTCAACTCCTCTTTATATAAAATGAAGGTACCAATTTATATTATTTTTTCATCATCATTATTATTATTAAGGAACAATCCATATTACAAAGCTTGTAACGAGAATTTCTTTTATTATTAATATTATTTATATTTTAACATTGCATGGCGATTAAACTGAATACTTTATATAAAATATATATTTCAAAAAAGTTTATAATATTACATATAATATAAAAGTTAAATGAAAATAAAATTTAATAAAAAAATAATTCCGTCTCGACTAAAATCTAATTCACACATTTTTTTTTCCCCCGAAACACATATTTCCATGAATATGAAATTTACTCAAAGAGAGCGCTATGAATGTATTGAAATTGTTTGTAATAAACTTGTTCCACAGCTTAAGCCATATAGAAATTATTATTACTTTACAGTGGGTCCTCGAGCGAAAGAAAAAGATCTGAAGAAAATATTAGATATTCATATTATACGTATATTTTTATCATTTTATCTCTTATCCTTATTTTTCGTCTTATTACATTATAACTTATATTATATATATTATATATATATATATATATATATATATATATATATATATATATATATATATATATATATATATATATAAGTTCTTTTTTTTTTTTTCTTTACTTTGCAAAGAAATTGCAACTTTGAAAATAAATTTATAATACCTTCAAGCAAGGAAAAGTTCTTTCGATCGATTTAATTCTAAAACTTTTAAAATCATACTATCAGACGTTCTTTTAAAAAATTGGCCATGATAAGTGCCTTTTCAAAAAGAACAAATAATAATAATGATTTTAAAATATGAGCAATGTTTCAAGATAGTTATTTTAACCAAGAATACGATTTTACTTGTTCAACGCTCTTGTTCCTAAATCACTCGAAAAATATTAATATAGTTCATAAAAATATTATTTATTGCTGTAGTGTATTGGATTACCTTTCTACCAACAATTCTTCAGTACGAAAATATAAAGCTAAAAATAATTATATATGAAAGAAATTAATAAGTATATTGATTTAATACGATATATCGATTTAGAAATATAACACGCATGAAAAATTATATTATAACAATATAGCACATGAAATATAATAATATTTTGGGAGTTGAGTGGTCACTATCTTTTGTCCCCAATCTGATATTGCACGAAATGTTAGTGTTAGACCTCATAGATGAATAACTAATGCATCACCAAACACGTTATTCATTGAGTCAGATGGCTTGCATATCGTAAAGGCTGAATTTGCTACTCTCAATTAAATAATACACGGAAAGATTATGAAAAAAGTTGAAACAAGTCTTCTTTTTATTCTACATTATTATTCTCGAATTCACGATATACCAGACCAATGAAATTCAATGAAGAATCCATTGAGCAAATAAAACATCCACTTAAGTTGAAATGAAACACTCTCCCACTTCACTTCCAACGGCTCTAATATATTGCTAAATAGTACTTTTGCAAATTATAATTACAGGGCGTGTGCATTAGAAACTTGCTGCATGAGCTTTAAAGTATAATTCTTAAATTTTAAGTTTATTCCGGTGACTTTCACAAAGTGTTTGATTTTATGTTATTAAAATTTTAAACAAAATAAATGATTTTTTTTTATTATTATTATATTTATCATTAGTAACTGTACTATAAAAAGAAATGTCAAAATATCGAACATCGATGAAACTAAAGTGGCGTTAAAAAGTAAACAATTTTTAAGAATGTAGAATATAATTTTTGCAATAATAAATTATCAATTAGATATCGTAAAAATTTTAATGTACTTTATTTGTTGACGTAAAATAATGGTAATCATAAATTTCATTGAAATGCTATACTAAAACAAAAGCATAACGAAGAGAAAAAAAAAGTTACCTGCTTTATATTAGTTTGCAGACCACACACTAATATAAAATATAACGTAGCCTGCTTTCATTTATATACGGTTCATATCTCGTATATTTTCACAAAGATTACAATCTATAAATTTTATAACCACAAAAATAAAGGAAAAAAATATTAGAGTTTATATAAATTAAAAAAAAAAGTAATACAATAAAACATTGAAAAATGATTAAACATTCCAATTTGAAAATAATAGGATTGTTTATTGCGAAAATACATTAACAATTGAATTATGATTTAAACTATAAATAAAATTTAATATATCGTAATTTTATTGTTGTATGATATTTTTAATATACTGTATACGTAATTTTTATCGTATAATATAATATATTTCTAAAATTTAATTTGAAAAATATCATGTTAAAGATATTAAAAAGTAGACAAAACGTATTAATAATATAGATAAACTGCCATCCAAAGTGTACTAACCAATTCATGTCACACGAAACCAACACAACTGTCATCACCACACTATATTTTAATTTTCATTGCAAAATTTATGAAGTACATTTAATTTGATTTTTTATATGACGTAAAATATATATTACAACATCAGATTTTTTTTATAGAGAGAGAGAGAGAGAGAGGAGAGAGAGAGAGTGAGAGAGAGAGAGAGAGAGAGAGAGAGAGAGAGAGAGACCAGGCCAGATGATCTTTACAAATACGTCAAGTGCATTAAAATACTTTAAATAAAATATTTGTATACTAACAAAAAATTATTATTTTATTTAATAAAAGATTCCGAAATAATAGATCAGAGAGTGGTTGTTGTCAAAAATGATTCGCTCTAATATAATAAGGATTGTTCAATTTTTTTTTTCTTTTTAATTGGTGAACTGTATTTTTCATTTCTAAAATACTATTACTTTCAATATAAATAACCATGATCCTTTATACAATACATTAATATAGATTTTTAAATGGGCAAGATTTGCGATTGGCAGATGAGATTAAAGGTATACATAATATACTTAATATGAAAATGTATAAACCTGTAAAAATGTATTTTGCTATTTGAAATTTCTTAGTGAATTTTGTGTTTATAAATACGATTGGATGTTTCACTTAAACTTTGCATTTGTATGATAGTATAACAATAATAAATTACTGTACTTGTAATAATCTAACATTCTATATTTCAATTTATGCATCTTATATCTAAATGTCAAATGGTTCATAATGGATTTTTTACTTATACACTATATAAATTGACATATTCAGTTTGAAAATAATTTAGCTGCTCTGTAATAATGGATCATATTTTGAAAACCGTTTGTATATAGAGCAAAGAATGAATGATTATATCTTCCAATGTTAGCAAAACTAGCAAACGCAATCGATGATCAGTTCTGCTACTGACAACTAGATTCTTCGGGATCTCGTCGTCTCTCTCTCCCCCACCTCTCTCTCTCTCTCTCTTTTACCATCACTGCAAAAGCTATTCTGAACACTTAAAATGCTATTATCTAACATTTCACAACTTAAATTTTGACATCTGTTTCTAAAACACTTTTCAATACTTTATTGTTATTATTATTATTTTATACTCCATCTTCTCCATTTTTGGAGCATTGTCCTCGAGGATCTTTTTTGTATACTATTGCCATTTCAAATTTCACTGTGGACATAATTTATTTTTTTCAAATTTACAATAAATCTTACCTCCCTCCCTCCTCTCTCTCTCTCTCTCTCTCTCTCTCTCTCTCTCTCTCTCTCATTTGTTAATGTTTTGATATCTGCATGATGTCCGATTTTGATAATAGAAAGTTACTACTGCCATTACTCCGTGTCCCTGTTGTAACTACTCTGAATATGAATACTTGTCTGCATAGTAGGTAACATCGATCGCACTCTCGTTGGTTGGTTGGTTGGCTGGTTGGAACCCACCGACACTCACTATATACCATGCAGCATCACCACTAACCCGCACCCCCGAAACTACGTCGCCTCAAGCACTACCCCAACCCACTTACAATGCATTCTACTTAAATCCTTTTCTTCTCTCTTTCTCTCTCTTTTCCCGGACTACCCAAACATACCAAAATGACTGTTGGTCCTTTTATATTCTTTAGCATGGCCGCAGTTTCTTTACTTGCTCTCTTGGCTATGTCAAACACGTTCATTACCTCTCCCTTTTCCCCTCCGTCATATTTAAATCTCTTACGGCTCGAGGCAAGGCATGTCTTCATACTTAGCTTGATCGCCTTCTCTATAATTACGGGGAAACACATGATTGATGGTCACGTGCGTCTATAAGAACCAAGTAGTGCATTGCTTTTTGTCTCAAAAGTCACAACACAATGAAATATTTACATTAAATAATTACAACTAATGCAATTTAAATGATTCAATTACACATTATTATTCACGAAATCATTAGGACATATTAACGCAATACGACTTATACGAGGGAGGAGGTAGAAATATAAAAAATTAGCTAATTTAAGTTTATTGTGGTTGCATTGTGTATAACTTTTTTTTTTTTTTTTTCTTCTTCTTCTTCTTCTTTAATAACATTTCTGATTTCAGTATTCGGTTAAATGAGTAAATAGAATTAACGCTCTTTTGAAGTTTCAAATACTAGATCTGTGCCAGCCAGACCATCTTTTTAATGTTTCGACGGCAGTAGTCGTAATGAGCAATGGTCTATAACTGCGCCTATAGCGTAAAGCAAGCGTGATCATTTGGGAGTTCTGAAACTTTATACTCGGAAACTCATTTCAAGTACGTACTCGCCATACACTCAACTTAGCTTCGGTGATCAAACAGGAACCGGTGCATGCATCGTGGCACTGTTATATTTGTAAATTAAAGTACAGATAATTGAGTTGTTTCTGCATCATTAAGTTTTATCTCTATTGGGTAGAAGTCAAAATGAACAATAATATATCATTAATCTTTGCTTTCATGCCATGTAAATAAAATAAAAGTATCCCTTTAACGTTACAACTTTGCGAGTGCGAATAAAAACATAATTTATGTTTCAATTTTTTAAGCTTTGTTTTATTTTTTAAAAATATAGCAAATTTTAAATTCTTCGATTGTAAGAATTAAAAGAAATCCCCCCCAAATATACGTGTATCATGATTTGGGCATTGAAATTTGCACTTTGACTGCAACTGCGACCTTATTCATAGCAAACAACTCTAATGTAATGAGCAGCATCAACACACACAAAAAAATATATATAATAATAATAAATAATAATTAAAAATAACAACTTGAAAGATAGTGTTTAGTGGCATTATCTAAATGAAATCAAGTTCTTTGGCATTACCATGCTCCATTCTTTTAATTTTGAAGAGAAAAATTGCATCTTAATCGAAGATAAATTAAAATAACTTCTTCAAAATTAAATATAATTTGAAAGAGATTTAAGAGGTTATGTTTTATATGTAGTGGCTCTTTGCTGCTTTAATCTGAAACACTCTACGAAAATGTATGGACAAAAAAATCTTGTAAAATGTTTAATGAATACATATTTTATAAAGACCTCATACTTAACAGTCTTACGCGATTTACTTATTATACATTTTTAATGCTCTTTAAGTATGTATATAGATAATATTTTATTTACTATCATACAAAATGTCAAGCGTGACTGGGAGACACTTGTAAAGAAATTTGCATATTAAAATTTTCTTTTTTCCATATATTTTTTTATGTATACTTTTTATAAAAAAAAAAAAAAAAAAAAACAGCAATGAAATTTTTACAATTTGAAAAGTACTTAATATAATGATGTTTTTAACAAAATAGATTAAAAATTCTTTATCATACAAAACAGTAAAAACATTTTTTTTATAATTAAATGTCAAAAAATAAACATGAAATTTTGACATTTGAAATGCGAACTAGCTTGTCTGTTAGCCGACAAAATGATTTTAACCAAAAATAAACGTAGAGCGTTCATATAACAAATAATAATATAAATATGCCAACAACGAAACCTTTTGAATGTAGGAGAGATCATTTTGCAAAACCTTCTTTCTGTACGTTTGTTATCACAGAAAGTAATAATAAATAACAAAAGATTATTGAGGAGTTTAAGAGCAATGTAATTGTATGCCAACGTCCATTACATACTCGGTACAATATAAACACCCTTTGGATAGCGCGTTGTTGTTTATTTTACAGCGCATAAAGCAGCAAAATAACACGATACTTACAAAGTAAGAAGACTTTGCTGACAGCTGTATACATACTGTACAGTAAACTTGACAAGAAACTATTGAACATGGTTTAATGTAATAGAGATTTTATTAATTATTAAGCGATAGAAATTTAGCAGTATCTTTGTTTTACAATTTGATCAAACTTTCATAAACAGGTAATATAATAAAATGTAAACATTGAAAATAGTAGCAAATTGTGATGAAAGCCTCAAAGTCATTATAACTTTTGACATTTAAAACATATTACATACTAAAACGCACACGACGTCTATCATATGGCATCAGTTGTCCACTTTTCAAAATGTTTTCAGTGAGTTGTGAAATAATCCATGGAATAAAATTAAGTACTTTTATGATGTGGAAAAAAAAATTAAAAAAAGAAGTTATTGTTTGAAATAAGGTAAGGCGAAAAGAGAATATACACAAACTATAATGAATGTTTAAAAATAAATTATACACAAATATAAGAACAGAGTGTTTAATGTTTACAAAAGTCTTTGAGACATCTAAATGCAAATAAAAGTTTCAAGATGCAAAGTTGGTTAAACTTTTCATGTATATGTCAATTTAAAAGCCCTGTTTGACCTTTTAGAAAATCACCTTATATAATATACTGAAGAATTTTATTTGCATTAAGTTTTCTGAAAGATTTTTTGTAAACACACTTAGAAATTTAACACAGTTATTTATTTTACATTAACAGTAGCTTACAATGGTTTCATATTTAACTTTACGCTTAGGAGGTTTACTTTTCTACAATACACTACCTATAACAAAAGTTTTTTAAAGTATTATTGATTGCTTAAAACAGATTTGCATAATGATGTCAAAATATAAAAGTATATCAATAATTGATGATTTATTTTGAATTTCAAGTCCGTTTGTTATTTTCACTCCCTTTTCTTATTCTTGTATGTTGTAAAATTTCAATTATACTTGCGAGCTAATGCTGAACTACTTGTATAAGTGAAATGTATTAATTGGCTTTAGGTGATGAAAAAAAAAAAATCATTTTTATACATATATATATATATATATATATATATATATATATATATATATATACATATTTATTTGAATGATTGCTTATATAGAATCAAATCCTTATTTGGCATTACGACGTATTCAAAACTTGATCTGCCATTTCATGTTATATTATTTGATACAATAATTTTGTTGTTATTGGAACATGACTTTTCATATACGCAGGACAAATATATATTTAAATTGATTTCAAGACTTGATATCTATATCATAACAATTATCTTTATTTAATACAGAATTATCTTTCTTTTTTTTTTTTTTTTTTTTTTTTTTTTTTGATGATAATTTATTAAAAAGTTTGTTATACAAAGTAGCATAAGGTCAACAGATTATTTGTGATAAAAAGGTCAGAATGTCAGAATATTAAACTTGAGGAGGAGGTGACATTTTCTGAAGTTGACAAGTTAACATGGACAGCTGACTCGTTACGTTCGTTACGATGTTACAAAATACAGAAATAATTTGCTAAGTGGTTGTTTCTTTCCTCTCTAACTCGGTGTTGATACAGGGCGTTGAGAAACTCTATCACATTTTAAATGCAAGTAAATGCTACGAGATTTATAGTAATTAAGGTATTATATTATACTCTTCATACGTCAAATTTTAACTTATATTTGTTTTCCTTTTCCAAATCAGTTGCTATAACACAAAATAATAGAGGACTTGCAAAATTAGGTTTAGTGAGAATATAAACAAACTCACAGCCCAACAATACTAACAAAGTGCTAGCAGACGACTTAGTGTTCCTGTCTACATTTAACATGCTTTCTTATGGGGTAATGAAGCAGCTATAACTCAAGTTAGAATTATTTTTCAGAGCTGAAATTTTTACTGTAGCTTACTGAGCCTACAAGCTTTTGTTTTCCTGGATTTCAAGTGATTTGGTTAAAATTTATTATTTTACCCAATTGACTTCAAATCCAGGAAAACAAAAGCTTTGAGGCTCAGTAAGCTACAGTAAAAATTTCAGCTCTGAAAAATAATTCTAACTTGTTATAGCTGCGTCAGTGCCCCATAAGAAAGCATGTTAAATGTAGACAGGAACACTAACAGTAAGTCGTCTGCTAGCACTTTGTTAGTATTGTTGGGCTGTCAGTTTGTTTATTTTCTCACTAAACCTACTTTTGCAAGTCCTCTATTGAAACTAAAAGAAAAAGTATTTATTAACTATTACACTTAGCAACAGATTGATTTTGTATGTTGTATAGTAAATCAATGAACAATGTTGGTGTTTCACAAATTTAATTATAAAGTTTTAATATTACAGCGTACAGTATTTAAATATTTATATTATGCACAGTATAGTATGTATATTATAGAAGAATTGATTTCTCACATAAGTTTAATATTATACGTATTTAAATTTATTTTATACCTGTGTAACTAGTTAACAAATCTATAAGAAAACAAAATGGGAAGAGTTAAGTTAAGATTATGTTTCCTTTCATTGCTTCTGGGTTTTGTAGCAATTTTAGACAATAATATAGAAAAGACGTCATAGGACAAAGACAACCAAACAAAATATGAAACAAAAATAAGCATTGGTCTATCTTTAGTCAAATTTAGTATGAGAAATGAACAAATTGCAATAGACAAAGGCAAGACAGAGGTCAAAAGGTTTGCAAAAGTTGAGTGTCAAATAAGAAAGTGCGACTATAACAATAAATGTCAAGGGTCACGCGCTATAATTTACATCAAAATAGCTAGCTGACACTCTTAAACATCATCAATTCAATAAATATACTAAACCATTCAAACTAATATATATATATAATGTATATATATGTATATAGTATACATATGAAAATATGAAAGTATACGTATGAAAATACATATGTATGTGTGTATATATATATATATATATATATATATATATATATATATATATATATATATATATATATATATATATATATATATATATATATATATATATACACACACACACGTTATTTTTTATGTAATACAAACAGAAAACGAGAGAGAAATTGAATAGGTATAAGGTGCAATAGAGGCAATAATAAAAAAAAAATGATACAAGGAAATAAAAAACTATATATCTAATATATATAAGTAATATTGATAAAATGTTTTGTGGTCGAATATCGATTTTGTAATACGAAAACGACAAAATTTATAGTTTGCTTGACTGCTTCTTTAAAACGACACACGTAAACAGAACATCGGAAGTATAATAGGAAAAGAAAAAAAAGGAAAAAGAAAAGAAGAAAAAAAAAAAAAAAAAAAAAAAAGAAAGAGAGAGAGAGAGAGAGAGAGAGAGAAAAGAAGTCCATGTTATAAAGCATGAAGAATACATAATATCGGTAAATTAAATGAAATTTTTAAAGTGTCATGAGCATGAAGTTAGAAGTTTTAATACACCATATTGTATGTGGTTCTTTTCTTGCTGCTCTAATATATTATGTAAATTCTTATTTTCATACTATAGGAAAATGGAATTTAAGGTACTTTATTTAATAATACGCGTAATAATAATAAAAAGGTTTTAGGCCTGACCTTTTGAAAGAAAATTGCCATGGTTTCGCACTTATCAAAATGAATTTCTTATGTATGAAATGTACTCTATATTATACTATGCCGACTATTTTAAGCTTATGTTTCCAATGTGTGATTCTGACATATAGAAAATTAATGTAGCAATTATTGTATAAACAAATAGCTATATCAGCATACACGACAGATTGATGGCAAGTTATGACAAGTCAAACTAAAATTCTGTTTTACCCATCACTTACATTTATTTGTTTAAATTTATTTACTTGTGTAATGCTAATGGAATGTTATTTTATAGTATAAGTATAGTTATAATAATATAATTTATAATAAAAGAAAATGAAGCGGAGTATATATTGCAATATTATTTAAATTTTTTTTTCTACCAACAGTATACAAAGCAATGCGTAACCTGCTTAGGTTGACATCTAGACAACATTGATAGACATTGAGAAATGATCGTCAAACTTACATTTTATTAAATAAAAATTGGAAAAAAAAAACTCGTTGTACAGTACGTACAATGAAGAAAAAATCTGCTATGGAATTGGACAATCTTTATGTATTTATATACATAACGTGTGTGAAAGGAAATAGAAACAAAAAATTACATGATATCAAAACTGGTACCCTGTTTCGAGGGTATAGTACTTTATTTCTTTAGTAAGAATAAAATTCCGGACGCGAGTTCAGGCCGGACTCAACGAAAATACTCCGGACGCATTATACACAAATATATAAAAATAACCGAGATGCAAAACTTGTGTCTGAATCATCATCGTACAAATTTTATATCAACGCAATTATGGACACTTTCTCAAATTTCCTTTTAATTAATAGTTGAGATCTGAGCATGGTGTTAAATGTTAGTAGCAAAAGGCTATTCATATCAAGAGCTTTGTGAATTAGTTATGTGTAGTTATAAAATATGATGTGTTTAAAGATTTATCTTTCCTCGTAACTGTATCATTTTGCCTAATTATTTCCCTTTGTATATTTGATATACGCTTCATATAGCTATTAGCACAATATAAATATTCCAGCATCATTATGAAATCTGAGAGAAAATATTATTTGCAAGCTAAAACTTCGTGCAAGTGACGCCTACCCTATATGCATGCATGGTGAACTAAACATTATGACTGCCATGAGTCATGACATAAAGAAAAAAAAAGTTCAAAACTAACTTCAGGGTATAACAAGGTCAAATTTTGTCCCGGAAAAAGTGATTTCAAATGTTTTTCTCAAAAACAAACTATTGCTCTAGATAATTATTAATATTTTCTAGTTCAGCCCATATCAATTATAAATGAGGTCCATTTTTATTTTTAATGAACCTTTTCTAAACACTGCATGCTTAATTCTTGTGAAGTGAAAATGTGTAATTTTATGCTAAATTTGTGTATGCAGTATGCGTATATTATACTGTATAATATAATACAAAGTACACATACACACACATCTTCCTATTGATGCCTCCGCGCCAAAAAGAAGCATACACTTTCCAGCTTTGCAACGAGTGGAGCATCTACACTTTCCTCCGCAGCATGGTGACTGGACTAACGGTCATTTACTTAACATTGCAGATGCTCCACGGCGGAAAGTGTAGATGCTCCACTCGTCACAAATCTGGAAAGTGCAGATGCTTCTTTTTGGCGCGGAGGCATCGCTATGCCACTTGCCAAGGTGATTTATATTCATTTAATATAAAAAAAAAAATTAAAAATATAAATGGAAGTGATTTGTTGAAGAGTAACTGGTTTTAACTCCACATGAAACGACGGGGGTTCTTGTAGTGTAAAATGCTAATTTACTGCAATTCTAACTTATTAATATTATTATAGTAAACTAATATTTTTTTCTTTCATTTACATCTGTTCAGATGTTCCAAAAAAAAATTTGAGAAAAATGCAAACATAAGGTACAGAAAATCAGACAAAAAATTACAAAAATATTCAAGCAGCAATTAAATAACTGCAATTTTAACAATCAGGCAAAAAAGTTGTGGAAAGTAGAAATAGCGTTGTTTTCCTATTGATCATGTAATAATAAAAATAAATTATTTTTATTATACACAATGAATTTAAATATTCTTAGTATGCAATTTTATTTACAAGAGAGAGAGAGAGAGAGAGAGAATGTTACATAAAGTTGTAAAAAGCCACTAAAAACTCCCGGATTCCTCACAGCTGATCCGGCTGTTGACTCCTTTTTATTACAAATGCAGTGGGCGTAAAGGCAGATATGGAAACCGCTTCTGGAGCATGCCACAGATATTTTCAGCTACGTGGGTGGGTGGGCAGTCTTCAAAGACGTCGCGAGAAAACATTGTACAGGAGGCCGACTGCCACTACTAAACACGAGTATCTGAGCGCCTGCGAGCCTCCAAAGCACGCACGCCTTGTCGCAGACAAATCACAACAAGACATTAATGAATTAATATCATATTAATAAATGGTATACTACTGTATTGTATGTTTAGTAACAATAAAGAATGGTTTAAAAAAAGAACAAATATGTAGAACAAAAATACGAAAAAAGTGTACGTGGCTAGTGAATATGTGCTATTTTCGTAAGCCAGAAAAAGTAGTAATAAAAATTATTTAGTACACTCCAATTTTAGATCCTATTTTGATCAAAATTGTCATAAAAGAAAATTAACTTCATTGTAAAGTAAACAAAATTGTCTATTTTCTTCGTTTTTAAATACATACCTGTGTACTTAGAACCTGCATGAAGAAAATATTTACCATACAAAAAAGAAACGCATACAGTACTTTTGTAATACGTCTTGTATTATCATTGTTATTTACAAATATAACATAATATGAAACCACCACAGATACGTATTGTTTGTACGTACAGGATATAGACAGTATAATTAAATTAAAACCTCCAAGAATAAATTCTAGGAATTCTCACGAGATTTGATCGTGCTTAAATTGATTATTGATTTAACATGACTTCACATTACAATGATTACAACAACATGTAATTGAAAATAATAACACACAATATAAGAAGTATTACAATAATACTATGTATCACTTAATTTTCAAATCGTGTATAACGTAATTATTAAACTCATTTTATTAACAAAAATGCTTAAATTATTTTGTTTGCGTGAAAACAAGTTTCTAGTTTAAGGCATTAGTTTTCGAATTACCTTAAACAGGATAATATTTGTGTAAGTGCCTGTAACAATTTTTAGTTATTGTGTGTCACTTTATATATAAGAATACAAATATAATAATTATCATTACATGGACATTGTGATCTACTGCTTCTATAAAAAAACGTAAAAAAATAAAATAAATAATAAACATAAAAATGCAACGCACAATCCAAAATGCCAACCACTTTTACAATATCAATTACCAAATCAATATTATACTTTTTTTTCTTAATTTTTATTTATTTATTATTTGTTTTTTAAATTTTTATAGGCACAATGTTTTTAAATATTTCAAAAGTTTGACACAAAGTTGTTGAAAAAAAAAAGAAGCTGAAAGTCTGAAAGCTTTATTAAAGAACACCTCTTCTTTTTTTTTAGCATTACGTGGACACTTACTATAGTTACTATACATTATAATCCTATAATTATATAGCATTCTAAATTCATAATACATTCTGTTTTACATTTAATATGTATTTTAATATAATTTCATGTTTTTCACTGGCTAACGTGTGAATAGAATACTAATGACTTATTTTGTAATCCTGCAGAAATATTCATTTAAAAAATCAATAATATGATATTCCATCTAGCGATGTGTGACAAAGAAACCTTATGACATCGGCCCTGACCTCAAACACAACACTTTTTCTCGACGCTGCTATACAATATTGACATAATGACTCCCCCAAAAGTATCCTGTATGATTTTAATATATCAAATATATATATATATATATATATATATATATATATATATATATATATATATATATATATATATATATATATATATATATATATATATATATATACACACACACACACACACATATATACGAACGAAAACATTATATAACTTTGTATAGTTATAAATACGTATATGAAAGATAATTATAAACAATAAGTTCATTATATGTATACATTATATATATATATATATATATAAGAGGTAATTTTATATTGCATTTACATGCGATGAAAGTTTAAGTCAAATTAAAAATATGAAAAGGGAAACAGAGTAGAGAGAAAGAGAGCGTAATAAATAGATATGATAACAGATTCGCTAATGCTTGTAAAACAGAATTATTAAAAAAAAAAACTAATTTAATCAATTGATTTACGCTAAGAAAGTTGAAAAACAAAGTTACATGGGTTGCTGGTATTGTCAGCTTTCGGGATATTGATTGGTGTGCTTCGTCGTTCCTCACCATAATATGAGTATAATAATAAGATAAATAATAGCATTAATATTATATGTATATTGAAACAATTTAATGTCTAAAATTATTGATACTTTAAATGTTTATGTGTGTATTAAATTAAACGTGAACGTTATATTATAAAATGTATGAGCTTTATTGTCGTATTCTATATAAATTTATTTTCAATTAATAATCATGTCATTTTATGTATACCTACAATACATAATATGAATATCGTTTTGCAAACTTTAAAGTAGTTATAATAAAATACGTAATCCATAAAAAATTTATTGTATTCATCACTGCTGACTTCATTATAAATCGCTCGTCACGTCATTTCAAATTGTGATAACTTTTAATATCATAACTATGTATTTATTGGCAACTTGTGAAATTTTACTCTATGATGTTAAGATATTTGAAAATTTTATCAAATATTCAATTATAGACATTTCCACGCAGTCAAGTATAGTCAATAAAAATACTATAGAATTTTAGAGAAGCACACTAAATTTTCAGCACAATATAAGGGCTCAATGAAAACAAAGTTCATGGAAGTAAACAACGATTTAAACTGTGTATCAATCACTTTGCTTCTATATTTATTTCCGACATTTCAAAACAAATTTTCACACTTTGTTTCACCTCAAATGTTCAAAACAAAACAAGCTGAAAATAATTTCAATTACGTCAATAAGTAGAGTACCGATAAAAATGTGTTCATCATATTGCAATCCAAACTGTAAACAATATCGATCTTATAAAATTATTACGTAACGGGTTATATATGATTGTACTTGTACATAATAATAATAGTATCGAGCTAGCTATTATAATCAGAACAGGCAGGCAGGCGTGCTTGCCTCGATTTTTTTTTCTGGTCAAGTTCATGATACACACTCACGCATACCGCATCCTACTGACCGCTCTCTCTCTCTCTCTCTCTCTCTCTCTCTCTCTCTCTCTCTCTCTCTCTCTCTCTCTCTCTCTCTCAGCTGGAGCATAATCTCTGCATCGATATTTTTTTACCTCTACTCTTTTTTACGTTGAAAATCCGTAGGTAGAGAGTAAACAAGTTAATTTTCCTCAATTTATATTTCTTAAACTTTAATTATAATTACTTTCCAATATTACCTTCACAAGTGAAATATATCTGCTATTGTTCTAATCTTATTTTCTTTATTAACTGAAAGTTCCATTTCTCAAAATACGTTCGTTATTCTAGCGATTGAAATCAGTAGGCGATCAGCAGATAAAAAGTAATTTGAAAGACATAATGACCTCTTTCTTTCTTTTCCTTTTTCATTCTTTTTATTATTATTATTATTTTTTCCCTACTTATATAGCCAAATATGCAAATTTTTTCCCCGTTCAATACGCTTGCATTATAAGATTGAAATTCAAATCCTATGATGATCCTCTTGTCTGGCGATCACGTACCCTTAAAAGTTGGTTATATACATATAGTGGTAGTTTTTATTAAAAGCTACCCAAACTAACTATTAATGGGGTCAAAGTTTAAATGGAGATAAGTCTTACAAGTCTTACAACCCTTCGGCAAAATATAAAATTCATGACATACTTTTTTTTTTTCCATATTAAGCAGAAAAATTAGCCAAATATTAAAACTCGTAAACAATTTAGTTCACGCATAGACCTTACTCCAAGACATTGTTGCCTAAAGGGTTTTTTGACCCTCCTCTCCCCTTTTTTATTATACTATGTTTGTGTATTTGAGACTTTTTTTTTTTTCGACAGAAACAGCCAAACTAACCCACAGAATTTAGAAGAAGCACATGGCAATTAGATCCTGACAACCCCTTAGGGTTTTTAGGATGTACAGAAATAGGTTGAAATTTGGGTTGAAAGGATGGAAAGATAGTGGATTGATATGAACGAAATAAAAAATAATTTAATAATAATAATATATTATGACGTAATACACTCCATAATTGTTTCCAACATTTAGCATTTCTTATACAATCCTTTGTTATTTCTGACATCGTTTGGTACGTATTATCTAACATCAGAAATCTTTGGGTCTGCTTAGTTCAAAGTAGCTACTCTCTCTCTCTCTCTCTCTCTCTCTCTCTCTCTCTCTCTCTCTCTCTCTTCAATCAGATATTATTAGAATAATAATAACTTTGTAAACTTTATTGATAAACATCGAATGTGTCTATTATAGTATACGATTTAAAATTTTCATTATTACTTGAAGTTGCGAGAACATGAACGTTAAAAGAGAGAAATTGTACTTCTTGGGCATTTTGTAGAGTTCTAAAATTTCTTATTTTATATAAAAAATTATCTTCCATATAATTATAAAGAATGATACTCCAGAATAATTCAACTTTCTTCATTGTTATTATTATTATTGTATAAAGTTTTACATTAATTATTACCTAACTCACATAACTGAACTGATGAACATCCGTATGATAATAATTTTAGATAATTATTATTTGAAGTGGTTAATGATTTGGTTGGGTATAATATTGCTAATAATAAGATTTTTTTAAATCATTAAAAGCTTAATATCTTATTCTCAGGTAAAATTTATGCAACTTTTAGGATAATATTATGTACGTATTATATTTACTCTGTTCAATATTAATAGTAAAAGAAACGAAACGTGGATAGTAATAATTTCACCTCACAATTTCTAATTTAAGTTGTACTTATATGCATAATAATAATTGTAAAAGCTTGAGGGGGAGCTGGTCTGGCATTTGGATCACGCGTCGGTGGTGGCAGGCAAGGCAAAGCAAGGTATCCGTGCTGCACGAGTCCAAAGCTCTGTCTCTCCTACAGCTCTTCTTTTCACTAACATACTCAATCACGCTTCAGGCAAAAATACGAGACAAGCAACAGATATGTATGTGTGTATATTTTATATATATATATATATATATATATATATATATATATATATATATATACACACACACACACATCTAACAGAATCCAATCATTCTCTTTATATTCCATTATAATCATAATAACTGAATAATAAAATATTGGATGCAAAAACCGGTCTTATACATTATAAAATATAAATTTAATTCCATGTGGCTGTATCAAGTTTATTATAGTTATAGATAGGCCAAGGAGGACTTCCCTTAATAATATATAATACATGTAAATGAAATTATTGTATGGTTCATATAATCACACCATTATAAAGTACTGTACGTACATTTAAACCATATGAAATAAATGAATTATATAATATATAATATATATTATATAATATTATATACACATCACACATACAATATACACACTCACATAATATTATATAACATAATATAGTACACACATAACAACATAATAACAACTTAAATCATTCCAATGGTCAAAGCAAACATTGGTATTATATAAAAGGAAAATGCAGTTGATCGAATGTGGGGTAACATAAAAGGATTAACTTGCACGAGTAGTAATAGAATGATAAAATTATACATCAATGCAGCGTTGCCCACACACACACACACACACACACACACCACTATGCACCATTGAGCTTCAAGTGAACTTGATTATACTTGCAAGTTGCAACTGCAAATAAAATATTGTAATAATATGTACCGGCGGTATACAACAGAAACCAACTGAACACATAATATAAGTTATCTTTATTTTAATAATAGATAACAAACACTCTAATTTGAAACAATTTTTATGGCAGTATCATCCGTATATAGCAATAATGCAAACTGCATTACATACATAATATATACGCATACACACACACACATACATACTGTATAATATGCATATAATATAATAATCCTACACACAGTACACACACACATACATACATTGAGCAATAAATTTCATTTGCTTACATTTAATGGAAATTGCATGCAATCAAATGTAATGCGCATTGAAAATACCACACTAGTGAACACCTCATTCATATTTTTTCAAACATTAAAAATATTGGATGAATTTTTTGGAATTCATCATAACGTCCTGTATTAAAATAAATGCTAATCGCATTGATTTGTTTGTTTGCTTATTTTGTAAAGTATGAAGAAATGGATAATAATAAGTTTATTTTAATATGACTAAAATTGAGTTATAAATCAATTAATTACTCTCCAAGTACAATATTATACTACACAACCCACTTCTTCGTCAGTTATAATTACTGACTTCAATCACACGAAGTTATAAATAAAAATTAGATGTATTGTTTATATATATATATATTGTGCTCCATATAATTATCTCAGCAAAAAGCGCACCACAATGGCTTAACAAGGAAGTAGTGTTACATTATGACAATTTTACAAACAAAACTTGTCATTCTCAAGACTAAAAATCTAAATATAATAATATTATATTACATAAAAATACATATTATGTATGTATGTATGTTTTTATATAATGTATAAAATATATTTTTCATGATATACGTCATTTAAAACTCACTCAAAATCATGAAACTAATATTTGGATAAAAATTTAATATACAGTATACTGTAACATATATATAAATTATAAACCTCAAAAATATAAAAACTTCACTTCAATTTTTTTTAATAAAAGTTTAATTTAAATTTCAAAATGCATGGAAATAAATAATGTTTACACGTTCGATATTATTTTACTGTTTTATACTGATTTGTATTACTCCATATTTATCATAATAAGTCTATAAGTAAAAATAAGTAACACATAATTACACATAATTTTAAAAAAAAGAAAAAAAATGTAAACATCTTATTAAAAAATTTGAATACTTTATTTATCATTGTATGTATAAATAATTATATTATTTCTATAAAGTGGCGATTTTAAAAATAGCATTTTTTTTTTTTTTTTTTTTTTTTTAGTATGTAAGTTTGACGATTGTTTCTAAATGTCTATGTTTAGTAGATGTGAACCTTGGCAGATGCATTGTATTTGTATACTGATTGTAGGAGAGAGAAATGATTTTTTGTTTTTAAATTTGAAAAAAAAAAAAAAAAAAAAAAAAAAAGTTAATAGTAAGGCTATTATCACACAAGATAATAAAAATTAAAAAATTCGGGTATAATCCTTGAGTATTTTTTTAAACCAGAAGGCAAAGTTAACGATTTATGTGTATAATCACCATTTCTTTAATCATTACTTTAAAGTTTAACAATATTATGGTACTTTATGATCTTAAAAATTAACAAGATCTATACTTGCTGTAACTTGAATTACTATGAACTGTGTGGAAAAATACCGTTTCTTATTTCTTATTATTTGAATTCATTCGAAGCAATAAAATAGTGATTAGGAATAAAAAAAAAAAAAAATCTAACAGAGTTGAAGGAGATAGAGATAGTCAATACAAAAGAACCAGGGTTCACAATTTTCAACATTTTTGTCTATAGGCACTTTGCTCCTCACAACGACCTCATTTTAAATAAAAACCACTTTTTTTCCTTTCTTTTCTACTTCATATTAAATTTTCTTACATAACAAGTTTAGGAAATATTCCATATAATTGAGGGTTATAAAGCAATTTACATAAATTTTACTGGATAAGCTAAAGAAATATCAGCAATATTACTTTTATATTATTATTTGCGTATAATTTCATTAAATGTTATAAAAATACATAGAATATAGTATTTATAAAACTATAAAAACAAAATTACAAATTTAACCATGGTTGAAAAATATAGGTACCGTGTAATTATTATTAAAAATGAAGAGGGGAAAAAACATTACGATATAGGTTTTATTGAATAGTATATGTTTAAAAATAAAATCAATTATTGTCTTGTGGGAGTGGGTGTACTTAATATAATTTAATTAATTAAATTCATGTAATTACTTATTATATAGTATATTATGAAGTATCGTGTTACATATTTTGATTCAGATACAATGATTAATATTACATGTTATTATTGATTTGACGGTGACGTAGCAAAAATAACAATAAAGCATTTTTATTTGCTTCGAATGTTGTACATGATTATACGGACATGCTAAAAAGTAGTTTTTGAAATCTTGATTGCCGCATTCAAAAATAATGTAACATTATTACAAGTTAAAAAAAATAATAAATAAAAAATTGTTCCGATGTAATAAGAGTAGATGAGGTTTCATTTTAATACTGTTTCAGTGGGACAGTGGTAAATGATACGTCTGATATACTGCCTTGTCAATTTTATAGGAATAGTATAATATGTAGTGTAGTACTATATGCCTTCTTCTTTTTTTTTTTTTTTTTTTTTTTTTTTTTTTTTTTTTTTTTTTTTTTTTCAATATTATAAAGGAGCAATGTGGTTGCGGCTACCTCATATTGGAAAATTGCAAATGAAAATAGAAAAAGACGTGTTTATATTGATGAGTGATGAGTGTGACGAGGCGTCCATTTTTTATCAAATGGTCATTGCAGCAATCGGATATAAATTATCATTATTATACACGCGCGAAAACTAAGCATTTTTAAATTTTGATCATTTTTATAAAAATAGTTAAATTTCGACGATATTCAAATAGGTATTTACATGAAATTTTATCATACTATACTGTACGTTCAAATATTAATAATAATACATCTTTATTTAAGGCGCATACAGGGTTTTTCAAACCCTATTACATGAACCTTGGCTAAAACATATGCCAATGCCAATATAATAATACTTAATTAATAATATTCAATGAATCGTTGTTTTTCAAATATTATACTTCGATAATACCATAGTCAATCTTGCTACGTTATCTTTAATCAAACAGGAATTCTATATAAAATATTTAATCACCGACACTTAGGTGACATTAGGGTGATTTATAAATGGGAAAGTTTTAAGTATTCTTCTATAATATAGGACGTTAAAGTAAACTAACTTCTGGAAGATTGTTTTAAATACAATAAATAAAGATTGTTTTGATCAATTCTGATCAAAATATTGTAATTTTTTTAATACACAAACAATAATGTTTATTTGCTTGTTGTAATAACACATTAAAAAATAGACTCGATGTTAAATGTTTGATTTGTGGTTACATATCACCCCAGCACACTACATTGCAATATAGTAACGAAACATAAGTAACATAATAAGACATCTATAATCTATAATAATACATATTATAGTAGTGGCTTTCCAAGAGAGCTATACAACAGCTATTGTCATCTATCCTTTAGGGTCTGCAATCTGCATATTACATCATTTAATACGTATAATATATGGTGCATGATACCGTAGTCTACATTCCCCTTTGAATGCAATAATAATTGAAAATATTCTAAATATACCATCACAACATTGCTGGTGACAGATTTAATGATATAGTTAATATATAGGTTAGTATACTTTTCCTTTCTTTCTTTCTTTTTTATATATATATATTTTTTTTTGAAGCAAGTTTATTGACTGTGGTTTGTAACAAGATAATCTTGCTATATCAATAAAAAAAAAATGCTTTCCTCTATGGGACACCAGATACCGTATAGTATTTGTGTATTATTATATTATAACAAGCTTGTTACATCAAATATATAGAAGGAAAAAGTATCACATTACTCTAAAAAATAGTTTTTTTCCCCTCTTATATTACAGTTTGCATATTCATATTTAGTATTACTAGAATTATGTAATCGTGCTAGACCTTTGCCGTGATCCCGTCAAATCACAGGTCGACAAACTTTATCGATTGGTGTGGGGCCTAAATGCACAGCCCGGCAAACACCATGTCAGTCTCGAAAAACTGCGGACACTCCAGATAGGCTGGTCGGTGCAACCCTGGTGCAACTACGCATATTAATCCGAATACTGAGCACTCATAATTACGAAACATGTTATGCTCTCACACCTCATGTGTATACACATACAACTACACGCACCAAGCGCTCGCAAGGAGCACAGAATTACGAGTCAGCTGGGCGGTCTAACTACAGTTTTGGGTCGGTCTAAAAGTGGAAATGATCCCATAAAGTTGGGATCATTCATCAATCAACAAATTGTGGAATCCGTACGTGAGCGGAGCATGTATTTGTTTTGTTCTTTTATCCGGGCACTTTTGTAAGTAATAGATGTAAACTTTGGCATATGCATTGTTTTGTATACTGATTGTAGGAGAAAGAAATGAAATAAAAAATTTTGAATATGAATTTTGAATTCTATACTTAGCTAACTATATAGAAAGTAACCGATTCGGTTTTCTTAAACATCCAAACATGCAACAATATTACGTGCTACTAATGTATTTCCTTAGCTGCACTCGGGAGTATTTTCCGTTTCCTACGAATAAACAAATATTCTAAAAGGAAATTGAAGTTGCCTCTCTCCCACCTCTCTCTCTCTCTCTCTCTCTCTCTCTCTCTCTCTACGGAAATATAAAAAGTTTGCATCTATTCTATAAAAAAAAAATCTAAAACCTTATGAAACGTTTCCATTAATGTTATTATTAAGTTGTCTATTTGCAGCAATATTCTATTCATCCATTACTCCTCTCTTCATAATAACCCCTTGACTTTTTATCTGAAAGCTCAAAAGAGATAACACACTCGCATACAATCGCATCGCTGTAAAAGTTAAAGCAGCATTGAGCTGCTCTGTATGGGGTTGAATTGCAGGTCACAGCAAGAATTTGGTGACCAAAAGAAATAAAGTGAAAATTGGGAATTTTCTAATGGAGCTTATTGGTATAGCGCGCGGGAAAAGCTAATGGTCCCCTAATTTAACATTGCGCTTATGGAGAAAAACTTTTTTTTTTTTTTTTTTTTTGTGATTTTAAGAAAAGTACTGCACCAATTCTGGATATTTAAAAGAAGAAAAGTAGACGTCATCGGTCATACTGTTACGTGTTTTAGTTATAGAATTTTTTAAAAGAATTTTTCATTACCGATAACCGCCATTCGTATGCACTTTATAAGTGTCAAAAAATGCCAAAGTGTGAAATCTTCACTTCTCGATCCTATAATTGAGTCAGTGCAGGTGCAAACTGAATGTAAGTGTGTAATACGCAAAAATTCTGAGAGGGATTACACCTGTCTGTGTATAATAATGTATGTACTATGTACCGATACAGCATGTGTGTGCGTGTTCCAAAATTAACCAAATTAATTTTCATGTATGAAATAATAATAATGTTTCCTACATTTTTTTTTTTTTTTTTTTGACATTGTTAAATTACTTATTTAAACAATAAATTAATTAAGTACCTTATATTTAAATTTTTATCGCTGAAATTAGATACTTATATATTATTAAATTATTATACATTTTTATTAATTGTTTTTATATTTTGCATACTAATTATTAATTGTTTTTACGCTTTAAAAGATAATGATGATGAAAATTTAATGAAATATCGTTCAAGAGGCACAGAATTAACTTCAAAATCCAATGAAAGCATTATGTAGAAACGTAATCAAAAACCTTTGACATTTATTATTGTTTTTTCAAAAAGTAAAAATAATTCAATTCATCCAATGAATGTAAATCACTTGTCTTTCATAAATATGAAGTGCTCTTGTATTATATTTGCGTACTTTTGCGTTGTAGTTTTATAACTCATAATTATATACAATACAAAGCAATGAGAAAACTGTACATAATATGTACTTTTTATGTGCTTAGAATATTGAAGTTTGTACTGGAAAGTAAATAATGCATGTTTGTGTAAACAAACGCGTGTACATAATATAAAAGTTACATAAAAATCACGCAAAAAAAAAAAAGATATGTATATAAAAATAATAATAAACTTTAACTTTAATCATTATATCAACATTAGTATATAGTACACACTAATTAATTTGTTTTAATACCATAGTGTATATTGAATATATCAACAATATATTTATTAACAAGTTAATATATTTTTAGAGTGAATCTAAGTGACTCAAAGAGTCTAATTTAAGGTGTAAATAGACAAATTTGCTGCTTGCAGTACTAACAATTGAAATATCTTGCCATGCATGTTCGAAATATTTGGTTCAAGAGAGCTCATGATGATATTAAAAATTAAAAAAATTCACCAGGTTATTATGCAAATTTTGTAACCGAAGTTTTAGTTTTCATAATTGAGCTTGTATATACCGATATTGAAAGTTAATTGTTCCGAAATACTGTATGTTTAAGGCACTGAAGTCAATATTTTAAAATGGCTTTGTAATATACAACAAGAATATAATATTATATTATGCAGAATAGTATGTGTGTGTCTGTGTACTTGTAACTTATTTGTGTACAGTATATCTCTATCGCACAGCAGGCAACTTGATGTGGCTTATTAGCAAGAAAAGCTCGTTTAGGTTTGACGTCGTAGTTCCTCCTCCATGTAGCAGAAGTAGGGAAATTTAATTTGTGTTCTAGATTATGTTTACATATACACGCCACCACTCTCTTAATATTATACTGTTTCATAATCAACGGATAATTTTATAATCGTCATCAATACTCAGAAAGTTACGTATAATTTGTACGTAATGTTTGTATACAAAAAAAAAAAAAAAAAAAAAAAAAAGACTACGTGTACGTAGTTTTTTTAAGTTACGTATACAATACTATTAAAATAATTGTTAAACCATTATATGTTGCACAAAGAAATCAATAAATAATTATGTTATAGTATACCAAACCAATACATTCATTTCCCTCATAAAAATCACTATTTTTCCCAAAGGCTACGCAATTTTTTTATCTTTTAGATTGACATAAATATATATAACAAAAGTGTTTTTCAAAAGGGTAGTTCATTTAACGTTTCCCAAGTGGAAGTTAAGCAAACAAAAAGTGTAAAATGCTATAAAATGTTACTAAGAGGGTTCACATTTATTTACATGCAAAGCAAAATAAAGCAAATAAGCATCATATTTCTAATTTGGCTGATAAGATCTGAGATAATATTGACAAGGTGGATTAGTAAAGACATCAATGAAATTATCAAGCTTATTTCCAGTATTTAGCAGCTGTATAATATTCCCATTAAAAAAAATAAATATATTATGCAAAATGTTTTTGTTATGACCTGTAAACCTGTTCGCACGGTGTAATGTTTTTTCTATATGCAATAAATTTAATTGTATACGAAATGTGATGCTTTTGAATGGTGAATGTATCAAAGGACTTGCATGTTGTGAACAAGTCACAGTACTATTTTTATTATTTTTTTGTTAAGTAAAGAAACAAAAGAGCTAAAAAGTCTCTTTACTCTTGAGTTCTGATCTCACTTTCTTTCTCTAATGCCTTTTCTTTGTTTGTAAAACTGTTAAAAAATTCACATTTCTTATGAAGCACACGACTGAATACATTAATCGATGTCTGGAAGAAAAAAGTTAAATAGTAATAAAAGTACTAGCATTTTTTTTTATTTTTTATTTTTTTAGTTTTACGTTTTAACTATACCAACGAAAAAAAAAATCACATTTTTTTTTCTTTGTAAATTTATCATGCATCTTGATATGTATAGCAATTCCCTGCAAGCAAAAGTTAAATTTTTATTGTTTCAAAACTTGTATGTGTATAACTATGTATTTAACAATTGCGATCATAGGAGTTTTTTTTCTTTCTTTTTGTAAGGTAAAGTTGATCTAAGATGATTGCTCTGTACATAATTTTTCCTTTTTTATTACCTTTAACCTTGATGTCTCAATAACAGTATATAAATTTAGTGTTGCTAGAGAGTACCAGCAAATTATTCACTCGATAAACCTTTGCAGCTTTTAAAGTAAGATCTTGTTTAAAATTAGTGTGTAAATTTAGCAATTACCACAGCATTATTCACGCTTTACAGTTTATGGCCAATCTGTCACTCAAATTTTAAATAAAAATCTAACTTTAAGAAATTTAATGCAACATCAGCAAATATATTATATTAATATTGTTAATTATCAAGGACTAGATGTTATCATTTCTATTTATTATTATTATTAATTTGCAGATCACATTCTTGATTCATATTTAAAGTTAAGAATCTTACATTTCGATTCAGTGTCTCTTGCATAATTATTTTCATGGCTCCGGGGACCGAAAAATAATAATGAAAAAAGGTTATATAAATTGTTGCTAAAATATCGTACACGGAAAAAATTATCTAAAGAGTTACTATTTAGACTTTTTTCATAATAAATTCTTTAGATACAAACTAAACTTTTTAGAATCTAAAGAGTCAACTATTTACCACTAAAGAATTTACGTTTGTACTAACGAGTTACTCTTTAAACTTTTTGCAAGAGAGTTATTGTTTAGTACTAAAGAGTTATTGATATGTATCTGAATAATTTCTTAAATTTATGCTTTCCGTGTACTATACACTTATCGTACATAATGCACTCAATTTATGAATCAACAACTTTTAAATACAAAAACAATCCTGTACAAATTTTTGTTCAGGATGTAACATGAAACATAATTTTTAATTGAGTACCAAAATTAAATTAAGATTTTGTATTTTAAACGATAAAAATATGCCAAACATTTTAAAAATGTATTCCCTTAATGTTGTTGAATCTCAACTTTGTACGTAAAACAAGCTTTTAAAAATAATCCTCAGGTAGAGAAGCAAATTAAGGTACGTTATAAAATTATAATAAAACTACCTTTAAAAAAATCATATAAAATTTAAAATAACAAATTTAAATAATCAATTCCAGTTTGTGTACTAACAGATTATGTAATATTATTTTCTAAATATATTTAAATTATAATGTGAAATTGTTGTTGTGTTTTAAAATCTATTTTAACTGTCATTATTAAAAACATATTAATAACAAGAAAAAAAAGAAGAAAAAAAAAACGAGACATACACGCAAGTTATTATACTCACAATTTATATATTTAAGTGTTTTTTTGCGAGTCAAAATATAGGGATTATATATTATTATATATTTTTTCTTTTTTACCAGTATACGTACATTTTACATTTCAGAAAAAAAATTGCGTTGCCATACTGTATGTTCAACTCAAATAATTAAAATATTCTCACTTAACTTCTAAAAATATATTTAAATGAATAACGCAAAAGTTTTTTCCTCTCTTTCATAAATACTGTATTTATTTGTAAACTGTAAAACTAACGACTTAATGATCGCAACTGACCATAAAATAAATTTTACAAATTGAAAAACATAAAGTTAATGGTATTTTAGATATATTAATAGGCTAAGAGGTATACATAAAAAAATTAGTACACGATATATTATTTAATGTAGTTTGTATGTTTTTTGTTTTTTTAGTTTAAAACTTTTTATTTTCTATATAATATAAATTTTTAGTTTTATCGCTAATTTTTATAAAAAGCTTTAAAGTTTTGTGCTAGATTTTAAAAGTAAAAAGAGGGGGGAAATGAATTTGCTTTAGGTTACTAGATTCTTATTAACAACTTTTTTTTTTTCTTTCTTTTTTTTTTTACTACCATTAATCTGAAACTTTTGATAGTGATGTACGTTTGTCGTTTATACTATAACATGTTTTCAACCAATTCAACTTGCTTTTTAATGATAAAAAGCATATTATATTGCATCAATATTTATATTATAACAATTTATTCCTTGCAATATTTCATCATACAGATTGAAATAAGTACGTTATTGAACTATTCACTATATAAAATGTGACGTATTTGATTGAAAGTGTGTTGAAATTGCAGTATTAAATTATATGACTTTATTTGAAATGTTGCGTGACAAAATAAGCCCGCACACACTAAATATTATATTTACATACGGAATGTTAATTTTTTTAGAACAATCACTACACATGAGAAATAAAATAATATACTTTCTTTTTCTTTATAACACTGATTGACCTAAAGGCATATAATAATATATTAATATATATATATATATATATACACACACACACACACACAAATTAATAAACTATCAGAAATTGTAACGTTATTTTAAGAATACTATGGTTTATTATTTTCAAATTTTTAATTTTATTATACAAACGTTGATAGTGCCTAGAAAACATGATGAGGTATTTCAATTAAATATTGCTACACAATGGACTTGCTGAACACAACATTAAAACAATTTAACAAGCCGTATATTTGTTTAACTCAGATAAATTACTTTTTGTGCTATTGAGTGTTGTTTTCTCTCTCTCTCTCTCTCTCTCTCTCTCTCTCTCTCTCTCTCTCTCTCTCTCTCTCGCTACTTGTACTACATAGTATACTATGTATCCAGCTATAGCTAGAATACTATACTCTCATTAATTGAACATACAAATATATAGGCTTATTTTTCGTTTTATTATTATTATATACAATTAAAAAGTTTAATGTTAAGAAAAATATAATATTTTATAATGTGTGATACCATAAATGGTATACAAATAATTACGATTAAAATAAAATGTTAAATCCTGAGCTGAGCAAATATACGAAAATGAATATCTTGCAAAGCAAAGACAGCGCAATTTTTCCCCTTGCGTTCGGTTTATAGTATTGTTTAGTTCAATAATTTTATTCATACGTTTCGTTTATACATGCCTTGATTCTGTATACTTCAAAGCAAACGATACAACAAAAATTGCGTTATTTCTTTCTAGTGCATGTATTTATCTGTTGAGACATGGTAACAAAGCGTAAAAACCAATGTGATTAAAAAAAATCAAATAAATGAAGAAGCGCATGCACCTTTAAAAATATGACTCAATCAACTTGATTCAATCCTTTTCATATTTTACTTTTGCATGCCTTAACATTAACTTGCTTTAATTTGATAATATCTCGCTTATAAAATTAATTTTATTTTATTTTTTATCTTTTATTTCAGCATTTAGCAAAGCAAAGGCTGCTGGGCAGATGTATATAAACATAAACACAGCAAAGATACACAAAATTTGAGAAATCAAATATTTATTATTATGAAACCTGACCCTTTTAAGTTCTATCAACACTATCTTATATTATCTAATTGTTATACTTTTTGTTTTGTCAATTTCATCATGATTGTTCACGATCCATAAAAAGTGCATGATTTTATAAAAATTTTCAGGCTAATACTTATTATATTTTATAATACATTAATTTAGACCATAAAAAAATTCCAAAATCTTTAAAAAAAAAAAACTAAAATCTTAATCCAAATTTTCAAAAGCGACTTTTATTTATCATCATTTTATTTAATTTTTATTTATTAATTTATAATTTTGAAATACATGCACACAATTCATGAATCAAACTCGCTCTTTAGTCACGGATACTTTTCATGGAGAAACTCCTCTCTTATCTTGCATTATACAAAAAGCTATAAATTTATGTATCATTGCAACAGATACGAAGTATTAATATATATATATATATATATATATATATATATATATATATATATATATATATATATTGTATATATATATTTTATTATTACTATTTTGGCAATGCTCCAAGTTTTATCTATAATATAATATCAAAACTTTTAACAAATCATCCATATACAAACAAGAACTATATAAGGCAAGTTGCGTGAGTCAACAACCCCTTCAAAAATATATAATAATAATAATGAACCTAGTGTTATAATGTCAAATACAAAATCTGAAAATGTATAATTCTCATTAGTATATATTGCATCAGCATAATATTGATTCTGAAAAAATTACACAGAATAATTTATAAAATAATTTTAAAATGTTAGATAAAATGCTTAAATAAGATAATAATATAATAATGAAAAGTGTTAGTAATGTATATACACAGCACCGATAAAGAAATAAAAAAATCTGATAAAATATTGTATCATTGTAAATTATGTATTCATGTGTAATAAAGTCATCAAAACTAGTAATTATACTGTTATATCTAATTTTCAATATATATTCAATACGTTGCGTTTTGTATTAGATTTTCCGTATTTCCTTATTACCAGAAAGTCATTTCGTTACTTATATTTCCAATTATTTTAGTGTCTCTTGATAATTACATTGTTTCCTTACTGTAATTCAAAAACTGATTACTAGTTCCCCACCCACTCACTATACAACAAATTTCAGTCCTGTATATAGCATTATATTTCACAGCAAAACAATGATTATAATTATACTCGCTTATACTCACTAAGGGATACAAGACAATTATTAATTCAAAAGTTTTCTTACTACCATATGTGTTATGTAATTTAATGTAATAATTCCAAATTATTTCATGCATATGTACGTAAAATATGTATAGGTGTCTAGTGTCTACATACAGACTCCATAAGTGGCAAAATAAATCTCAAAGTAATTAAAACAATGACATATATACCAAGATATTCAATCAATCATGGTTTTGTAATATAATAATACCTGACGTCAAAATTGAGATTCGCGATACAATCTACATTTTAACAATTAGCTTATTAGTCAAAAATACAAGTTAATTTAAACGTTGTTCCTTCTCAATTTGTTCTTTTTTGCTTACTTTATAAATTTGAGTTTGTTGTCAAAAAGGATCAGAATAATATTAATTAAAAAGTAAAACCCACAAGTTTATAATGACATTTTGAAGGATTAATACACAAGCTTTTAGTTTGCAGCATCATTGACGTTTGTCTCATATATTTTAATCATGTTTTTTTCTTCTTTAATTTTATTTAAAAAAAAAAGCCTCGTTTGCTTCAAAAGGAATAACAATCAAATCTTTCTTTAAAATATCGCTTTAAATTTGTATCACGATAATAATATCTTTCTAAAACAACTATAATATTTAAAACATTTGCAAAAGGTTGTTGTATTTTGTTTCTTCTATTATTATAGATACATATAGTAAGATAAAAGAAACAAAGCCTGCAGCTAGACAATGTTTATTGGTAATCACAAACGATCGAATAAAAACGGTAACTTTGCTCTCGTTGAGCTAAGCAATCTGATTATGTATGTACATATATTAGTGGTCTGCAAGTGGCACAAAACTAACTTATAGACTATACTACTTATTAACACTTAACTAACATTTTATTCGTAATTTTTTTATCAACTGCTGCAACTACTTTACAAATTTATTGAGACTGTACGTTTTAAAACATATTATTAAAAAAAATCATTAATTATTCTCAATGGAGACACGATCACGATAAAATAATAAAATCAAACACATCTGATTCAAAATAATTTTCAAATAAACGTATAAACGTAATTAAGTAAAGATTTCTTTTCAGTAAAAATTTGATTAGTTTATAACAGCATGAAATAAAATAATCATAAAACTATAGAATAACTGATGATGAAATTTTTATTTGCCTGGGATAAAAAAAAAAGTTCAATTTTACATGCATTGGATTGGATAGCATAATACTCATATATATAATACTACACACGCTACAGTTACGTGCTAAAGTAGAGTGAACTCCAAAAGTAAGTTGATTGCATCGTCGTGAGACCGACTGTGAGAGCGATATCTTCCCTCTAAATAATGTAAGAGAAACTACCACGAGTTGACTGCCCAGCCCACTGCATACTCATGCAAGCACTGTGTACTAGACTAGTATTACGCTCATTTGGAGTACAATCATTAGTATTTGTATGTGACATTAAATTTGATTTGTTGGTTGATTGGCAATAAAAATACGTAATTCTACCATTCATATCCTTCATAATTTTTCCCGGCCTCAAAGTGCATTAATTCAGACAAAAAATGAAAAAAAAAAAAAAAAAAAAATGCTGCAAACAGTGCCCAAAGGATAAAAAGTTGAAATATATTTTTCAAACAAACAATAATAAATAAATAAAATTATACTGTCAACATTTTGTAAATTTTAATTTCTTATCGTAGGTTTTATTTTGACTTACAGCAAAAATGTTCACTGTTATCTCTTTACAGATAACTTCAACTTATTTTATAGCTCTTGTACATTAATTTATATTTAATCTATTTCATATCTTCCCTAAGCTTTGCTTTATATTATATACGCTTCATTTACAACTATATATATATATACAAAAATCTGCTGTGTACAAATTCCAACGCTCTAATAATTGCTGTTAAATCGATTATAAAATCAATACAGAACAACGCAAATAATAATAATAGTAATAACGATTTTAATAATCCTCTATATATTCTTGAATTCAATTTACAAATACTGACATGAGTCAATTAATATGCTATTGATTAAACTCTTCAGTAACACCACAGTAAGATAGGTCATTGATTTTCAGCATTAAATGGCAAAGCCAAGTGGCAGTTGTATGTCAACACCATATGCTCATCGTGTGACTTATATATTATATTATCATAACATTGCCTGCTAAAAAATTTACCAATAAAATATTAAACAAGCTGTGTGAAAAGTATTGATGTTATTTTAACAAAAACTTTTATAAACTAAACGACGTTGTGACCTTTTACTATTTGAAGCTCGCAATAAAATTAATATAATATATATACCTAGAGTTAGAATCATACTAACAATAAAAGTTGTCTTTATTGATTAAAAAAAAAAAAAAAAAAAAAATGGTATACACGATTGTTTCTACATTTTTCGAGAACTTATTAGTTATGTTCAGTGCTTAACGAGCCACTAAACTAAAGTACTATTATTATTATTAAAGGTCTCACAGGAGGTGACCAACGGTAAAGGGCCTGTGATTGGGTAGTTTTGGGCTCTTTTGCGGAGAGTTTTTAAGGGCTCGAGGTATAATATTATGTAGTTCGGCCCTGGTTATGTTTAATGTAATGTGATCCAGTTGATGTGATACAAATTTTTATTTTATTGGCGCATGGGAATGCCATGTATTTTACATAAACATTACGTTAATTAGTTCTTCATATGAATGCATTGTAAACCCACGAAGCAATAAAACAAATTTCATGTCATGTAGTACCTATTGTGATGCCCAGTGTATTACCGTATATTCCAAAAATTTGATGAGGCTATCAGAGTGGAGATAAGGCTCAAGGTCGCATCATGTTATTATTAATTATTGTGGCATATTATAAACGTACGGCGCTGCGTTTAATTTATATTTTTAACAATATAAATTATTAGGCAATTAGCCAAAATTAGGATTAAACAAATAATTTTCAAAATTGTGTGTGAATGTGTATGTGAGAGAGAGAGAGAGAGAGAGGTCACAAGAAGATTTGGTGCAAACTCTATGGTGTTATTGCGTTACTATAATATCCTCAGTTACAAAAACCACGCGTGATTAATTAAATTTTTATGAAATTACACTCATGTATGCACGATACACGATCCTTGGATTATGTGAACAAATGATAATAAAAAATAAGAAGAATTCAAACGTGCGTAGAAAGAGGATTTATAAACATAAAAAATGTGCCATTTTTGGTATTGATGATTCCTGTTTTATTTGTGTGCGTGGTATTTCTCTCTCTCTCTCTCTCTCTCTCGATATATTAATATATAATATTTTATACTCATATTATAGCTTAATATCTTGAACCATTTTTCAATTTTAGAATGTGTTGGTAAAAGAAAATCAGCATATTTATATTCATAAAAAAAAGTAGCAAAATAAGTTTAGTATTGTAAACTTTTTTTTCTGCTCGTTTGATTAAAGAGCTTAATGCTTAATATGTACATTCAAATATTAAAATAAGTTTGTAAATTTTACATAACACAATGTTGATGAAACAAAACCAATTGATTTTCTTTTAACACGTTGCACTGAGCAGCTAGTAATAAACGGGTATAACGGGGTACAGTATTCTTATTTATACAGATTATATAAATATTTTATAATATTTTCATACTATATATATATAATAACTAATAATAATAATATTATATATATCTACACCATATTTATAGCAATATATTTATATTGATAAACAAAAGATATATAATAACAAAAGTTGATATACACAAATTTAACCAAACTGTATATAAAATATAAAATTCATTTCAGCCTAAAATGTTAGAGTGTTAGCAGAGGTCTTTTGGGCCTGGACGACTCAGCAAAATGATCATTTAATTCGCATGCATAAAAAAAAATAAATAAATAAAAAAAAAATAAAAAAAAAAATTCAATCGCGCATTTCCCTATAAAAACTGCTTGCTCATAAAGCAAGAAAGTTTTCTAATTATAAATATGTTCACCAAGACGTGTAGGTATATTATTGGAAATATAAACGCATACTCTAATTTCTAACAGTTTGGATCCCATTTATTTTACAATTTACTGTAATATCATGCAGTACGCTTCTTCTTCTTCTTCTTCTTTTTTTTTTTTCTTTTTTTTTTTTTTCTCTCTTTTTTTTTCAATGTTTGAGACTATTTTTCTGCAATTCAGTAGGATAACACACAATTTTAGTTTATAAGCCTACTATAACAAATAAATGGCAGTGCTATAATGTGACAATTATGGCCCTAGACAATTAAGAAACCCGGAAAATGTTGCTATACAGATTCTTAAAAGGACTGTTTACTATAATTATTGATAGTTGTGCATTGTAAATTAATTCATTACGATATATTGATTTGGTTTGTTATATTGGCACGTATTATATATATATATAAAATAAAATAAAGTATATATTTATATATATATATATAAATAAAATAAAGTGTGTGTGTGTGTATATATATATATATATATATATATATATATATATATATATATATATATATATATATATATATATATATATATATATATATATATATATAATTGTTTAAAAAATAAATGAAATGTTATCTGTGAAACTAATGGAAATTCATTATAAATAAATTGCATTTTAAAATATCCTGCACTCTTAAATTTATTTTATTATATTAAATGATGCAATATATCAAATGGTATAGTGTCGTAATAACTCAAGTAATAGGAAGATGTGGGAAGCCAATTCAGTTTAGAAAATTTGTGTGAGCCAATTAATAAGTTAGATATACATCAAGTATAGCAACCTACGTTATGCAAATAAGATTAATGTAGCATCGATCATTTCAATTTTATTCAGTACGCTTAAAAAAATGAAGTAAAACCTTTCAAATTTATATTAAATATATCATTATCTACCATACTTCTAACTATTTTACAGATACATATCCTGTCAGGAAATATACGTTTATATACATGGACTTCCGATATACGTTTTTATTTTCCTTACATAATACACATAATATTATGTGGATTTTAAAATACTAAATTAATGTGAAAATACGTAATACAAATACTGTAAAAATTGATTTATTGTAAGTCGGTGTTGAGTGTGTATACTATACGCAGTGGTGCGCACTGATGCACACTTACACCGCATATCATATAAAACCTATTCTCGCAAATATTCATTTAAACAAAAGACGACGATGATAGTTAATAAATAATATTTTCTTCTCAGGACCGCGGTTACTACATCTAATATGATTGACTGGTTTCAATGTCGGTAATAACTTTTTATCTAATTTGTATATAAATAAATGTCACATTTTAATGAATTAAACTTTTATTTTAATTTGTTTCTCTTTCATTGATGAGTTTTTAATTGATTGAGGTGCTATTATTTCTTGCTGTATAAACTTTGTTGAGAAAATAAGATAAAACTTTGAAATACTTGTCAAAATTATAATAATGGTAGATTAATTCAAGCGTCAAGTACGGGAAGAAGCGACTAATTAGGGTTTGTTCAGCAAGGTATAGAGCAAAAACTCACAAGTCAAGTGGTATAAGAGAGAAACAACATAACAAAGTAGGTATTGATCAGTTTTCCAGGAATGTATATCAATTAAATCATAACACCAAATATATCCGAAAACAATATTTTAATATAGCTTGTGATATCTAATTTCCTCTCTCAAAATTAATTTTATTTTAAACCTTCTGTACCAAAATATTATTATAAAAAATAAGATAAAAGCTCTCTTTTAATGAAAAAATGATATAAATTGATCATGCATAAACATCACTGGTTTTATTGTATGTCGAATGCTACAATTTTTAACATCACATGATTATATTATAGAAGTCAAAAAAAAAAAACTGGTCAGGATTAAACAAAAATTAGCATTTGTTTAGTTATTCATTATATTAATAATTAAGTTATTTATATTTATGATATTAAATAATTAACGCAAGGATAAATGAATAGGTATACCTTATAATTCATACATACTATAGGGATATGGATAAAAGTATTCCCCAGGCTTTTAGTCAATCAAAAGTATCAAAACCAAATGCATGCATACAATTCCACGCAATCAATATCACCTAAATTTTTATGAAACCACTAAATTTCATTTGTTGATATGCAACGACAATGACCTATTCCATTATTGTACAAAAGCGCGCGCAACGTATTTGATAGCATGCCGCGGCCGCAGTAAGTTTGGGTGACCTTCCTCCTTTTCCTTCTATAATATTTCTTTTTCTCTCTCACTTTTTACTTTTTAATCCTTTCATATTTAGGCATTAGTTTTCTCTATATATAAACAAAACTTATGACACATGCATGTATAAAAATATTAAAAATAAAAGTCCAAAGTTTTTTTTTTAGACCGTATTCACAAATGGCAAACATGAGTACATAATGTGAAATTGTATGTAATATATATAATTTTTTTTATTTTTAATTTTATAATCAAGTACTTGAATGAGTGAGAGTGAAAAAAATGTGTATGTACTTATGAAAAGTAGGTGTTGACTGGAGACCTAGACCTACTCTCGCGGGCAGCCCAGCCGGTGCACATTTTAGAAAATACAAGCGGCTAAAGCACACACGTACATTAATCTATCTTGTACGTGTGCAACAAAATCTTATTAAACTAGAAGTAATAATAATAAACACTTTCACATATATTTTACATATATGCATATAATATATATATATTTTTAATATAAAAAATTACATATTATATCTAATTACTTGGATGTCATACTTACGTTCCAAGAAGTTCTTTGAGGTTGTACTTGTCTTCAACCGAAGGCAATTTATCAGCATCTTTGCTATCTTTTTTCGACTTTTTAGCAGAATCTTTCTTCCCAAACAACGGCATTGTCACTATATTCACATTCACCTATAAAGCTGATATTATATTTGATAATTGCCAATTAAGCTTTTAAAATTTAAATGTCGTTTTTTAAAAGTTG